>CATQJA010002663.1:787500-1140000 GCA_958295435.1 Mesorhabditis spiculigera
GTCTGTCTGTCCGGAGGATATCTCGATAGGGGGCGAAATTTAAGGTACGTATGATACGTCATTAGGTGCGGAATGGTCACGAGATGCCTGCACGCATATCAGATTTAGCAAATTATGCTATTTTCGACATTAAAAATAATTTTTTGTTAAAAAATTGGGCAGCCTCTTTGTTAGGAATTAATTAGCATAAGCTGGAAGTGGCGGCAGCCTATATAACGGCGGGGAGGATGCTTTTTTCATTATTTCTCATCGAAATTCGGTCGTATTATGCAATGTGCAGGATATCATGGGCTCAGACGGAGCCAGGGTTGAAAAGTCGCGAAGCGGCTTTTCAACCCTGGTCCCCTTTAATTCGATCCTTTAATACGCTATTTCCAGGCACGACCCGGCTTCTCTCGTCGACGAAACCTCCGACGGGAGCGATTATGCAATGACGATTTTTTGGAGTGGGTTTATGGTATTTGATGCTCTCTCTGTCTCTCTCACTCTCTCACTTTCCCTCTCTCTCTTTTATCACTCTCTTTTCTCTCTCGCACCCTCTCTCTCTTTTATCCTCTCTTCTCGCTCGCTCGCTCGTCTCTCTCTCTCTCTCTCTCTCTCTCTCTCTCTCTCTCTCTCTCTCTCTCTCTTCCTCCTCTCTCTCTATCTATTTTTTCAGTTCTGCTGGTGGCCGGTTGGGCGATTTTCGTCGCTCTGTGCATCGTCCGTCTGCTCGTCATCTGGACGGGCTCACCAAAAACTCATGCTCAGCTGGCCTCTACCGCTTCTGAGTCTCCAAAAGAGGAGGAAACCTTGGAAACCGACGAGGTTAGCCGAAAAAGTTTCGTGGAGTCTCCAGATTACCACTGTAGCCGATATTTAACGATATAACGATAACGATAAAAACCATAAACAATTTGGAAACCCATTCCTGCTCAGCCGGCTCCTGCTGCTCCTGCTGAACCGGCCGCGGAGAAGAAGGCTCCGAAAACCGACCAGGTCAGTGTCAGAGTTTTTAAATCCAATTCCAAAGTTGGCTTAAGTGCGGTTTACCTCACCTACCTACCTACCGTATCTCGGCTCCCTGTTCTCTACAGGTGTGTAAAGTATACCAAGATACTCGCCAGAGCAAGACCAAGATTTTCGTATACTTTACACACCTGTAGATGAACAGGCGGCCGAGATACAAAAGTTGAGGGGCCGGCTGGGGGGGGGGGTCTTACCCTTTTTGTTAATCTAACGGCATTTCACGATCAAACCTACAAAAAAATTTAGAAATCCGCTCGTGCTCAACCGGCTCCTGCTAGCGCTTCGCAACCGGCCGCAGTGAAGAAAACTCAGAAGACTGACCAGGTCAATGTTGGAGTTTATTTATCCAATCCCAAAGTCTATCAAAAGTTTATCAAAAGTTCTTTTGCATTATCCCGGGGGGGAGGAGGGTACAGCTAAATTTTTTGCCGATTTGTCCAGAAACGCCATGTTGACGTGATAACAAGTGGTTGACGATTATTTTTGGTTAACCCAGCGAAATTTCTCGAGCAAAAAATATCCTAAAAAATTTAGAAACCCAGTCGTGCTCAGCCGGCTCCTGCTAGCGCTTCTGAACCGGCCGCAGAGAGGAAGGCTCTGGATATCGACAAGGCCAGTGTTATACTTTATTTACCCGATTCCAAAGTTTTACCAGGCTTTTTTTTGCATTATCCGGGGGGGGAGGAGGGTACAGCTAAATTTTTTGCCGATTTGTCCAGAAACTCCATGTTGACGTGATAACAAGTGGTTTACGATTTTTTTTGGTTAACCCAACGAAATTTCTCAAGCAAAATCTATCCTAAAAAATTTAGAAACCCACTCGTGCTCAGCCGGCTGAGGCTGGCGCTTCTAAACCGGCTGCCGAGAAGAAGGCTCTGGATATCGACAAGGCCAGTGTCAGAGTTTTTAGATCCATTTCCAAGCGCGGTTTGCCCCGCCCCCCCACCTACCGTATCTCGGCTCCCTGTTCATCGACAGGTGTGGAAAGTATACCAAAATACTTGCCAGAGCAAGACGAACATTTTGGTATACTTTACACACCTGTAGATGTACAGGGAGCCGAGATACGGTACGTGGGGGTCGGCTGGGGGGGGGGGGTTAGCTGGAGTCTTACCCTTTTGGTTAATCTAACGACATTTCACGATCAAAAACTATATAAAATTTAGAAACCCACCCGTGCTCAGCCGGCTGAGGCTAGCGCTTCTAAACCGGCTGCAGAGAAGAAGGCTCTGGATGTCGACAAGGTCAGTGTTATACTTTATTTACCCGATTCCAAAGTTTTACCAGGCTTTTTTTGCATTATCCGGGGGGGGGGAGGAGGGTACAGCTAAATTTTTTGCCGATTTGTCCAGAAACGCCATGTTGACGTGATAACAAGTGGTTTACGATTATTTTTGGTTAACCCAACGAAATTTCTCGAGCAAAAGCTATCCGAAAGAATTTAGAAACCCACTCGTGCTCAGCCGGCTGAGGCTAGCGCTTCTAAACCGGCTGCCGAGAAAAAGGCTCTGGATATCGACAAGGTCAGTGTTATACCTTATTTAGCCGATTCCGAAGTTGTACCAAGCGTTCTTTTGCATTATCGGGGGGGAGGGTACGAAAATTGACTATTTTTTGGTCAAAAAAATTGGGATTTTTTGCAAGATAGTCGTGAAAAAACAAGAAACACCTGTTGATCGGGACCCTAGTCGGTTAGAGAGGTTCAGTTTACCCCCTTTCCCCCAGCCGGCACCCAACTTTTGTATCTCGGCTCCCTGTTCATCTACAGGTGTGCACGGTATACCAAAATGTTCGTCTTGCTCTGGGGAGCATTTTTGTATACTTTACACTTTGCTACAACAACGAGTTGTCGAGATACAGTAGGTGTGGGCCGGCTGGGTGGTGGGCGGGGGGGGGGGTAAACTGAATCACGGTCCCCTAGCCAGGGCCCTAGACGAGGCCAGGGTTTAAAACCGCGCAGCGGCTTTCAACCCGGGTAAGATATCATTTCTATCTACTGTTTGTAGCCCCCTTTCATCATTTTCTTCCATGAATTTCAGGTCAAGTTCTTGAATGACCCGCCGGATCTCGAGATACGCTCCGATTCGGTTCTGGTTGGTTAGGGGGACTTTTTGGGTCGGTATATGTCGGCTACGCGGTGGGGGGAGGCACAGAACAGACATGCCTTTTTTTTATTATCGTTATTTTGACGGGATTTTTGCGACGCCCCTCGATAGAGCATCGAAAAATATACTAAGATTTTTTATTTTCGCGCGAATTATTGTAATATAAAAAAGTTATAGCAAAAACAAAAATAATCCTTTAAAATCGGATTGAGCGGCTGTTTTCCGACATTCGGATCCGACGCTGTTTCTTAAAGACGCAATTCTATAGAGCATCCAAAAACATAGTACGAGTTTTAATTTTAGTTCAAAATAATCCTATCCTATAAACGAAAGTAAGTCTGTTTTCTGTACAGCCGATTTCTCGGCCGTCAGGCCGAATTTCGAGCTGATTTTTGGCATGGCGGTGGAGAAACACATTTGTCAGTGATAGGTTTTTTTGTTTTACGAAATTCTTTCATTTAACAATTTTATGTAATTTAAAATAGCTATGATAAAAACAAGTATTAAACGTTGTTTCCATGGAGGACATAAAAGGAAAGCGAGTTTTCGACATTTTCGACATTTTTACAAAATTTCTTTAGTGCCATTGGATACAGCATCGAAAAATGTATTAAGAGTTTTGCTTTTTTGCCCCGCGTAGCCCCGCAAAAAAGGCCAACGTATCCCTTTTTTGTCAATACCATCTCTTACCTTCAAGGGCTTAATTCGGAGTTTCAGATCTACGAGTTCAATCGTGACGGCAACTTGGTGACCCGCGACTTCAACGATGCTGATATGAAACGACTAGGGTGGAGTTATGTTCGAAAATGAGCATCTACCGCACCCACCCATCCTGCCGTACCGCCGCCTCTTACCGTCCCTACCGTACCCCTGCCGATCTATGGTCCCGCCCCCGTTTTCCAATGTGCTTTCTTTGGATTTGGGGATGTGTGACTTGGTGTCTCCAATCCCCTTTTTTGGAAGAAATATTTGGGCGGGATTTTGGGTTGCGTCAAATGGTCTCTGCTAGCACTGGCCAAGCGTGGTTTTACAGAGAGCAAACGGCGCTCAAGAAACGCTTATCCCTAGCAGGGCAAGGCTCCGAACTTGATTCTTAGCGGTGGGGACGATTCGACCAATTTTGCCCTGACCCTATCCTGAAATCTAAACTATTTTCATTCCCTTATTTGGAGGAATTTCGGATATAAAAAGTCCGCAATAAAATAAAAATAACTACGATTTTCGAAATTTAGCTGATTTTTGGTCGGAAACATGCGAAACACTTCCAAAACATTGAGACTTTTGCATAGTGGTCAAAAGAAAAAAAAATACCCATTCTAAGATCTCTCTCCTGTACTCACTCTCTCTCTCTTTCGCTCTCACTCTCCCGCCTTCTCTCTGCGGGTCTGTCTCACTCTCGCCCTCGCTCTCGCCCTCTCTTCATCTCTCAACCTCTATCGTTCGTTCTCTCTCCCTATCTCTCTCCCTCTCTCTGTCTTTTTCTGCTCTCTCGCTCTCTCGCCATGTGTCCGTGACTCTGTCACGCTCTCACTCTCTCTCTCTCGCGCTCTCTGTATCATTCGAATCATTTCTATATATCCATATCCTTATTTTAATCCTGAAGCAGAATGCCTGCGTCGAATATACCACTCCAAATCGAACTCCCCGATCATTTCTCTATTTCACCCCTGCCATGCGGAAGGGTCGACCGGCCGCCAACCGCCCCAGGTAATTTTTTGGGAAAGCTGACCACTTAAAATGTATGAAATTTTCCTAAAAGCCGGTTAAAATACTTATTATTAATATTAAGCATTAGGGATTTTTGGACCTTTAGGGGACTAATATACTACAGCACCTTTACAGCCCATCGGAAGAGCCTTGGCGCGGCCATATGGTGTTCAACATGGCGTTCAGCGATCTGGTGTGGGTCGGGCTGTTTATCACCGCCGTTGCCGCCGCCGCCTACCTATTTCCGCGGACGACCGAGGCGTGGCCAAGTACGGTTTTTCGCGACAGTTTTTTCGCACTCTCGGTAAGATTCCGGATAAGCCCCCCCCCCCCCAGCCGGGTCCCAACTTTTGTATCTCGGCTCCCAGTTTATCTACAGGGATGTAAAGTATACCAAAATGTTCGTCTTGCTCTGGCGAGTATTTTGGTAGATTTTGCACACCTGTAGATAAACAGAGACCCGAGATACAAGAGGTGGCCGGCTTGGGGGGGGGGGGGGGTTATCTGGAGTTACGCCGCACTTTCCAGTTTAAGCTTAGGCTTGTACTTAGGTATAGGCTTGAGCTGCAGCTTCGGCTTAGGCTTGTACTTAGGTATAGGCTTAGGCTTAGGCTGAGGCTTAGGCTTAGGCTTGGGCTTAGGCTTAGGCTTAGGCTTAGGCTTAGGCTGGCTTAGGCTTAACCTTGCTTCTTCCTTTCAGTCTGGTGGTACTGCTTGGGGACGGCGGCTGCGATTGCCGTGGTCCGATGGGTGATCCGTCCCATCTACCAGTGGTGGTCACGCTCGGCAGTCACCGTGGGTCTCTCTCTAGCTTTTCCTCTCTCACTCTCACTCGTTCTCTCTCTCTCGCTGTCGAGACAACACCGTTTCAGTTCTGGGGGCGCAACATGGATGGCAGCTACACCGAACACACAGTGACCCTGGATGACGTAAGGCGGATGCTGGACGAGTGCGACGCCGAGTTTGAGAAGAGGACGCGCATTCGGCTTCTCCGGCAATGATCATCTACCGCACCCCGACCTACCATGTCCACCGCGCTCCTGTTGATCTCTGGCCCCGTCCCTTTTGAATGTGCTTTCCTTGGATGATTAGATGTGCTATGGCATCGCCAATGGCTTTTTTGGAATAAATATTCGTACCGGGTATTTTAGATTTTTCCAATGGACTCTGCTAGCTGACCAAGCTGTAGATTACCTCAAGGCCGTCCCACTGAACGTTCAATACTATCGACCTGACGGATTTAGATTCGTTCCAATGATAGTCCAAAATTTGCATATTTTTTGCGGGGTTTGTAAAAAGTGAGGAACAACTTTACTCTTCCAATTCGGTGATCGTTGATCGCTCTGCTTCGTAGCTACAGTATGCCCAGCTACCGTATGCTAGCGCTGCTGCTCTTCATCCTCACCAGCCACGCCGTCGTGGGCAAGAAGTATGTTTGGTGCTATCGATGTTTCGTTTTTTTGTTTCTAGGAGGAGCCCATTCCCTTCTCCCCTCGCTCATACGATCTATAGCAGCCCGGAGAAGTAGGGTTTGAAAATTAGAAAGATAGAGAGAGAGAAAGAGAGAGTGAGAGAGAGCGAGAGAGCGAGTGAGCTAAACCTTCAACATCCTTTACAGCCCAACGGAAGAGCCTTGGCGCTGCAACTACAAGCTGGTGCTCGGTGATCTATTGTGGGTCTCGCTCTTCATCACCGCCGTTGCTTCCTACCTATTCCAGCGGACGACCGATGCCTGGCCAAGTACGGTTTTTTTCGCACTTGCCAGTTTAGGCTTAGCTTTCGACTTGGGTATCAGCTTAGGCTTAGGCTTGGGCTTAATCTTAGAGCGTCTGCCAGGGCTGATGCTTAGGCTTAGGCGTAGGCTAACGTTCGGGGTAGTGACTTTTCGCGGTAATGGCTTTTCGGGGTAGTGACTTGGTAAGACTCCAGATAACCCTCCCCCCCAAGCGGGCACCCAACTTTTGTATCTCGGCTCCCTGTTTATCTACAGATGTGTAAACAATACCAAAATGTTCGTCTTGCTCTGGCGAGTATTTTGATATACTTTACACACCTGTAGATGAACAGGGAGCCGAGATACGGTAGGTGGGGGTCGGCTGGGGGGGGGGTTATCTGGAGTTTAGCCAGTGACTTTACCCCGGCTTAGGCTTAGGCTTAGTCTTAGGCTTGGGCTTAGGCTTAGGTTTAGGTTTAGGCTTAGGCTAAAGTCTAGGCTTAGGCTTAAACTTAGGTTTGCATCTTCCTTTCAGTTTGGTGGTACTGCCTGGGGGCGGCCGCTGCGATTGCCGTGCTCCGATGGGTTATCCGTCCCATCTTCCAGTGGTGGACCCGGCCGACAGTCACCGTGGGTCTCCCTCCTCCCTCTCTCTCCCTCTCTCTCTCTCTCTCCCTCTCTCTTTCTCCGGCTTTCCAAACACCGTTTTAGTTCTGGTGGAAACACAAGGATGGTAGCTGCACCGAACACGCATTGACCTTGGCAAACGTAAGACGGATGCAGGAGGAATTGAAAGCCGAGAGGGCCGAGAAGGCGCGCATTCGACGGCTACGATGGAAGCGACGATAATCTACCACACCCCGACCTAGAATACCCTCCTTCCTGTTGATCTCTGGCCCGGCCCCCTCTAGAATGTGCTTTCCTTGGATGATTAGATGTGCTTTGGCATCGCCAATGTACTTTTCGAATAAATATTCGTACCGGGTTTTTGAGGATCTTCCGATGGACTCAGGTAGCTGGCCAAGCTGTAGATGATCATAGTAGATTTGCTCCAATTATATAGTCTAAATTTGCATATTTTACGCTGAAATAGTGAAAACGTGAAAAAGAACTTCCCACTTTCTTCTAGTTGATCACTGATTAGTCGGCTTCTGGGCTACAGTATGCCCAGCCACCGTATGCTGACTCTGCTGCTTTTCATCCTCGCCAACCACGCCGTCATCGGCGAGAAGTACGTGTCAGGGCGAGAGGGAGAGAGTGAGGAGACTGAGAGAGAGTGATAGAGTGAGATAGAGGGGTGAGAGAGGGAGAGTGCGAGAGAGAAGAGGGATAGAGAGAGAGAGATAGATAGAGTGAGAGAGAAAGAGAGAGTGATAGAGAGAGGGAGAGTGCGAGAGAGAAGTGAGTGAGAAAGAGAGAGAGAGAGAGAGAGAGAGAGAGAGAGAGAGAAAGGGAGAGGGAGAGAGACCCGGATATAGGGAGAGAGCGAGCAACACGAAAATGGCGTTTTGTCTCCCGCAAGCGCATTTTCTGTTTTAGTCTCGGCAACCCGTCGGGCCCTTTCGATCCACTCACGGACGACGAGCAAAATTCGACGTTTTCCGGTCGGTTCGCTGTAAATAAGACTAGGCTTAAGCTTACGCGTTCGGCCCAGGATTCGACTTCGTCTTACCAGCCATTTTCAAGTCTTTACAAAGATGCATCTTTTAGTCTGGTGGTACGGCCTGGTCATCGTGACCGCGATTCTCTTGCTCCAATGGGCGATTCGTCGCTGTATCCCATGGTCATCCCGCTGCATCATTTGGGTACTGTGCCTGGTCGATTAGAATGTCTTTTTCAGGGGCCATCGCCGAACGGACGATGGGCGCCGTGCTTCCTCGCCGGCTGGTTCTCGCCTTGGGAGTACAGGTTTCAAAGAGTCGGTTTAAAGCCAAGTCTGCCACCCCTAATCTATCGTATCTCGGCTCCCGGTTCATCTACAGGTGTGTAAAGTATACCAAAATACTCGCCAGAGCAAGACGAGCATCTTAGTGCACTTTTCACACGTCTGGAGCCATAGAGAGCCGAGATACAAATGGTGGAATTCGGCTGGGGGAATCTGCAGTCTTACCTATGCTTAAATATCAGATATTGCGAGGGAAGGACACCATGGAGGTCTGGTTTGTGGTGCCGAAAAAGATGGAGGAGCTGCTGGCAAGTCGTTTACTCTAGATTTTAACGTCTTTCGTAGGGAGGCTATCTGACCAACGAGAGGCGCCCAGACAGCTACTGTCGCTTTGTTAATAAGGATCGGAACAAGGTTGGTTAGAGACAGAGAGAGAGAGGGAGGGGGAGAGAGAGAGAGAGAGAGAGAGAGAGAGAGAGAGAGAGGGAGAGCAAAAGAGATACGGCTACAACCCCCCCCCCGCTAACAAACCCACTATTTTGTGGTAATTTTTCTCTCTCGATTTCTCGCTCTCTCTTTCTCTGTCTTTATGATTCTCTGCTAAAGTTTTTTAGCCCGAGATGGAGGTGTACACGGAATGGGCGGACCTGCCGGCCCACGTCGCCGATCAGCGTATGTTTTCAGAATGAAAATGGAATTTTTCGACCAGCATCTATTTCCAAAGTTACATTAAGCTTAGCTTTGGCTTCTAAAGCTTTTTTGCAGTGTTCAACCAAAGCGTCCGCGAGGGCAATATTCTGTGGTAGCCATGCCAGAAGCAGCACGGCCGCCATCTACCGTACCTTGCCACTCCGATCGTATCTTATTGTGACGCTTACTTTTTGTGTATTTGACGATGTGTGTACCCGGGTGTATTTTTGGCCCCGAATAAATAGTGTTCGATACGAATAAAGTGAACATGCAAATCTCTCTCTCTCTCTCTCTCTCTCTCTCTCTCTCTTTTCTATCTCTCTTTCTTATCTATCTTTCTATGCCTCATTATTTGTTCTATTTTTTCTGTGTTGCTTTCTCTGCGGGTTTCTTATGTTTTATGTGGTGTGGAATAAACCATGGAATGTATCACTTTTTCCGGATGGGGCGGTAGAGAATTTATTTTTAAGAACAGCACAGCGCACACATGGTCAAGAAGCATCCCTGCCGATCGCAAGCATGTTTGCCGCAACATCGCGCCTTAAACACGGCCTTGCAGACGCCGCGCTTCGCGCGATTCGCAGGTGGGAAGAACTCAGTCTGAATTTTGGAACATTTTCAATAGTAAATAAAAAATTTCCCTATCCTGCGGCAGGATGGGAAAAAGGTCAGTAACTCATTAATTTACAAATGACCAGATATTTGGGTGTAGTGCGCATTAAGTACGCACTTTACGACATCACTCGAGTACGCACGACTAGGTACCAGCACGGCTCAGGTAAGCATGACTATGCAGAAATATCAACAGTATCAGTACGCACTTTTGCGGCCATAGTATGATTATTGACCGGAGCATTGGGCGGAACTTTCGTTAAAATAAGTAATATTAAGTGCTTTGAGACCAAGCTAGTAGGCGTCAGTACGTCAGTACCCAAATACGCACCGTACTTAACAGTAAGGGCTGTTTACGCAACGCTAGCGATCGGTGTCGTTCGTGTAAGCACCGGTACGTCAAAGAAATTTGCGTATAGATTAGTACCAATTGGCTATGCGTTTTGCCCAGCAGTTTACATACGCGACGTTATTTGCAATAAACGTACCTCAGAGAGTGTGTTGTCTTCATCGGCGGCCGTAAGCTCCGCTACAACAAACGTAGCAAGGATTGCAATAAGGCAGAGAACGAACAGAATCTTCGACATTTTGCGGGGTTTGTTACCCGATTTTTCAAGCACCTTATATAGTCACCGGTCGACCGGTGGGCCAAGCCGAACGGCTAGCCCAAAAGCCCATCAACCGCCTCCGGCCGCCCACGCAGGGTCAACACCTCGTAGATGGATGGCTAGGTCAACATGGAAAAGCTGTTTAACGTTCGCACAATAAAGAGCGCGGTTTTTGGTCAAACACGACAAAAAGAGGCTCCTGCTGGGGGACAAAACCATCTGCTAACGATAAGCTCCGTGATGGACGTTGGTGTTTGCCCCCGCGGGGCTACATCGACCCTCAAAATACGCACAATGATGTTTGGACTGGGGGGTTACGGCCGCCCCCGGGTCATCACGACAGCGTGGAAGATGGCTTTTATGGTTCAGCAAGTACGGACGACACCGGATACAAATGGCCAAGAGGCTCAAAAGTAAGCTAACGACATTTACCAGATGAATTAAATCAAGAGCCACTAGATACGGGGTCGAAAAAATGGTTCTGGACTCTTAGCGGGGGGGTAGAGGGGGGAAAACCACATTTTGTTTTCCACCCATATCTACTTGCTGATGATATTGTGCGGCTTTATAGTGTTTTGAAGTTTTTTTGATTGCTAGCAAATTATAAAAATATTTTTATAAAGCGCGAAACTTCAAAAATTCTGACCTTTTTGGCCATTTATCATAAATTTTTGACAATAACGTCTAATATTTTCAAAAAATTATATAACAAATTTTTACTGTTTTTATATCACCAGAGATTTACGACAAATGATAGTCTGCTGGGTAAATCATCTGGCGTTCGACCTGAAACTCCTCTCCCTCCACCTCTTCTCCAAAACCAATTTATTCCATATCGATCGAAACGTCAGAAAGGAATGGAACATCAATGACAAAAACAAGACAATCGAGGAGAACGTATTTTAGCATTTGCTTCATTTTTCTGTGAGAGCGGCGGCTGGGTAGAGGTGGCCGTAGAAGGAGGGTAGAGGCCAGCTACCACTGGCGCTTTTGCTGCTTCTTGCGGTGTTTGCGCCGGGCCGTCTGGTCTTGCTTGCAGGGAGCTGGAGCCTGAAAAATGGCTTTTAAAGGGTCTGAGAAGCCAGATAATCAACTCCATCCGTTGACTATGCCACGCCAGCTACGCGACGCGCCAAACTACGAAGCTGTACGTGCGGATTACCGTCCTGCTACGTACGTAATACCGTACTGCCACGTACGTGCTGCCGTACTGCTACTTACGTACTACCGTGCTGCTACGTACGTACTACCGTACTGCTACATACGCACAACCTTATTGCTACGTAAGTATTACCATACTGCTACGTATGTACCACCGTACTGCTACGTACGCACTACCGTAGGTAGAAAACTCGAACATTCGATCATTCTGGGGCCAAAACATCAATTTTTCTACCAAAAATCAAATTTAGGAAATTTTGTAAAGTTTTGATGCTCAGAAATAACTAAAAACAGTGTACAAACGTATCAGCTAGCTATAAAAAAGTCTAGACTTGCGCCGAAAACAAGTTGGTCCATTCACCTCAACGAAAGCTCCGGAAAAACGTAAAACGCAAAAACCCTGCCTGAGACACGGCCTTGCTGACGTCGTCGACCAACGACAACGTGTAGTTCTCGATCATCATGTAGATGCCATCAAAGCTGTGGCCCTCTATGGCCAGCACCTCAGCCCAAAGCCGCGTCTTCGCCACGATCTGCTCGTCCGTGTCGTTCGGCAGCATCTCTTTCGGCCAGCAGCTGCGGCTTACCTGCAGGGAGGTACTGTTCCTTTGCGGGGGGGGGTTAAGGCGAAAAGTGAAAGCGAGCTGAGTTATGCTTAGGCTTAAACTTAGGCTTAGGCTCAGGCTTAGGCTTCGGCTTGGGTTTAGCTTAGGCTTCGGCTTGGGTTTAGCTTAGGCTTAGGAAGAGGAACAGGCTTAGTCTTAGGCTTAGGCCAGGTTTAGGCTTAGGCTTAGGCTTAGGCTTAGGCTTAGGCTTAGGCTTAGGCTTAGGCTTAGGCTTAGGCTTAGGCTTAGGTTTAGATTTTAGCCGAGGTTTAGGCTTAGATTCGGCTTGGGAGAAGTCTAAGCTTGGGATTAAAGTCAGACGTAGACTTCGGTTAGGGCTTCCTCGTAGGCCAGGGCCTAAGCCCCCCGTTAACGAACCAGCCCCTCCGTACCTGCATGGAGACGACGCGGCGCATCAGCTCATCCCTGGTGCTCACAATGCTGAACCTGACCCAGGGGTCGAGCGCCTCCAGCGGCTCGCGAACCAATTCCATGACCTGGGCGGCAAATCCGGTGGCAAGATGGCGCAACACCTCGACGATCACATCCATCGTGACCGACTTGTTGGCGACGGCGGCTTTCATCGACTAAGACAGAGGTTTTAGAATAGAAAAAGCTAGTAGAAAACTATAAAAAATTGTTGTGTTTTTTGGAGCAAAAAATTTGGGAATTTTGATAAAAAATGTATGAAAAATGACTAAAAAGGTCAAAGCTTTCGAATTACAAAATTTTTCAAATATTTTTGATGACTTTCTAGCAATCGAAAATTGCCAAAAACACTATAAAAATATATTGGGTATTACCAAAAAATAAAAAAAAAACAGAAAATGGTTTTCTCCTGTTAAAAATCCCCCCCCCCGCTAACAGTTCAGAATCAACCTTCAAAAATTTTATTGTTTTGGTAAAGTTTCCTACATTTTGGCCAAAAAAGATTGTATTTTAAAGAACGCTTTTCTTCCTTGATTTCAACAGTTTTTTATGCATAAAAAAACTGCCGCAGATCCAAGAAAAATGGATTTTACGACGTAAAAAATTTCGGAAAGCGAAAAATTTTGATTTTTTGGCTCATCCTCACACATTTTTGATCAAAAACTCAAAAATGTTGCAAAAAACTAAACTGAAAAATTGGTTCACGACAGTGTTACCCCTCCCCCCCCCGCTAACAGCCCGGTACCGCCTTCCGCCTCACCTCAGCGTGTGAGCGGATCATCTTCTCCCAGGTGGCCATGCATCGTTTTTCGTGCGGCGCCATTTTTTGCATGGCCGTCATCGAGTACATGACCACCAGCGAATTCAAGTGGGTGGGATGGATCTTCTGCAGCACTTCACTGTTGAAGCGGATCGGCTGGCTGTCGTCGATATCCTCCTCCTCCTCCTCCTCGACGAGCACTGGTCGCTCGTAGCGGGACTTGCGGCGAGACCTCCAGATCAGGCCGTAGGCGAGAAGCGCGAGGAGTCCTAGGAGGTACTGGACTGATAGCGGAGGGGGGCGGTTTTCGCAGGGGGAAATCATATTTTGGCTGAACTCCAGATACCCCCCCCCATCAGGCACCCAACTTCTATTTCTCGGTTCCCTGTTCATCTACAGGTGTGTAAGCTATACCAAAATGCTTGTGAGAGCAAGACGAACACTTTGGTGCATCTTACACACCTGTAGACGAACAGGGAGCCGAGCTACAAAAGTGAAGCGCTAACGGTAACTGTTTTTAAAGTACCTCCAAGAAGAAGGGCATAGTTGATGGGGGCACCGAAGCCAACGCTGGCGTCATCGCTGTCGGTTCTGAAGCATTATATTAGCATCAAGAAGATGAAAAAGGGCACAAAATTCTACAAAGCCGTACACTTCGGCCATGACGGAGTGGTTGAGCACGAGGAAGAGCAGCAGGCTCAGCATACGGTAGATACGCAGAATGGAGCCGCCGCACTACACGGTATCGCTCGACTCGAGGCTCAAAATATGCTCGCATTTTTGCTGGTTTATGCAAATTACCAGACTCAAAGATCTGGTGCTCAAAATTTGCATAAAATTTGTTGCGTTTCCACCATTTGCATCTGATCTTTTTGCATCACTCCCGGTCCAGCCCGCTTTCGTCAAGTTTTGCTTTATTCTTTCATTCGCCCTTCCTTACTACCAAATGTTGGCCCTGCTGCTCTTCATCCTCATCAACCCCGCCGTCATGGCCGTGGAGTACGTTTCGATACATACGACGGTATATCGGTCCAGTTTACCTCCCGCTGGTCCCCAACTTGACGTGACCACCCTTTAGGAACACTAAAATTGACCTCAAACGTCCTTAATTGGCTTAAGTGCAGTTTACACCCCCCCGAGCCGACCCCACCTCCCGTACCTCGGCTCCTTGTTCATCTGCAGATGTGTGAAGTATGCCAAATTGTTCGTCTTGCCCTGGCGAGTATTTTGGTATACTTTACACACCTGTAGATGAACAGGGAGCCGAGATACAAAGGTTCGGTGTCGGCTGGGAGCTGCGGGTCCCCACCCAAAAAAACTGCTGCCCTACAAACTGCACTCTAACCCTTGAATTTGAACCGCTTTCAGAGAGGACCGCGACGACGCCGATGTCGACTTCGACCTGGGCTATGCTATCCTTCTTGGAGGTATCTTACGAACAGATACCCTACCCAACTACTAGGCCTGTTCGTTCTCCTCGTCTACCAACTGATCCCGAGGCCTCGACGCAAGATCAGCTACGAGGAGCAGGAGGATATTGAGGAGCAAGAGAAAATCAACGACCCGGTGCCCCACGACAACGCCGAGGCGGACAAGGATCCCGATGAAGCTCCTCTACACTCCAAATATGGCCAGGAGCTGAGCACGATGATCGCGCTCGTGGCCATGAGGAGTACGAATATGATGGGCATCCTTGACTGCCCCGGCGCCATTTGGGAGATTCCGCTCGCTGAATTTACCAACCAGCTCAAGGTATAATTGGCATATACAAGACCAGACTAATTGTTATCTTGGTAAGACTCCAGATAACTTCCAGCCTGCCCCCGACTTTTGTATCTCGGCTCCCTGATCATCTACAGGTGTGTAAAGTATAACATAATACTCGCCAGAGCAAGGCGAACCTTTTGGTATACTTTACACACCTGTAGATGAACAGGGAGCCGAGATACGGTAGGTGGGTGCCGGCTCGGGGGGACTGCACTTTTTCATAGCATTTTACATAATTTTAATTATAAAAACTTGAACCCTGAAATTAAAAATTAAATTTAAAATTATTGCTTAAAACTCAATTCTAGACATGCCGCGTAACTTAATATTAGAAAGTGTTTTAACCGGGGTTTTTGGTAATCTATAACGATATTTCAACTAGAAAAACTAGCCAAAAACTTTAGAAAAGTAGAAATTTTGTACAAAAATCGACCATTTTCGGCTGAAAAATCGTTATTATTCATATTTTTTAAATAGAAATTTGTAGTTCTTCTCATATTTGAAAAATTAGTTCCTAAGAAAATGACTGAGACAAAAAAGCCCTGCTAACCGTCCAGTACCGAGAATTCGTGAAAAATCGGTTGATTGAACAAGAACAACCCCCGGTTTCAGGGCGCCATCGCCACGAAGGCCACCACGTTGGCCCATCTCGACAGCGTCTGCCGCCAGCTCACCGAAGAATTCTCGACCTCCCTGGTGTCGTTCATGAGCGCGAAGTTGCGGAAATGGAAGCCGACCGGCGTTGTGAGCGACGCGCTACCGACGGACGAGCTGCTGCGCACCCTCATCGCCTCGGAGCTCAGCCGGAAAGGGATGACCTGGTTGGGAGACGCCGTGGGAGACATGTGCGACGACGCGCGCATCGAGCGCTACACCTACCAGTGGGCTGAGGCTGCCGCGGCCGAGGAGGGCGGCCTCCGCGGGTGGCAGCAGACGGTTGAGGAACACTTTTCCGACATTGGCGAGGCGGTCATCGACGAGTTGTCCAAGGTGGGTATCTTTGGGTTTTGTGGAACAATTTTTGGTAAAACTCTGGAACCCCCCCCCGCCGGCCCCCAACTGTTGTATCTCGGCCCCCTGTTCATCTACAGATGTGTAAAGTATACCAAGGTGTTCGTCTTGCTCTGGCGAATATTTTGGTATACTTTTGCACACCTGTAGATGAACAGGGAGCCGAGATACGAAAGTTGGGGCAGGCGGCAGGGGGGGGGGGTTACCTGTCGGTCCTGAGCTGTTGCTGTGGGGAGGGTGAATTAAATTTTTCGCTGTAACTCTCTTGGGTCTTATACCAAATTATAAACTGTTTCATAGCATTTTACATAGTTTTTAAATATAAAAACAATGTTAAAAATAATAACTTTCGAAATTTTTTGAATTTTTGGGTCAAAATCGACCGGAAAATATCAAAATTTTCGCATTTTTTTTACTTTTAGCAATTACCAGCCGGAAGACTTTGCCTATAGCTTTTTATTTTACATTATTTTAGGCGCAAATTTAAACCCTTTGTATATTTTTTGACGCTCTATCAAAAGGCGTTGCAAAAATCCCGACAAATGAAGCAAAATACCGAAAACTTTGAGACCCTTCGGCTGGGGGGGGGGGGGGGGGGTAATGTAAACTCTTACCATAGCTTGTCGTAACGATGATTTTCCAGGCATGCTCGGCCGCGGATAAGCCTGGACCAGCCGGCCCGACGCAAGCTCAGCGGGACATGATCAACGCCTTTGCGGTAAGCGAATCTGCGGATTTTGCGGTGATCGTAGATGAAAAAGGATAACACATCAGCGTTACTGTCAGACTCGCACTAGATAGTAGCCCATTTTGCGCCCGGAGTCAACCAAAATTCCAGAAATCGGTGCTGAGTGAGCTTCGTTTGGGCTGAAGCCCGGTGCCTCATCTACGTTCTCTTCCACAACTCCTACCCGGTCACCGTCCACGCCCACAAAAACGATGCAGTGGACCCAATATTTCTTCTCCCATGTGTTTTTGCCTTCATCTATGTGTGGCTTTTCCGCCCCGGATTCGGTGTGAATAAATGGTTTCTGGGAAAAAGTTTATTTTCCTCACCGAGCTGTTGTTGGGATGCCGATTTTGGGTAAGAGTTCAGTTGCTCCCCCCCGCCCCGAGCCGGCCCCCAACTTTTGTATCTCGGCTCCCTGTTCATCAACAGATGTGTAAAGTATACCAAAAAGCTCGCCGGAGCAGAGCTGAAAATTATCGTTAAAGACCGTCAGAACGATGAAATTCCGTTGAAAGCAAGAAAGTTGCGCACCGGGCGGGGGTCGAACCCGCGATGGTTCGCTCCACATTCCGACGCGCTAGCCACTATACCACAGGGCCAAATAGGGAAGGGGGTGAGGGGCGCCCCAAACCCAACAGTACGGGCCGCTACTAAAGACGCCTCTCTCTGCGCGTTCTTGGGGGTGCACCCTTGGGCTCGAAATAGTTTTTTAAGTGTATTAATTGTATTAATTTTAATTTAATTGTAATTTAAGCGACTGGAACCGTCTGGTACTTGACACACCTGTAGATGAACAGGCAGCCGAGATACGAAAAGTGGTTATGTGGCGTTCAGCCAAAAAAATCTGGATACCGACATTTGAAGCCGAAATTTGCATCTAGGTTTTGGAATCCAGGTGCTCATCGTTAAAATTCCGACTCGGCATGGGAGTCGTCGAATTCCGCGATATTCTGCGATTCGCCACTTTTTGACTTCCGAATGCTGGCCCTGCTGCTCACCCTCGTGCTCAACCACTCCGTCATGGCCGTGGGGTACGTTTCGTTTGGCCTTCCATTTAGTAAATCACCAAAAAAATTTGAATTTTTAACCTTTTTTGGCCAGTTCCGACATTTTCTAACTTTTTTCCCGACTTTCTATATTTATAAATTGCTCAAGAAGCCATAAAAATACTAGAACAAACCACCCCCCCCGCTAACAGCCCAGTACCATTTGATACACTTTCAGAGCCGACCGCGACGACGTCGACGCCGACTTCGACCTGGGCTATGCTATTCTTCTTGGAGGTATCTTACAAACAGATACCCCACGCAACTTCTAGGACTGCTCATTCTCCTCGTCTACCAGCTGATCCCGAGGCCTCAGCGCAAGATCAGCTACGAGGAGCAGGAGGATATTGAGGAGCAAGAGAAAATCAACGACCCGGTGCCTCAGAACAGCGCCGAGGCGGACAAGGATCCCGATGAAGATCTTCTACATGCCGAGAATGGGAAGGAGGAGAACGAGAAGGCCGACGAGAACCTCGAGAATGATCTGCTAAAGGCCGAATCCCGGGAGGAGAAGAACGAGGTGGCGGACGAGAACCCGGAGAAAACACTTCTGCAGTCCGAATATCGCGAACCTTTGCGTGCCATGCTCGCCAACCTGTCCACGAAGAACGTCACACCGCTGGAGATGACCTCATGCATCGGCGGCATCTGGGAGATCCTAATTAATCTCCCTGGCAAAGAGCTCAAGGTATAGTTTTTACGAATTATGGACACCATCCCGAAAGACACCATACGGAAAAATGCAATAATTGGCCGGAGGTAGAAAATGATCTATTTTCCTTTGCAAATGTGCAAGTACCCTTAAGACCGTCAGAACGATCAAAATTTTGGTTAAAAGCAAGAAATTGCGCACCGGACGGGGTCGAACCCGTGATGGTCCGCTCCACAGTCCGACGCGCTAGCCACTATACCACACGGCCGGGTGGGGAAGGGAGTAAGAGGCGCCCCAAACCCCCAGAGGGTCTTTGCCGAGTACGGGGCGCCACTAATGACGCCTCTCTCTGCGCGTTCTTGGGGGCAGCACCCTCGGGGTGACAGTGCGCGTTCCATCGTTCTGGTAGTCTTTAAAAAGCCGTTTGCGAGAGACCCGACCAAGGCTTGGCACAGTCTTTTTCGACCCTGTTTTTTTGACGCCATCTGAAAGAGCATGGTCGAATTAGTAGGGTGGGATGGTTTTTAAAGTTTAAAAAGTTTAATTTTGAGGTTAAAATGGGCCTCAAAGTCGCCGACACCGAAAAATTATCTCGAAAACTTCTGAACCGATTTTACTGAAGTTTTGCGACAATACATAATCTGGGACGGGGATCATTTCTCTAATACATTGCAACACTTGAAAATGGCAGGAACATAGGTATACAGCGTAGTGCAAACAGTTTTTGCGGAATTAGTAGTTTTACGGGTCCCCAGAGCGCTTAGCCACTAATGTTAAAAGATGCGCGCAAAATTTCTGCATAAAATGGTGCATAGCGCTCCGCGTGCCCGTAAAAAGCGAAAAATCGAGTTTAATGTGGCGCCAACGCATCAAATTCGGCAAATTTTTGCGGGGGTGGCATGGCCATGCCTCAGGAGCCCAAGTCAGGAAGCTTGCAAAAAAGAGCAAAAAGAAATTAGCTTTCTAAAGGTAGGCTGGGATTGATCTAGAGCAGCCCCGGCGCAATGATCCCAGGTGACTACCAATGCACCATAGCGACAGCCGAACAGGCCTGCAGCCAAATCGGCCCCCGGAGGCCACTCTCTCACTTTTCCCCACGATCTCGCCTCCTCTCGCCTGTCTTATGTAGGAAAAATGCCGAATTTGATGCGTTGGCGCCACATTAAACTCGATTTTTCGCTTTTTACGGGCACGCGGAGCGCTCCAGAAGATACACCATTTTATGCAGAAATTTTGCGCGCATCTTTTAACATTAGTGGCTAAGCGCTCTGGGGACCCGTAAAACTACTAATTCCGCAAAAACTGTTTGCACTACGCTGTATACCTATGTTCCTGCCATTTTCAAGTGTTGCAATGTATTAGAGAAATGATCCCCGTCCCAGATTATGTATTGTCGCAAAACTTCAGTAAAATCGGTTCAGAAGTTTTCGAGATAATTTTTCGGTGTCGGCGACTTTGAGGCCCATTTTAACCTCAAAATTAAACTTTTTAAACTTTAAAAACCATCCCACCCTACTAATTCGACCATGCTCTTTCAGATGGCGTCAAAAAAACAGGGTCGAAAAAAACTGTGCCAAGCCATAATGGGGTCTGTTCGGGTGACTCGCGGACGGCCTTTTAAAGGGATACCCAACCTTTTCGACGCTCAAAAAGCAAAAACCTGGCCGCGGGCGGGGGTCGAACCCGGGACCCGCGTTTTGTAGGCCTGGATGCTATCCATTAGGCCATAGTGGTAAACCATAGGGTGGTATGGGGCCGCCACAAGTGGGAAAGGTGTCCGAATTCTCGCGGCAATGGACTCCCGTTGCCGCACAGAATTCGCGCGTCAGTTGTACTGCCCGGAATACATATATTTGCTGCCAAAACCTTGGGTATCCCTTTAAGACCGTGAGAACGATCAAAATTTTGGTTAAAAGCAAGAAATTGCGCACCGGGCGGGGGTCGAACCCGTGATGGTTCGCTCCACAGTCCGACGCACTAGCCACTATACCACAGGGCCGAGTGGGGAAGGGAGTCAGAGGCGCCCCAAACCCCAGAGGGTCTTTGCCGAGTACGGGGCGCCACTAATGACGCCTCTCTCTACGCGTTCTTGGGGGTGACAGTGTGCGTTCCAGGTTCTAGCAGTCAGTCTGCTTTGCCTAAGAAGAATTTTGCTTAAGGAAGCCATCGACAAGAAGGCGACCACGCTAGACCATCTCGAAGGCCTGTGCCGCCAAGTTGCCGCAGAATTCGCGGGCCCTCTGGTGTCGTTGATCAACGAGCAGTTGCTGAACTGGGTGCCGAAGGGCTACGAGAGCGACGCGCTGACGACCGAGGAGCTGCTGCAGTCGATCATCTCCATGGAACTCACCCGAAAAGCCATGAGCTGCGTGCCGGACCCGTACCTGGATGGCCGGATGGCGCAGTGCACCTACCGGTGGGCTGAGTCTGCCACGGCTGAGGGCCGGCTCGACGGGTGGGAGACGACCATTGAGCAATACCTTGCCGACCTCGCCGAGGAGGCCATCGACCGCCTCTCTGATGTGTGTTCATTTCAGTTTTGGGTGCTTGCGTGGGTAGTAATTAAGTGCGTGGGTACAGTGTTGTGTACATCGCATTGTTTTAGTACGTTTTACCCAAATTAAAAATCGAAAACTTTCAAAAAACGGTTAGAAAGGCGTTTGAAAAGTGGAAAAGCATTTGGTCCTGTGCTGTTAGCGGGGGACCACTTTTTGTTCCACATATTGATAATAATGTATTGTTACAGTGTTTTTCGTAGTTTTTGATTTCTAGAAAGTTATAGAAATATTTCTACAATTTTTTAATGATCGAAATTCGTCGATTTTTTCAAATTCTGTGGCAATTTCATGCATTTCTGAAGAGTTTGATAGTTTTTTATAAACTTTTACAAAATCGACATCTGAAAACTATGTAAAATGCGATCAAACCCGTTTATATCTTGTTATAGGGCCGTACTGAATTACCGGGAAAATTTGTTCCCCCGGCGGAACTTTAGATCCCCCCCCCCCCCCAGCCGTCCCCCAACTTTTGTATCTCGACTGCCTGTTCATCGACAGGTGTGTAAAGTATATCAAAATGTTTGCCTTGCTCTGGCGAGTATTTTGGTATACTTTACACACCTGTAGATGAACAGGGAGCCGAGATACGGTAGGTGGAGGTCGGCTGGGGGGGGGGGTATCTGTAGTCTTACCGTCCCCCCCCCCCCGCCCGCTAACGGTCCAGAACCAATGCCAGGGTGGTGGTTTCTCCGACACCCAGCAGCTACTTGCTTGCATTAACGATAATTTTCAGCTCTGCTCCGGCGAGGGTCCGGCTGTACCAGACGCCTCGACGCAAGATGAGCAGGCCATGCTCAAAGCCTTCGCGGTAAGCAAAAAAAAAAACGAAATTAAAAAGACCTCACTGAGTGCTATTTCGCTAGTTGCGTAAGTGCGCAAGTTTTTGAGCCTACTACTTGATGCCCAGCATATACCCAAATTTCAGGAAGGTGTGCTGCGTGACTTTCGCTGCTGAAGTTTGGGCCTCATCTACATTCTTTTGCACAACCCCTACCCGGTCACCTCCAACACACCACAAATGATGCCGCTGACCGAATACCAAAACCTTGCTGTGTTTTTTCGCAAAAGTCTGGAATTGAATAAATGGTTTTTGGGAAAAATGTTGAATTCGAAGAGATTTTGAATTGAAAAACAAAGATAAATTTGAAACCGAAATTTGCATCCGGGATTTTGAATCGAAACTATTATCTCTTCAACATTCCGGTAGTCGTCAAATTTTGCGATATTCTGAGATTCGTCACTCCTTACTTCCGAATGCTGACCCTGCTGCTCTTCCTCGTGCTCAACCACTCCGTCATGGTCGCGGGGTACGTTTCTATGCAGAGCTTCGGGATTCCGGACTGTAAGCGCGGGGGACCAAAGAGCCACCCCGCCCCCCGCTAACGAACCAGAACTGCGGTACACGCTTGTTCCAAAAATCTCCATTTAATTGGATTCGGCGCAAACCAAAAACTGTCGTCCTGTTGCTAGAAAAGTCGGGTAAGAGTTTACTTTACCCCCCCCCCACAGCCGAAGGGTCTCAAAGGTGTCGGTGTTTTCGCTTATTTTGTCGGGATTTTTGCAACGCCATTCGATAGAGCGTCGAAAAATATACTAAGAGTTTTAATTTGAGTCTACAATAATGTAAAATAAAAAAGTTATAGCCAAAAACTTCCGGCTGGGGGGGGGGGGCGTAAAGTAAACCGTAGCCGAAAAGTCGTACTAGACCCGTTTTCAGGGCGGACAGCGACGACGACCCCGACTTCGACTTGCGCTATGCTATCCTTCTCGGAGGTAGCCGACGAACAGATACCCTACCCAACTCCTAGGACTGTTCGTTCTCCTAGTCTACCAACTGATCCCGAGGCGTCAACGCAAGATCAGCTACGAGGAGCAGGCGGATTTCGAAAAACAATTCGACGACCCGGCGCTCCCGAACGGCGCTCGGGCGATCAAGGGCTTCCTGAAATATCGGTAAGACTCCAGATACCCCCCCCCCCCCCCAGCCGGCACCGAACTTTTGTATCTCGACGCCCTGTTCATCTACAGGTGTGTATAGTATACCAAAATGTTCGTCTTGCTGTGGCTAGTATTTTGGTATACTTTACACACCTGTAGATGAACAGGGAGCCGAGATACTGTAGGTGGGGGTCGGCTGCGGCAGGAGGGGGGGTATCTGGAGTTTAGCCGAAATATCTTCCATCCGAGTATAGCAGGGAGGAGCACTTGAAGGCGGATGAGGATCCAGATCGAGAGATTCTAAAGACGACACCTCGGGAGTATAGCGAGGCGCTGCTGAGCATGATCCTGCTGATGGCCATCAACAAATCCAGCCTCAAGCATTACTACCCGGCCTCCGTATTGCAGCTCGTCTTCGATGAAGACACCTGGACGCTGAAGACAGGCATGGATATACTCTATTTACCCCCCCCAGCCCCAATTTTTCAGCCATACTTCCTATTAATGCGTCGAGCATCTCAAAATGTTTGACGCGGTCGTATTGCGATTAGATTAGTTTCCTTGCTTTCGCTCCTATTTTTACAAGATTTTGAAAGTTGAAAAGATTCAGTCGCGATGCTGCATTGTACCAGGAGTCTAAGACTCCAATCTTTTCATTTTACGCTGTTTCTTCTAACCATATGCACTGTAGTCTCATTCTACAGAGCAAGAGCTACAGTGTGGTACCATTGACAGCTCTGTAGAGCTTAAGAGAGCCGAAATACGAAAACTGACTTTGGACCAGCGAATATTAGCTAAAGAAAACCCAGGCTGTGGTTCAGCTTACCGACCGCCCCCCAGCCGGCTCGCACCTACTGTATCTCGCCAACCCGTTTTTGTAGTAGCGTGTAAAGTATACCAAAATACTCGCCAGTGCAAGGCGAACATTTTAATATATTTTACACAACGGTAGATGAACAGGCAGCCGAGATACGAAAGTTGGGGGACGGCTG
The DNA here is from genome assembly GCA_958295435.1 of Mesorhabditis spiculigera. Taxonomy (NCBI): domain Eukaryota; kingdom Metazoa; phylum Nematoda; class Chromadorea; order Rhabditida; family Rhabditidae; genus Mesorhabditis; species Mesorhabditis spiculigera. The sequence continues at coordinate 811,479 of CATQJA010002663.1, forward strand.
GGGGGTTATCTGGAGTTCAGCAAATTTTCCCGGTAATCCATTATGGCCCGATAACAAGATATAAACGGGTTTGATAGCATTTTAGATAGTTTTCAGTGGTTAATTTTGTAAAAGTTTATAAAAAACTATCATACTAAAGTTGGGTGCGGGCTGGGGGGTGGTGGGGGCTAAACTGGCACTCTAACCGGAACCCAGGCCTATAATTGTTATGAAAAATTATCCAACAATTTTTGATGTATGAAAACTACCTCTTGATAGTAATTCGACTCTGGGGAACACTTTCAGACACTCCACGCATTAATAGGACGTTAGGAAAGTTAACACAAGGGGGTAAACTAAAGTCTTACCGCAGGCATCGCAAAGAAGGCCGTCACGATGGACCTGCTGAAACGTCTGTGCCGCCGTGTCGCACGATCATTTGCCGCAACCCTCAACATGTCGATCTCGGCGTTCCTGTTCAAGCGCATAAATTATTGGGTATACAGTACAGGGTGTCCCAAAAAAAAACGCCCCGTCTGGCATTTCGCCGTGTTACATCCAATCGGTCCCAAAATTTGACGAGAGGTGTATCAACTATAATAAAAAAGTTGTGGTGTCTGTCCGTCTGTCCGTCAGTCCGGTCCCGAATTCAACTCGAAGGGGAAAGGAGCTAGAGCTTAGGTCTCTTCGGATTCGGATAGAGCGTGGTCAGGAACCCCCAAATTGATAAAAAAAAAATTAGGAAAAAGTTTTAGTTTAAATTATTAAAATTAACTTTGAAAGTTTTTCCTTAGTAAAGGGGTGGGGGACCTAGGTTGGGGTGATTTTGGACATAGTGAGCCAGGTGACGCGCGTTTCGTGGATGAAAATTTTCACGAGGGATTTCATTTCTTTTTTTTTCTCTGATCCCATCCGGTCGGTCGTTATTTCCGTTTTTTAAAAGGATGTCGGCTAGGGGAGGTATCTTAAGCCACCGGGAAGGTATTTAGGTAGTTTTTGAAGGGGATTTCGGCCACGGGGGGGATCTGAAGCGGTTAGCGTGGGTATTGATGGAAGTAGGGAAGGATGTGGTGGAGTAGGACATGTAGGGTAGCCCGAAGGCCAGATGGTTGCAGTCGCGAAGCGACTGTAACCATCTGGTTAGACCCTAAATAACAACAATCCTGAATTATAGCTCTGTAGCTACAGTAGTTCTCGAGTTATAACAAAAGCAAACTTTATTTTCCATTTTTCATAGGGTTTCCGTGGAATTAGATCCCCTAAACATTAAGTGAAAATGATCCGGTAGGCCTTCTTTACCTTAAGTAATTTTTTCCGGGCTAAAATTTACCAAATAAACTTCGATCTAAGCGATTTTTACAACGCAAAATTACCCAAGATCTTAAGCGAAATTAGGGATTCGCAGCCGGAAGTCGATGCAAATCGATGCAAAGTCCAAAAAGATAGCCGAAAAAACTGCTTAGAATTGCGGGAAAATCAGTATTTTCGTTATAACTCGAGAACTACTATAGCTACAGGGCTATAAGTCAGGATTGTTGTTATTTAGGGGCTGATATACCTTTGCTCCAAAGTTGGGGCTGATTGGATGTAACACGGCGAAATGCCAGATGGTTCGTTTTTTTGGGACACCTTGTAGTTGGGTCAAACAAGGATTCAAAAGTTGTCAAAGTTGTAAAGTTTTTGCATTGGGGGAATAATAAAAACGGTTTAGAAACACTTCCTTCCGCTTTTGATCTTCAAAATTTGAAGACTAAACTAAAAGTACAGTAAATTTTTATATTTTCATTTTTTTGAGCTGACAAGAGACGTCTTATAGTGTCGGCGGGTTTCAACTCAAGGTTCTTTCGCATTATCGGGGGGTGGGGACCAATTTATAAAGATCCAATTTTTTTGAAAGTTAATCAAAAATGTTTGTAAGCTGTTTTTTATTATTCGTAAATCTAAAAAATCTACAACTGTTTTGTCAAGAAAATACAAAACATGCCGAATGTCCGACCAACATGTCAACTTCCTGAAAAATTTTTTTGAGATGGGTTTTAAGTGAAAATATGGTTTATTTTACCAAAAACACGATGAAAATTATTTTTATTAAGTTACTAGGCACTTCTCGATTAATACACAACATTGTCCCCCCCCCCCGCCGATAAAGCAAAAGAACCAGTCGAAAATCGTGAAGAACCTTGTTGCAGTCGCCGGTGGGACTGCATGGCAAGCCGGTCCCCGGAGAGACGAGCGATGAGCAGCTGGGGACTCTCGTCGCCGTGCAGCTTTTCTCAGAGACCGGGGTCTCGGCGGGGATTTTCGGGCAAGACCTCTGCGCCTGGTTGCGTGCCCTCGATGCCGAGGACGACAGCGACAGAGAGTGCCCGAAAGTCATTGAGCAATATATGGAATCGCTGGCTGAGGAGGTCATCGACAAGCTGGCCGAGGTATGCAATTTGAGTTTAATGTTTTTGTATTAGGCTGTTAGCGGGGGGAGGGAATTTTTATGAACGTGGGTCATCGAAAACTTACCTAGTTATGTACCGGTTGTCCTAACAAAAAAAAACACCCCTCGCTAACTCAACGTGAAAGTATCGGACCGGAATGTTAGCTACACCATTCGAAAACCCTTGAAACGGCGAGTTTGCAAAAAGCTGCAAAACCATATTTTATTTAAAAATTGCCTTGTATCACGCATTTAAAAACATTGAGAAATGGCGGTTGCATCTACTTTTGGTCAATTTACTTGGAGAAATTGAGGCACATTAGCTAGTTAGCAGCCCCAGGAAAACGGCTCACGTCGCACAAAATAGCTTGTAAAATAGCGCGTTTAAGTAAAAACATGGTTTTGAAAATTGTGGCGAACTCGCCGTTTCAGAGGTTTTCGAATGGTGCAACTCTCATTCCGATCCGGTGCTTCAGCATCGGGTTAGAGGACGATGTTTTTTTCTATTAGGAGAAGCTGTACGAACGCTGGCTAGCTTCCCCCAAAACCATCAATATTCCACCCCCCCGCTAACGAACTAGAAACACTTGTATTTTTTTTTCAGGCTTGCTCCGACCCGGATCGGTTTGGACCAGACGGCCCGACGCATGCCAACCGGGAGATCGTCAAAGCCTTCAGGGTGGGCAAGAACAACAGCCTACAGTTTGCACTGAAATATCTCTCTAACGCAACAATCGGACAATCATTTTTGATAACCTGCCAGAAACCTTAAAGGGCCGCCGAAATCTGGTCCTCGCCGCCTTGCGTTAATTCATGGCAAAAAGCCAGATGTGACCGCAATGCGACCGCGCCGCATAATCTTTGCCCCCTGTTTGGACGTGAAAAAGCTTGAATTTCAAGATTCTGAAGCTATTTCTGGAATCGTTACCGAATGTTGACAATTCTAGACATCTTAAAGGGATAGGAGCGGCATAAGCCAAACGATTACGCGCGGGAAAGAAAATGTCTCTGCGCCTCTCCCCTGGGCGCCCTCTCTCGCCGCGGGACCTGTTGAACCCCCCCTCCCCAAGGGGGGTTCAACAGATGCCGTCCTCATCTCTTTAAACATAAAAATTGACCAGAGAATCACCGAGATCGAGAGATTGGGAGCTTTACAAGGAATTGCTATCATAATGTCGAAATTCATAATGTCGAAATTCATAATGTCGAAATTCATAATGTCGAAATTTCATAATGTCGAAATTTCATAATGTCGAAATTTCATAATGTCGAAATTTCATAATGTCGAAATGTCAGAATGTCGAAATGTCAGAATGTCGAAATGTCAGAATGTCGAAATTTACATAAGCAAAAATTCCCGGTAAAGTCCCCGAATTCTAGACAAAAAATGTTGTCGTGAAATAAGATAAAAAAAAACAGAAGGTGGAAAAAATTTTTTTGGCTAGGATTTGGCGGTTTCACCGGTAATTAGCCTATGTAAATTTCGACATTATGAAATTTCGACATTATGAAATTTCGACATTATGAAATTTCGACATTATGAAATTTCGACATTATGAAATTTCGACATTATGAATTTCGACATTATGAATTTCGACATTATGAATTTCGACATTATGAAAAGAACCCCTTTACAAGACATTACGACATGGAATTGTGGCGCACTCAAAAGCGCGTTTCCCCCCGCAAGCATTTCGGTTTTTCTCAAATATCTTACGTTATTTCGCAAGGAGAACACTTTTCTGATACTTCTCGGCAGTGCACCTTTCGTCTGTTGACCTGTAGGTTCCCGCAGGCACGAATTTTGAGTTCCAAGCCCCTTTGAATATGTTGGGTATGAAGAACAAACCCTAGTAATGACGGAAACACGCTGACGGGGTAACGATAGTCCGATTCGTTTCCGTTAGCGAGATATTTCGGGGCTAACTAGGGGCTTTTTCCTTGACCAACGTTACATTCCTTGATCCCAAAACGTTTGGCAACTCCAAAAGTAACCAAATTTCAGGAAGGGGTGCCGTTTTACTTTGGATTCTGAAGCCTGCGCCTCATCTACCTTCCTGAGCACAACTCCTACCCGGTCACCGTCCACGCCCACCAAAGAAAGGATGCAATTGACAGAATACCGATTACTGTCATGTGTTTTTGCCTTGATGGATGTGCGGCTTTTCAGCAATTCCGGAATTGAATAAATGTATTTTTGGGGAACTTCTTTGCATTTGAAGCCGGACTTTGCATCAAAATTTTGAATTAAGACCACGTTCCCTATCAAATTGCCGGCTCTGAATGGGAGCCGTCTACATTCTGCGATTTGCCGCCGTTTTTCGGACGGATGCTGACCCTGCTGCTCTTGCTCGTGCTCAACCACTCCGTTATGGCCGTGGGGTACATTTTGCTACGCACTTTCGGTATGGGTCTAGCTTACGCCTAGGCGGCTGGGCGGGGCGAGTAGGGTGGGGTAAACTGCACTTAAACGGCGGACCATCCGTGGAGAAAATCTCAATTCTTTTCGCTTAGGCATAATCCAATAAACTGTCGTCGTGCCGCAATAAAAGACGTACCAGACTTTAAACCATACGCCCTTAATATGAACCGCTTTCAGAGCCGACCGCGCCGACGCCGACGTCGACTTCGACCTGGGCTATGCTATTCTTCTTGGAGGTAGCCTTACGAACAGATACCTTTACAATCTCTAGGACTGTTCGTTCTCCTCGTCTACCAACTGATCCCGAGGCGTCAACGCAAGATCAGCTACGAGGAGCAGGAGGATTTCGAGGAGGAAGTCGACGACGTCGTGCCCCAGAAGAGCGCCGAGGCGGACAAGGATCTCGATGAAGATCTTCCACAGACCGTATATATGATGGAGAAAAACCTGAAGGCGGATGAGGATCCAGATCGAGATATTCTAAAGACGACACCTCGGGAGTATATCGAGGCGCTGCTGAGCATGTTCCAGCTGATGGCCCTCGACAGATCCAACGTCAAGCATTGGTACCCGGCCTCTGTATTGCAGCTCGTCTTCGATGAAGACGCCTGGACGCTGAAGGCAGGCATCGTTAAGAAGGCCGTCACACTGGACCTGCTGAAACGGGTGTGCCGCCGCATCGCACCAACATTCGCCGCAATGCTCAACATGTCGATCTCGTCGTTGCTGTACAAGCGTCTAGTTGGGTAGAACAACAGTTAAAAGCTCTCTTCTCTTATATAGGCTACCGCAACGTCCGGCGTAGGCAAATTGTTTCCTAACAAAGAGGGTGGCCCATTTTTCAACAAAAACTTAATTTTAAGGTCGAAAACTGCTCGTTTTTAAAAATTTTATTGGTGTGCAGTCATCCCCAAGCCATTACGCAGCTAATGACGTATGAAACATGTCCTTAACGACTCTTCTTATTGAGATACTACTGGAACAACCTGACGGAAGTTGCATGCAAATGCACACAGACACGCACATACACTATTTTTTATATATAGTAGGATATCGTAGGATAAAAAGAATGTTAGTAAAAACTTGGTACCTGGTTCGGGCTGTTTCGAATTCGCCCATTTGGTTAGAGTGCAGTTTACCCCCACCCCCCCCCCCCCAGCCGGCAGCCAACTTTTGTATCTCGGCTCACTGTTAAGCTCACTGTCCGTTGTGTTAAGTATATTAAAATGTTCGCCTTGCTCTGGCGAGTATTTTGGTAGACTTTACACACATCTAGGATAACGGGGAGCCTAGTTACGGTAAGTGCGGGTCGGCTGGGGGGTGGGGGGGGGTAAACTGTACTTAAAGGGATACCCAATGTTTTGGCGGCAAATATATAGTTATGTATTCCGGGGAGTACAAATGACGCGCGAATTTTGTGCGGTAATGGATGCCTAGTGCCGCACAGAATTCGGCCCCCTCTCCCTCTTGTGGCGTCCCCATCCCACCCAGTGGCTTGCCACTATGGCCTAATGGATAGCATCCTGGCCTACAAAACGGGGGTCCCGGGTTCGACCCCCGCCCGCGTCATGTTTTTTTGCTTTTTGAGCCCCGAAAAGGCTGGGTATCCCTTTAAGCCCAACAATTAAAAACTCATAAAAAAGAATGTTGGTAAAAACTTCGTACCTGGTTCGGGCTCTTTAGGATTCGCGTATTTCTGGGGGGACCATTTTTTTTCCTGGCGGCCCCGGTTGACCTGGTGATCAAGTATAAAGTGTTTTTTACATCGTTTTTAGTAAATTTTAACTTTCCAAGATAGAAAACAGAGCCGCGAAGCGGTCACTTTCCACTGGTTATCCAATAAATTGACTTCCCCCTCCCGATAATGCGAAAGAACCAAAGTGGAAAATCGACAAGATCCTTGTTGCAGACGCCGGAGGGTCTGCATGGCGAGCCGGTCCCCGGAGAGACGAGCGATGAGCAGCTGCGGACTCTCATCGCCGTGCAGCTATTCGAACGGGCCGCGGACCCGACGGCGGCCTTAGAGCGGGACGTCTACGCCTGGTTGCATGCCCTCGAATCTGAGGACGGCGGGACCATGGCGCGCCCGGAAGACATTGAGCAGTATCTGGTATCGCTGGCGGAGGAGGTCATCGACAAGCTGGCCGAGGTATGCAATTTGAGTTTAATGTTTTGGTATTAGGCTGTTAGCGGGGGGAGGGCATTTTTATGAACTTTGGGTCATCGAAAACTAACTTACAGTTAGTTATGTACCGGGTGTCCTAATAAAAACACCCCCACCCCTCTAACTCGACGTGAAAGTATCGGACCGGAATGGTAGTGACATCATTCGAAAGCCCGTGAAACGGCGAGTTTGCCACAATGTTCAAAACCATGGATTTATTTATACGCGCCATTTTACAAAGCATTAAAAACATTAAGGAACGGTCTCGGCATCTAATTAACGGCAACTTCTGGTCAATTTGCTTGGAAAATTTAAGGCAATTTAGCCTCAAAAAACCCCAGAAAACCCCAGAAAAATCGCAAAATTGTGCAAAACGGCTTAAAATGAAGCGTTTAAATAAAAACAGGATTTTGAAGATTTTTACCGACTCGCCGTTTAAAAGGCTTTCGAATGGTCTAACTATTTTTCCGATCCGGTACTTCTGCGTCGAGTTAGATGGGAGATGGGAGATTGCGAGACGCTGCACATACGTTGGCTAGCTTCCCTCCGAAATCCATGATATTCTACACCGCCCCCCACCCCGCTAACGAACCAGAATCACCTTTATTTTTTCAGGCTTGCTCCGGCCCGGATCGGTTTGGACCAGACGGCCCGACGCATGCCAACCGGGAGATTGTCAAAGCATTCAGGGTGTGCAGGAAACCGGCCTACAGTTTGCACGGAAATATCTCTCTAACGGAAACGAATCGGACCATCGTTTTGGTGGCCTGTCAGAATACTTAAAGGGGCTCAGAAGTCAAAATTCGCGCGTGCGGGGATTGAACCTACTGGTCAAAAAACGAAAGAGTCACTGCCGAGGAGTACAACAAAACTGTTTTCGTCGCGAAAAAACGTCAAATATTTGAGTAAAACCGAAATGTTCTCGGGGCGAAAACGAGTTTTTGAGTGTGCGACGATTACATGTCGTAATGCCTTGTAAGACATCTCTCGATCTCGGTGATTCTCTGGTCAATTTTCATAATTTAAAAGTCTGGAATGATCAAAATTCGGTGAAGATTCCAAAAATAGCATCAGAATTTGAAATTCAAGAGTTTTCGGGTCCAAACGGGGGCAAAAGACCATGCGGCGCGGTCGCGTTGCGGCCGCATCTGGCAATTTGCCAGGAATCACAGCAGGGGGCCGTGGACCAGATTTCGGAGCCCCTTTAAAGGGCTGGAGAAAGATGGGCAGGCGTCCGTCGGGTGACGGACCGACGAGACAGTACTATCGACGTAATTCATATTCGGAAATTTTATGCAACGCTGAATTTCGGCGCCGGGCAAAGCTCGAACCTCGGCAGCGGCCTGGAGGCCCTCTAGGGCATTTGAGGGCTTTTTGCCGCCGCGGTTATGCGGCGCCATGGTGTACTGGTTAGCACCCTGGGCTGTGGGATGAACCATCCCTGGTTCGACCCCCGCGCGCGGCAAAATTTTTTTGCTTTTTCGCAAAACGCATCTTTCTCGAGCCCTTTAAAGCGTCCCGCGAAACCTGGTCCACGCCGTCCCCATCCCTTGACTCCTTTTGGAATCCTTACCGAATTTTGACACTTCTAGATATTGTGATTATGAAAACTGACCAGAGAATCAATGAGATCGAAAGATTGGGTGCCTTACAAGGCATTACGACATGTAATCGCCGACTCAAGTAATCACCGACTCGCTCCAAGAACTTTTTTGTTTTACTCAAATCTTGTACATTTTTCGCAACGGAATCACTTTTCTGGTACTTCTCGGTATTGACCCTTTCGTTTTTTGACCCGTAGGTTCAATTCCCGCTCTCGCCAATTTTGACTTCCGAGCTCCTTTAAATATGTTAGGTAGGAGGGGCTAACACTAGTAACGGTGGTAACACGCTGACAGGGTAACGATAGTCCGATACGTTTCCGTTAGCGAAACGTTTGCTCTCCAAAACTGTAACCAATTTCAGGGACGGGTGCGGCGTGACCTTGGATGCTGAAGTCTGGGTCCTCAGCTACCTCCTTTTGCACAACTCCTACTCGGTCACCGTCCACGCCCACAAAAATGATGCAGCTCTCCGATTACCATATCCTCCCCACGTGTTTTTCCGTGATTTATGTGCGACTTTTCCGCAATTTCGGGCTTGAATAAATGTTTTTTTTGGGAAATTTTTTGATATTGAACTTGAATTTGCATCCGAAATCTTGCATTAAGACAACGTTTTCTTTGAAATGCTGGCTCGAAATAGGAGCCGTCTACATTCGGCGATTTGCCTCCGTTTTTCGGCCGCATGCTGACCCTGCTGCTCATCCTCGTGCTCAACCACTCTGTTATGGCAGTGGGGTACGCTTCGTTTTGCCTACAAATTAGCAAATCTCAGACCCTAGTATTTAGCACATAATAAAAAAATCTAAAATTTTAACCTTGTTTTGGCAATTTTTCGACATTTTCTAGATTTTTCTCGACACGCTATACTAAACTGTTTAAAAAGCTATAAAAGTATTAGAACACAACCGGGCGTTGGGCCAGAGCAAACAACCCCCTCCCGCTAACAGCCCAGTACCATTTGATACACTTTCAGTGCCGACCGCGACGACGCCGACGCCGACTTCGACCTGGGCTATGCTCTTCTTCTTGGAGGTAGCCTTACGAACCTATACCTTTACAATCTCTAGGACTGTTGGTTCTCCTCGTCTACCGCCTGATCCCAAGGCCGCAGCGCGAGATCAGCTACGAGGAGCAGGAGGATTTTGAGGAGGAAGCCGACGACGCGGTGCCCCAGAAGAACGCCGAGGCGGAGAAGGATCTCGATGAAGATCTTCTACAGGCCGAATATAGGCAGGAGAAGAACGGGGAAGCAGACGATAATCTCGAGGAAGATCTTCTACATGCCGAATCCCGGGAAGAGGAGAACGAGGAGGCCGATGAGGAGCTTTCCGCTGAATACGACGGGCCGCTGCGCATGATGCTCGCAATCGTGGCCACCAGGAATATCACACCGATGCACATTCTTGCCGGCCCCGGCGGCGACCTATGGGATATTATACTCGCTGACTGTGCCCATTGGCTTAAGGTATCATTGATCGGCTTCGGCATGTAAAGTAGAACAAAATGCAGGCCTCGATCTGTCAAGTACTGGACTGTTAGCGGGGGGATACAAAATTTCCTAGTGATTCTCTACAGCCTTGCACCTACCTAGGCACTATAACTTAGGCACATGATGCATCTGACCGAATACCAAGTCCTCCCATGTGTTTTCCCGCAAAAAAATAGGATTGAATAAATATTTTTGGGAAATTCTTTGAATTTCAAGTGACAATTTGAAGCCGAAATTTTGCATCCAAATTTTGAATTAAGAATATACGGCTTTAAATGGAAGCCGTCTACATGCGATTCGCCACCGTTTTTTGGCCGCATGCTGACCCTGCTGCTCATCCTCGTGCTCAACCACTCCGTTTTGGCCATGGGGTACGCTTCGCTTTACCTACCAATTAGCATATCATCAAAAACAATTGAAATTTGTGAACCTCGTTTTGGACATTTTTTGAAACTTTTTCTAACTTTTTGGCCAACTTTCTATACTTATAACCTGCTTAAGAAGCCATAAAAGTATTAGAACACAACGGAGCGTCAAGCTAAAGCAAACACCCCCCCCCGCTAACAGCCCAGTACGATTTGATACGTTTCAGAGTTGACAGCAACGACGTCAACTTCGACCTGGGCTATGCTATTCTTCTTGGAGGTAGCCTTACGAACAGATACGCTACCCAACTCCTAGGACTGTTCGTTCTCCTCGTCTACCAACTGATCCCGAGGCGTCAACGCAAGATCAGCTATGAGGAGCAGGAGGATTTTGAGGAGGAAGCCGACGACGCGGTGCCCCAGAACAACTCTGAGGCGGAGAAGGATCTCGATGAAGATCTTCTACATGCCGAATCCAGGGAAGAGGAGAACGAGAAGGCGGATGAGGATCCAGCTCAATATATTCTAAAGACGACACCTCTCGAATATAGCAATGCATTGAGGAGCCTGATCGGGCTCATGGCCATCAAGAAGTCCAAATCATTGATGTGGGACTGCCCGGCCGCCTACTGGCAGTCAAAATTCGATGAGCACACCAAGACGTTGAAAGCCGGTGTCGCCAAGAAGGCCGTCACGATGGAGCTGCTGAAACGTGTGTGCCTCCGTCTGGCACGCGGATTCGCTGCAACTCTGAAGATGTCGGTCTTGTCGTTGTTGAAGGTGCTGCCCGTTCGTTCGTCTTGCTCTGGCGAATATTTTGGTGCACTTTACACATTTGTATATGAACAGGGAGCCGAGATACGGTAGGTGGGGGTCGGCTGGGGGGGAGGGTTGATGCGCTTAAGCCTTTGATTTTTCGAAGCAAAATTATCAAAATGTCAACTTTTTGATTTTTTTCATAGCTTATTTTTGAAAATTTTTCGGTTTTATTTAAAACCGCATTACAGAAATCGCAGAAGCAGCCTGAGGAGGTGTTCGTCGCCAGGACGAGCGCTGAGCATCTGCGTATCCTCATCGGCAACCAGCTGTTCTCAGAGACCCTCCCGGAAGTGTCCAAGTTCCCGGCCTGCTACGAGGACTTCATCTACGCCTGGTTGTACCGCCTCGAGACGGAGGGCAAATGCAGCGCCGGCCCGCAAGCTATTGAGGAAGCTTTCGTCTCGCTGGCCGAGGCGGTCATCGACAAGCTGACAGTGGTGTGTAGTTTTGCCCTTGATACGTTGGTACTAGGCGGTTAGCGGGGGGGGGAGCCAGCATCGACTTCTCACTCCGCCGGCTCCCAATGAGGAGATACACGCCTTTTATGTAGCTTTTCCTGCCGTTTTTGGGTATAAAAGGTTGTTTTCTAGCCAGAACTGTTGATTTTTGCTAAATATGCATGAAAACAACCGAAAACGGCCACATAGTTCAATTTTTTCGATTTTCCAACAAGGTTAAAATTTTCCGTTTACAAAATGCCGTAAAACCCGATAAAAACACCAGGGGCAAACACCGAAGGGATTCTGCTGCTCCCTCTCCCCCCCGCAAACCAACCAGAACCACCTATATTTTTTCAGGCATGCTCCCACCCGGATGAGGCTGGGCCAGACGGCGCGAGGCAAGCCAACCGGGAGGTATTCAAACGCATGAGCGGTATTCAAAAAGTAGAAGAAGGAACGAGATAGGGAAAGAGAGAGACGGAGAGAAAGAGAGAGGGAGAGAGAGAAAGCCGGAGAGAGAGAGAGAGAGAGAGAGAGAGAGATAGAGAGAGAGAGGGAGAGAGAGAAAGAGAGAGTGTGTATGGTAATAAACGCTCATGACATCAACGTTGAATCTCCAAAACCACATCGACATTTCAGAAAGAAATGCTCAGTCGATATCGATCCTGAAGTGAAGGCCCTCATCGACCTTCTCGGCCACAACTTCTACCCGGCCACCGCCCACACCCACAATAATGATGCAGCTGACCGAATACCGAATCCTCCCATGTGTTTTTGCCTTCATCCATGTGTGGCTTTTTCGCACCCGATCGGATTGAATAAATGGGTTTTGGAAAAGTCGGAATTTTCGCAATGGAATCAGGCACGTTACCTTAAGTCCTAGAGGGTTCCACAAAAGCTGCATAACCGCCGCTACAGGGAACAACTGTTCAGTGTTTTCCCTTACTTTTAGTTAGGGAATCGTACCCCCCGTACCGAAATTGCTGTTTTGCGGGTAGCGGCTACGCAACGTTACGCAACGATGCAGAAGCTGCATAAGCATATCTAATTTTGAGTGTGGATCCTGAATAAAAGTACTGCAGAATGGCAAAGACGAACAAAATCTGCATTTTTTTACACATCGGCCAGATGGCTGGCTGGCTGATGATCGCCGGGAGTTTGTCCCTCAACTATGTCCTGTTCTCTGGCGGTATGCTTTATAGTTCTGGACTGTTAGCGGGGGGGCGGGTTTCCGAGCAGGGGGTAGGATGGAATATATTATGTATTTTCTTGGTTTTGGTAGTTTTTGAGGCTAAACTCCAGATACCTCCCAGCCGACCCCACCTGCCGTCTCTCGGCTCCCTGTTCATCTACCGGTGTGTAAAGTATACCAAAATACTCGCCACAGCAAGACGAACATTTTGGTATACTTTACACACCCGTAGATGAACAGGGAGCCGCGATACGAAGTTGAGTGCCGGCTGGGAGGTGGGGTTATCTGAAGTCTTACCGTATCTCGGCTCCCTGTTCATCTACAGGTGTGTAAAGTATACCAAAATACTCGCCAGATCAAGACGAACATTTTGTTAGACTTTCAACACCTGTAGATGAACAGCATGCCGAGATACATAAGTTGGGTACCGGCTGGGATGGAGTTTATCTGGAGTCCTAGCAAGAAAATTTCGCCGTGCAAAATCCCCCCCCCCGCTAACAGTCCAGAACCGCAAAATCTTACGCTGAATTTTTAGGCGTCATCGTCCTGCTCGCCTACTACCTGTTCCCAAGGTCGACTCCTCAACCTATTCCCGCTCGACGGCCCATCGTGATCGAGGAGGACGAAGAAAAAAAATACACACGCCGGCCCGGAGGTGTTGGACCTTCGGGTCCTCGGACGCTGCGACCCGGAAGACGGCAGGGAGACGGTGTACATCGCCGCTGCCTGCGGTCAGGTCGGATTGACTGAAGAGGGCCTCCAGCATAGGTTCGGTCTTGCTCCCCCGCTAACAGCGACGCACCAAAATTAAAATCACTTAAAAATGGTTCTTCTCACTTAACGGGGGGGGGGGATTATAATGAAACGAATAAATCGATCGTCGATTGAATCGATCCCTTAAACGAAATATAACCAATTTTATAGCATTTTACAATATTTTTCAATATAAAAAGTTCATAAAAATCAATATAGAAATTTGCGAAATTTTTCACAAAATCAAAAATGTTTGAAAAATAACCAAAATGAGGCCAAAAAGACCCCCCCCCCCGTTAAACGAGAAGATCCGGAAAAACACTATTAAAAAGTATTAGATATTAGTATGACGTTTTGGAAGATAAATAAGGATTACCGCTATCCATCAAATTTGACAGGTTCCACAACATCGAGGAGACGCTCAAGACGGCGCTGATCATCGACGGCGTCGCGGAGGATGGGATCGACACCTCGGGCTCCCACGTCTTCTGCCAATTCGAGGCGGGAACGGCATCTGTCCGTACGACGTGCCCGGTGAAGAAGGGGACACGGCTGATCGGGGTGCTGAGCTTCAAGCTGCCCGCAGAGGCCGCCGGACTTCTGGTGAAACTGGCGAAGGAGATGGCCGACGACCCGGAGGGGTTCATGGGCAAGATGGCCATTGAGAGGTAATGGAATGAAATTTTCTTCGGTGGAAAAAAGGATTTCCCGGGGTTGGAAAAGCGTTTGGGTGCTTTTGCCTTATCGGGGGGGGGTGGAACAACTATCGTAATAGAAGTGTTTTCGTGTTCCTTTGGTTCTTTGGCATTATCGGGGGGAAAGGCTTTGTCGCGGAAGGAAGAAAATGTATTCTTTGGAACCGATTTTTGATTCTGAATAGCGCAAGTGTTTTTAAACTGTTTTTTATTGTTTCTAAACGCATAAAATTTACAAATTTTTATTAAAAAATACAATAATATCGAGTTTTTTAGCAAAAATGGCGGTTTTTTGACCAAAATGTTGTCTTTTTGTAAATTGTTCGAAATTTTTAAGTTGTTTTTCTAGTTAAACATAGTTTTATTTTGTTCAAGACATTCTGATCATGCTTGCAAAAGAACTAACAATATACAAAAATGTATTCAGAGCTCTTTGAAAATGGCTTTCCTAATCACCTGCAATTTAGCATCGCCGACGTGCCCATCGACAAATACGAGACGCGCTACATCCAGTTCCACCGCCTCGGCTACTACATCTGCGTCAAGGGCCCGGACGTGCCGCTCCCCACCCGCCGCGCTCGACTCGACAGGGTGGCCGAAGTCTGGAAACGAGCCTGTCGCGAGCAGGACATTGCGCTTTTCCGCGTGGTTGTCTTCCACATCGACGCGTACCACGCCACGTGGTTCACCAGCGATTTCCTGCTCGAGATGCCGGACGACATGGTGGTGCTCGGGCACATTGCGCTCGAGACGTACAAAATGGGTTAGTTGAAGATGTCGAAAAGGTTAGAGTGCAGTTTACCCCCCCACCCCAGCCGCAACTTTTCAGCCATACGTCCTAGTAATGCGCCGAGTATCTCAAAACGTTCCCCGTGGTCGAATTACTATAAAAAAGTTGTTTCCTTACATACAAAAATTGTTAGAAAAATGTTTATAACAATTATAATGTCTCGGCTATCTTTTGACGTACAGAGCTGTCAATAGTACCAAAATGTAGCTCTTGCTCTGGAGAATAAGCCTACAGTACGCTTGAGTCGAAAAAATAGCGGAAAATAAAAATATTTGAGTTTTAGACTCCTAGTACGTCGAAGCATAGCGGCTTAATCTTTTCAACTTTCATCTTGTAAGACATTTTTTGCAGTTTTTGCCGCAAGAAAACAACTTTTGTATAGTCATTCGACCACGGCGAACATTTTGAGATACTCGGCGCATTAATAGGACGTATGGCTGAAAAGTTAGGGCTGGGGGGTAAACTGCACTTAAGCCGTCGAAAATCATAATGTCGAAATTTGGTGATGTCGAAATTCAGAATATTGAAATTTACGGTTCTGTACTGTTAGCATACCTACCTGTTGATCTTATATTAGGTATTTTTCGAGTGTTTTTGGTGGTTTTTGGTTGCTAGAAAGTTTAAAATTTTTTGCAAATGTTGAAAATTCGAAAATTTTGACCGTTTTCGGCCATTTTTCGTACGCTTTGTCCAAAACTGAGACAATTTGCAACATCTTTTTCATTTTTGTATCGTTTTTCTATGCAAAAACTATGAAGAATGCTATAAAAATGGTGCCATAGAGAATTACAGGAAAAAATTTGCCCCCCCCCGCTAACAGTCCAGAATCAAATTTACATAAGCAAATGTTCCCGAAAAACCCCTATCAAAACATTCTGAAGTTTCGACGTTATGAAATGTCGAAGTTCGCAAGTTGCGGCATGGGGAAATTTCGACATTCTAAATTCCGAAATCATGATAGTAAATCGCACAAATTAGTGGCGCCCACA
The DNA here is from genome assembly GCA_958295435.1 of Mesorhabditis spiculigera. Classification (NCBI taxonomy): domain Eukaryota; kingdom Metazoa; phylum Nematoda; class Chromadorea; order Rhabditida; family Rhabditidae; genus Mesorhabditis; species Mesorhabditis spiculigera. The sequence continues at coordinate 827,608 of CATQJA010002663.1, forward strand.
ATGGATGCCCTCGTCAACGAGACGCTGAAGCCGGGGGTCGTGCCCGACGGGGCGGGCGGATGGTGGGCCGAGAAGATGATGGTGTGGGTCGGCAACCCGTTTATGAAGGGACCTATAGGACACCCATTCGACTTCCCGAAGTGGAAGTGTGAGTTTTTGTCTACTGTCACTCTCCCTTTGGTGCCCCCAAAGAATCTCTGCTAGCCTACCTGACCCCGCGAAAAGTCCGGGCCTCACATAACCTAGCCTAAGCCTAAGTCTATGCATATCCGAGCCTGAGACTAAGCTAAGCCTAAGCTAAGCCGAAGCCCAAGCTAAGATTGGTCTAAAAATACTTAATACTTTTTAGACGACCCGGCGGCGAGGAAGGCCTTTTGGGACGTGGAACTGATACCGCGGCCGGGTGGCTGGTGAATTTGAGGTGGCGATTTTCTCTGTCTCTCTCTCTGTCTCTCGCTATCTCTCTCCCTCCCTCTCCCAATTTCGGGCTCGCTCTCTCGCTCTCTCTCGCTCTCTCTATCTCTGTGTCTGGCTATCTCTCTCCCTCCCTTTCTCACTCTCGGGCTCGCTCTCTCGCTCTCTCTCGCTCTCTAACCATTTCTCTCTCACTCTCTCTATCTCATTCTCTCTCTCTCTCTCTCTCCCCCCCTCTCTCTCTCTCTCTCTCTCTCTGTCTCTCCACCTGGCAATGTCTACCGATAATTTTAGGTCTCGTTCCTGAATTCCGGCATCTGCTGCACTTTTCGCTGTCTCTTGTCGCGCCCTGCCCTCTCGTCACTTCGACCACAATGCATTTATCGGATCTATTCACTGTCTAGTGTTTTAGGCTATTTATCTGCTTCTTCTGGTCCTGTGCATTCACCTTGGCTATCGAATAAAGCAATTTCCGCTTGGATTACTTTCGAATAAAAGATTTGCAATGCCTGTTTGTTATTTTTTATTTTCATGGTTTTACCTATCATTTCCGACCTATTCCTCTGGTTGCTTTTCTATGCCGGTTATATTGAAGCTTTTTATAGCGTCGGAAACATCCTGCGTTTTGAGCGTTTGCCGGATGGGAGAAATTAGGTTCAAACTTCTTCGATTTTTTACGGCGCAATATGTCATAACCTCGCGCAACTTTCTTTGCCAGTGCCTCGAAAATACCTCAAAGATTGATAGGAGATACAAGGTGTGCGCATAGAACAGGAAAAAAATAGGAAAAATGGCATTGAAGGTTTGTCCGGATAATCCTGAGACACCCTGTATAAAGAAGAAAAGCCGGACTTGTCGCTATTGTTGCTTAGAAAATGAGTAGTAACCTTCCTTCATCTAACTCCCGAGACCTCAAAGCCCCCCCTAAAAGACGAATCGATCCCGACCTGGCGGCGTCCATTTTGTGTCACAAGAAAATGGCCGCGCCCCGCCGTGATCGTGACGGTGTGATAAAGCCGCATCGGCGGTGCACAGCCATTTTCGCTTGTTTTCGTAAATCGAGCCATATTTTTTTCTGATAAATTAGGGGTTTTGTGGCGTTTGTGGCGATCTGAATTTGTGACCTGAAATGCTTCTGAAAAACCCCTTTCTAACGACTGGCCGCACCTAAAGGCTATTTTTAACTTCCAAAGTGTCAACTAAATCCGTTTTTAAATCGAGTAAGCGGAAAAATCACGCTTCAGACGATTGGGTCTCGACACCTGGACAGCACTCCAAATAACAGGTGTAAAAAGTGATTTTGTAAACTGCGGTTTTCTGGCGTTTGGGCGAAAACGTTGCTTGCGTCATTTGGAGTGTCGCGTAGTGGTCGTTGGAAAGGGCGATGCTCGCTGTCTTTTAAGTCCTTTTTGAGTCCTGAACTCGAAGTAGAAATTTGGCATTTTCAGGATTTTGCCCCAAATTCCATCGGGTTTTTGTTTGAAACTTCAAAAATTTATGTTGATGAATTTTTGAGCCTTGAATTTTGACTAATTTCTGGGTTTTTTTTGCTGCCTCATTGAATCAAAATTTAGAAGCGTACGGGAAAGCATGGCAACGAGCTCATCGCAGACGGTGTACGCCTTCCGACAATACGGGGATCACGACATCGAGCCGGTCGAAAAAGTGGCTTCAGGCGGGTTCGGGACCGTGATGCTGTATCGGTTAAAGCATGGGGATAGGTGCGTTTCGGTCCCCAATAAGCTCGGCTTGATGCCGACGTCTCTTGCCTAAAAATCACTGCTAGCCGATGTCGCTATTCTATGAATAAAAAAATTTGTCAAAAGCGACGTCTCTTAGGCGGCTGGTCGCGGTGAAGCTGGGCCAGGCGCGGAATCTGATGCGCGAGCTGAACTTCCTCAGACGCCTGGCTGGAAAACATCAAAACATTGTGCAGGTGCGTTGTTCTACTACAAACATCTCTCTCACTCTCTCTTTTTCTCTTTCTCTTTCTCTTCTCTTTGTCACACACTCTTTCTCGTTTCCTTTCTCGCTTTCTCTCACGCTCTCTCTCACCATATCTCTGTCGCTCTCTCTCTCGTTCCCGTTCTCGCTTTCTCTCACTCTCTCTCACTCTCTCTCGCTTTCTGGCTCTCTCGCTCATTCTTTCTGTCTCTCTCACTCTCTTTCTCTCCCGCTCTCGCTCTCTCTCACCCTATCTCTCGCTCTCTCTTTTGCTCGCTCTCGCTTTCTCTCACTCTCTCACTCTCTCTCGCTTTCTGGCTCTCTCGCTCATTCTTTCTGTCTCTCTCACTCTCTTTCTCTCCCTCTCTCGCTTTCTCTCAGCTTTCGGCTTTTTTGCCAGGGGCACTTTCAATTTACTAGGTGATGGGATGCGTACCGGACGGAGGCTTTGTGATGGAGTACCACGCTGAGGGCACCCTCGCTGACAGTATGGTTTTGGCATTTGGAATTTGGTAAAATAGTGAAACGCGACGTACCCGTGCACCGTCGCAGCTCATCTGTCTCTGTACCAGAATGTACCGGAACATTTTTTTCAGTTCTTGACCCGCCGGTCTTCGAAAACGCTCGCCTCATTTTCCCGGTCTACAACCACCGCCATATTATCCATTGGTGCACCCAACTGGCATCCGTTCTCAGCTTCCTCCAGGACCAACAAATTGTCCACGGTGACCTGAAGCCCCAGAAGTAAGCAAAAGAAAGCAAGAGAGAGAGAGAGAGCGCGCGCGAGAAAATGAGAATGTCATAATCACAAAGAGCTATATTTTCGTATTTCTTGAGAAAAAAATCGTTGCTTTTCAGTATCCTGATGAAATACAAGCGACTCAGCATCCGAGTGTGCGATTTCGGGTCGGCACGGGACTGCGCGAGCTCTCGCGAGGTGTCTAATTGGGCGCAGACCCAGGAGCAGGCGTCGACCAGGCGCTCCTACACACCGCGCTACCACGCGCCACAGGTATCTTTACTTGACGGTTACCATGGGACGGGCAACGCATTGAAAAGGAGTTAAATTGGGTATCTTAGAGGTAGATTACGACATGTAGTCCGCTAATAGTGAAGTTGCATGACCCTCCGAATAGGGGGAGGCTGGCTGAGCTCCTTTGGAAACAGCGAGCCGCCAAAAAATCGCATTTTTCAGCGCGGCATCGGCAGTGGCGGGTTCAAGGACGACATCTACAGTTTCGGGATAATTTTGTGGCAATTGCTGACACGCAAGTGAGTTTGAACACGATGCGCTGGCTCGTTCATTCAAGTTTTTTTTTTTGACAATGGAGAAATTATGAGAAAAGAATCGCAAATGGAACCTGAAAATTAGCGAGTGCAAAAATTTCGATTTTGGCTGAACAGGGGCGTAGCCAGAAAAAAAATTTCGGGGGGGGGGCCCCCAAAAATTTTTTCAAAAACACTCAAAAGATGAACGAGAAAACAGTGCCGCAGGCAAAAATTTTTGAAAAAGAGGTTACATAGCTCTACAAATAGCCGTAAAAACGTGAAAAAATAGCGCCGCAGGTAGCAAAATTTTTGAGAAAATGAAAATCATAAGGGTCCCCCCTTGTGAAATTTTCGGGCCCGGCCGATTTCGGGGCGGGCCCCGGGCCCCCGGGGCCGGTATGACGCTACGTCCCTGTGGCTGAACTCCAAATACCCCCCCTCGACTTTAGTATCTCTGCTCCCTGTTTATCTACAGGTGTGTAAAGTATACCAAAATACTCGCCAGAGCAAGTCAAACATTTTGATATACTTTACACACCTGTAGATGAACAGGGAGCCGAGATACAACATTTGGGGGCCGGCTGGGGGGGTATTTGGAGTCTTACCGTGTCTTTTTTCGCCAACCCTTTCGAATACAGAAACTTGCCGATTTATTTAGGGAGCCGTACGATAAAATACCGGGCGAAGAAGTTCTAACCCGCGTCGCCGAGGGCCTCCGCCCGCCCATCGACCCTGCGATTCCCGCCGTTTTTGAACAGATTTTACTACGGTAGATATTGGTTGTTTGCGTGTGCAACTCTAAAGGATTTCACAGTCTAAAAAACACTAATTAAAACTTAATTGAAAAACACTTACAGATGCTGGGATCAAAACATCGAGGCATGCTTTGAGGCCCCCCAACTCAGCTATGCGATGCGGCAGCTTGCTGACCGGGTGAGGCATTTTTGTTGATTTTTACGTTTTTGTTTTCACGGCCGTTATGTGCTCGAACCGGTCCATAAATTTTGATAGAAGCCGAAGTGGTCTTTTCAACGCCCTGTAGATGTAGTTGCCGCCTTCCTTTTTTCTATGACCGTTTCCAATTTCAGTTTCGCGATCCTCTAGAGCTGCTGGGGACTTTCGGCTACCGTACGCGTCCAGATCTCGATCCCGAATCTTGGGTCGACACCGAGTTGAAGCCACTGGAGGGGTCGACGTTCAGCGATCTGTCGGTATGTTGTTTGTGTTCGGCTAGGGTTCCATTATAGCGTTCTGGACTGTTAGCGGTGGGGGAATTTGTTAATGCCATTTTGTTAATGCATTTGCCACCTGTTAATGATATATTATCGATATTTTTTAGCGTTTTAGTAGATTTAAAAAAAAATAAAAAAAATGTTAAAAATTCCGAAAATTCTAAATTTTTGACCTTTTTTTGCTATTTTTCATAGATTTTTGACAAAAAAAAATGTATTTTTCTATTGTATTTATATCTAAAAACGATGTAAAATGCCATAAAAATGGTTTCAATTTTGTTATAGGGCCGTAGAGAACCAAGGGAAAAATTTGGTTCCTCCGCTAGCAGTCCAGAAGCAATGTTTGACCATTTCAGACGAAGCAATCCGGCCAATCCGGCAGTGTGGAAGTCCAGTTGACCGGCAAGGTGTTTGATGCGGTCGAGGGTTATTGGGATTACTGCCAAGATTACGTGAACACGAACCCCCCAAAGAAGAGCTCAGGACGAATTCTGAAGAATTTCGCAGCGTATTGCCTAGATTCGATCCACGAGCTCAGCCATTTGCCCGACGATCCGGACTTAACCACCTCGGTCATCAATCAACCTTTGCTGCGCGACGTCGTGGCTCATATGAAGGACTGAAGCCGGACTGAAGCTTTTTGGCGCGCATGCTAGGGCTGAGTTACTTCCATGCAGTGTATCGAAAACTACGTTTTCCGGAAATTACGATTTTTATGTACAAAAACCCGCTTGTCTAACCAGGGCAACTCAAGTTGGCACGGTTAGGCAAAGCGCTCGCGGTATTCTGGTCATTTTTCTCGAGCGTTGAATAAAGCAATTTCCGCTTGGATTACTGTCGAATAAAAGATTTGCATAAAAAAATATGTTTCCGAAAATTAGATTACATGAATGAATATCGTATTTGCATCCCGTAACCGGATAATCCTCGCGCAAACCCACGAACAAATGCCATTCTCATTGGATCGTCACTTCATCATCCGAGATGGTGGTTGTCGAACTGGATTATGCATTCTTCCACTGGGTCCCTTGGTCGGTTTTTGTCTACAGCTGCAATTATTCAAATTAGGGTAATTCAAAATTACCCGACCACCTTTCAAGTGACTTTTCTTTCGGTTTTTTTTTGCTGGCTTCTGGACAAAGTGCTTAAAGTAACAAAATCGCCTCCCAATTTTGTCAAATTGGTCCACGCCATAGCAGACCTGTTTTCTAAACCGTGGATAGGTCCCCCCTGGGGGGAAGGGGACCTTCCTTGTGCCATCCTCCTCAGTCAGTTGGCTCATTGGTTTTGTGTTCGCTTGGCGCGCACATGACCCGGGTTCGACCCCCCGCCGTGACGGGACTTTTTGCTTTGGTGAAGCCGCAGGTAAGCCCCCCCCGCGCCGACCCCCCCCCCCATCTACCGTATCTCGGGTCCCTGTTCATCGACAGGTGTGTAAAGTACACCAAAATACTCGCCAGAGCAAGACGAACATTTTGGTATACTTTACACATCTGTAGATGAACAGGGAGCCGAGATACAAAGTTGGGTGCCGGCTGGGGGTTCTCTGGAGTTTTGCCTAGGCTTTTTCTTCAAAAACTGGGAGTTGGATGTTTCTTTTCAGAAGTCGAAAATTGGTTTTTTTGAGCCACAAGAATGAAATTTTCGGTCTAACCTTAAGTTTTTACCCACTTGACCGGAACTCCCGTTTTCATTTCAGGGCGAAGAACTACCTTACGATGTTCGTCCAGACGGTGCTCAGCGGAGACCCGATGTACATTGCTGGCGCCTTCGTTGGAATCGCCATTACATTGATTGCCGTTCTCTGTGAGACTTGATTTGGGGAAACTGGGTACTGGACTATTAGTGGGGGGGGGGATAATTGTTGTTTTCCGCTTGTCTTTGAGTAATACCGGTAAGAGTTTACTTAACCCCCGTTCCCCCCACAACCGAAGGGTCTCAAAGTTGTCGGTATTTTCGCTTATTCTGTCGGGATTTTTGCAACGCCATTCGATAGAGCGTCGAAAAATATACTAAGAGTTTTAATTTGAGCCTACAATCATGTAAAATAAAAAAGTTATAGCCAAAAACTTCCGGCTGAAGGGGGGGGGGGGTAAAGTAAACCGTAGCCGTAATACCATATTTCCTCTAATTCAACCAGCCCTCTATTATACCCCCCCCCCCACTAACAGTACAGTATCCTAGACTTGAGTGCGGTTTACTCTCCCTAGCCGACTTCCACCGACCGTATCTCGAATCCCTGTTCATCTACTAGTGTGTAAAGTATATCAAAATGTTTGTCTTGCTCTGGCGAGTATTTTGGTATACTTTACACACCTGTAGACCAACAGGGAGCCGAGATACGCAAGTTGGGCGCCGGCTGGGGGGGTAAACTGCACCCTTTCCGTAGACTCCTTTCTAGCCGGCGGGGACTACGTGCTGGACATCTTCTTTCCCCACGAGCCTCTCGAGACGCACGAAACGAAGCCGGTGCCGCGCCAGCAGCCCGCCGTGGCCACTAGCACGACGCCGAAGCCCTTGTTGACTATCACTGCGACCACCCCGACGTTCGCCGCGCCCCCTCAGCCATCCCCACAGCCCACCAGGGCCCAAACGAGTGCGCCTCATCCGCCAACCCCACAGCCCGCCAAGGCCCCAACCGGCCCACCTCCGCCAACCCCCAAGCCCAGCACGGCTCAACTGAGCGCGCCTCCGCGGCCCACCCCACAACCCGCCAGGGCCCCAACGAGCCCGCCTCCGCGCGTCGAAGCCAAACCCTTAACAACTGCGTGGCACATCAACCTCTGGCAAACCCCTCATGAAAACGGGACGACGACTCTCCAGGTAGCCGCTTTTTAAAGTTAGCTCGAAATTTTGGTACTTTGCTGTTAGCGGGGGGAAAGAGGTAGATGCAGCAGTTTTACGAAAGTTATGATAGTGCCGTACGAAATTTCCGGGGGCAACGCGGCTGAAGTGCACTTTACCCCGCCAGCCCACCCCCACCTACCGTATCTAGGTTGCCTGCTCATTTACAGGTGTGTAAAGTACATTAAAATGTTGGTCTTGCTTTTGCGAGTATTTTGGTATACTTTACACCCCTGTGGATGAACAGGGAGGCGAGATACAAAAGGTGAATAAGATAAGGGGGGTAGGGTGAACTGCACTTAAAGGTACACTAAAGTCCCGTTGGTTTGATTACCGGCCTGTAACCGTCCGCGGGATAGCAAACAGGGTTACCGTAGGCGCTCGCCGCGGAGCAAAACCGAACCCTGACTGCCAGCCTGGGGCAGCGCCTTAGACCACTAGGCCATGGGAGAGACGGGAAGTGGGAAGGGGAAAGGCGATAAGAAGGGTCTGGGTCGGCTGCGGCAGCGAGCCGAAATTACCTGCCTCGACCGAACTTTTTGAACGAGATTTTAGTGTACCTTTAAGCCAACGCAAACCCTACGTTGAGGTGGTCGTCTTCCTCGACAAGGCCCTCGCCCCCAACGACGAATGTATCGATATGTTGATCGACAAGACGACGCAGTACTACACGAACGCGCTGAAGTCGCAGGGCTTGGCCGTGCCGAAAATGAAAGGTTACCGCATGTACGATCGGGACGCGAAGAAGCTGAAGGTCGACTTGGGAACCGTCGAGAGCACCACCATCCCCATTGTCGGCTTTGTGCGCGCCACGGTGCCCGATCGACTGGTCCAGGTGGGTTTCCGGTACTGGTCTGTTAGCGGGGGGCCGGGGAAAAATTTTTTTTTGGTAGACCCAACTGTTGATATTTATGAAGTATTTTTCTAATGTTTTTGATGGTTTTTGATCGCTAGGAAGTGCTAAATATAATTCTAATATTTTTGAAAAATCGGATTTTTTTATACTTGGTACTGGACTGTTAGCGGGGATAAGATTTTAGCAGGGGAAAATCATTTTTTTTTTTTGTATTTTGATGGTACTTAATGCATTTTGATAGTTTTATTGTAGTTTTTCATTGCGCTAGAGTCATGAAAATATTCCAAGTACTTTTCAAAATTAAAAATTTTTGACATGTTTTGGTTTTTCGGTTCTTTCGCATTATCGGGGGGCGGGGGGGGGGGCGACCAACTGTTTTTCCTTAGGATCTAGTTTTTCAATTGCAAATAGTGAAAATGTTTCAGCATAGTTTTTACTATTCCTTAATGCAGATTTTCGGCCAAAAATGACTGATTTCGATAACAAGTGATAACTGATAATCAATCGGCTTCTTAGGCAGTTTTTCCAATTGAATTCTAGTAATTATTTTTATCAAAAAACGATTAGAACACTTTTTATTAAGTTACTGAGCGTTTCTAGACAGAAAAAATTCGTGCCCCCCCCCCCCCCGTTAATACAAAAGAACCTCAAAATGATGATTCGAACTTGTTCCAGGTGTCGATGGTGCTGTTGAGGGATGTTCTCGCCAACCCGAATAAGTACGACGACGGCCAGCCCCCGGAGACGGTCGTCAAGCGCGGCGGCAAGGGGTACGAGCGGTGGCTGCACGGGAGCACGTGTCTCACCTTCGACATCGACCTCAGCGGCACGCGCATCAATGTCGCTACGACCAAGGCCGCCCTCAATGAGGTGAGTATCAATTTCCCGGGGTCCCGCTCTCTTCGCTGAAATTCGGGTACTGGGCTGTTAGCGGGGGGTGGGGGTGCAGGGAAACACCAAAACTTTTCCGAGTTAAGTAAGACACTTCTACAGCTCAAAAAAATTCCAAAAATTTTGCAAATTGATTCCCTTCAAAGTATTTACAAAAGGGTTAAAAAACGGTCAAAATTTTTGAATTTTCAAAAATGTGAAAAATGGTTTTAGAACGTTCTAGCCATCAAAAACTACTCAATACACTTAAAAACGGCATCATATGGTTCTTTCGCATTATTGGGGGGGGGACGAAAGGGGGAGAAGGAGTGGAATCTAACTTTTTCGGTACTGCACTGTTAGCCGGGGGAGGGGGGGGGTAGCAAAGAGACCACTTTTTGTTTTCCACCTATCAAGCACGTTGATTTTATATAGCGCATTTTTATAGTGTTGTTGGTAGTTTTGGATTGCTAAAAAGTTACAAAACAGATTCTAGAGAATTTGGAAAATTCGAAATTTTGGCCTTTCTTGGTCATTTTTTGCGCATTTTTGAACGAAAAGTCATAAATTTTCGAAAATTTTGATGATTTTTGACAAGCTTTTTATATACAAAATCTCTGTAAAACGCTATAAAAATGGTTTTACTTTTGTTATAGGGCCGTGGAAAAACACGGGAAAAAATTGGTACTCGCGCTAAGAATCCCGCCCCCCTGCCCCCCCGTTAACAATCCAGAACCCCCCGTTTTCCAGTTGGCCGACGACTGGTGCAAGACGCTGGCCCGTCGCGGCATCGAGGTGATCGACCTGCAGGTGCACAGCGTCTACAAGTACAGCGTGCTCAACGCCCTCAAGCGCTGGAGCCGCCCGGGCAAGAAGATGGCCGGCGGCCGCGTGCTGCTCGTCGTCCCCAGCGAGGACGCGAACAAGGCGCAGAACGTCGTCCAGGCGTCGATGAACGCCGCCTTCGGGCGATGGGGCGGCGAGATGAGCATGACCATCGACACGGAGCAGAAATCGGTGCCCGACTTGAAGACGTGCGACTGTGGCGGGCATAAAGGTGGGGAGTGGTGCGATTTTTGGTACTGGACTATTAGCGGGGGTGGGGGTTCTGCCTATAACCTTAAAAAATATGGTTTCTTAAAAAAAATGTGTTTTTATCGGGGTTTTAGCAATTTTTGATCGCTACAAAGTTACCAAAATAAACGAAAAACTGGAATTTCCAAATTCTAACTTTTTGTTCGCGGTTCTTTAGGATTTCCGGGGAACCAAATTTTTTCCTGGTTTTCCCGGGTTGACCTAGTAATCAAATATAAAGTGTCTTCACGTTGTTTTTAGTAAATTTTAACTATATTTAAAGTAGAAAACCTTTCAAAAAAGTTAGAAAAATGTTTGAGAAAGTCGAAAATTTAGTCATTTTGGGTCTTCCCCCCCCCCCGCTAATCCTAAAGGTTCTATGGGATTTTTCGACCTAAAATTAAATTTTTTAATTGAAATGTGGGTAGTTTTTATGCTCAGGAACAGTTAAAAACGATTTAGAAACGCATGCACTATTTGGAAAAAAATTTAGGCTTGGGCCGAAAAAATTTGGTTTCCCCTACCCCGGAAAAATTTCGAAAATTCTTTAAAATTGGTACTTTCCCCTTTGGGGGGGGGTGCAAAGTTTTGTTCGTATAGGCCTAGAAACGTCAAGGAATTAATAGGATGTATTTTGTTTGTGTTTTTGGTAAAATATAGCTATAGTTCAGCTAGAAAAAGTCGACAAAAACGTTAAAAAATGTTTGCAAGTTGAAATTTTTATTAAAATCCGCCATCGTTGCGCGAGAAATCGATATTTTGTTGTTTTTGTAATAAAATTTGTATACTTTTCACGTTTCAAATAGGAAACAATTGCGTGGAATCCTTTCCACGATTTAGATTTGAAAAATTAGATCTAAAGAAAAAATTTGGCTAGCTCCTCGTTTAAGCTGGCCTCCCCCCCGCCCCCCTCCCCCCCGATAATGCTAAAGAACCCGCTGAACATGATCTGAATCTCAGCACCACAGTCGTCAAAACAAAATTCGCTAGTTCAGGCTTAGTTTACAATGCTTATGCAAAACGCATCTCCTAGATGACGATCTCGACGACGCCGAGAAGGAGCTGGCGTCGGTGTTCGGCGTGTGCGCCAACCTGAACGAGAAGATGCTGAACGGCGTGCCCGGCTACTGGGAGCGCACGCTCAACATCTGCCTTCGCGACTGGAAGAAGGCCGTCAAGGTGGGGTTGTTGAGGTTCTTATGCATTTGCGGGGGGGGGGAATCCACGGCGAAACCAATTTTTTTCCTGAATCCAATCCAATGTTTGGTTCTTTTCCGTTATCGGGGGGGGGAGAGAATTTTTTCGTATACGTCCAGAAATGCCTAAATAACTTTTTCACGCCGAGAAAACTATTTTTTCGGTGTTTTTGCATTAGCGGGGGAGGCTACGCAATTTTTTGTATGAGGGTGGAAATGCCTAGTAATTTAATAGGAAAAGTTTTATTAGTGTTTTTAGGAATATAAAACTATATTTTAATTAGAAAAACTATCTAAAAACTTTTACAAAAAATATTTTAAAAAATCGAAATTTTAAAAAACAATATATTTGTATTTTTTTAAGAAATTTTAAAATTTTTACTTTTAGGAATAGTAAAAACAATTTAAAAACCTGACTAACGCTGCATTAAGGGGAAACTCGTCACCCCGCACGCCCTCGAGAGCCGCGTGCGCAACTGCGCGAAGCAGGTGATCAACGACAGCGTGAAGGAGATGAACGAGCGGCTGTTCGACCGGCCGACGACCACGCCGAGGATGCTGGCCTCGCTGGAGGACCGCTGGCTCCGCACCCTGGTGGCCATGAAGGCCGGCCAGTACGGCACCCCGGTGTGCTACTGGGTGACCAGCGGGATGAGCCCGTTGTTCGCGCTGGCGAGCGAGGAGCGCAAGCCCGTCCTCGACCCCAAGAAGGTCACCCTGGCCATGGCCACGGAAAAGGTAAGATGGTTATCTTGCTTTTTCGGCTTTAGAAAGGTTTTTTTGGGAAAAATCGGTGCTTTTGCATTATCGGGTGTATCACCGCTTTGACACCAATTTTTCTAAAATAAATTCCGGTAGTGCTTTTAGTCCGTTTTTTTGCTATTTGCAAACGTAAAAACAAAACGTAACAACAACTTTACAAAATTTTTCCGTAAAATACAAAAAATATCGATTTTTTTAACAAAAAAAGAACGTTTTGCGAACCGGATTACAAGATTTCACTACTTAAAATGTAGTTAATTTTTGACTAAAATACCATTAAAATACTCCCCCCCGATAATGCCAAAGCGCCATGAAATCGTTCCTTCGATAAGCACAGCTTGGCTTACTTTTGGAGGTACTGGACTGTTACCGGGGGGGGGGAGGGGTCTAGCAGCAATTTTTTGTATTAATCTAAAAATGCTTAGTAACTCAATAGGAAATGTGATGTTTTAGTAAAATAAAACTATTTTTCAACTAGAAAACCTTTCTAAAAACTTTGAAAAATACGTGACAAATTTTGGCCCTGTTTGGGCGAAAAACCGATTTTTTTTTTGTATTAACAGGCTAAAAAACCGCCCTAACTTTCCAGAACTTTTGTATCTCGGCTCCCAGTTCATCTACAGGTGTGTAAAGCATGCCAAAATATTTGTCTTGCTCCGGCGAGTATTTTGGTATACTTTACACACCTGTAGATGAACAAGGAGCCGAGACACGGTAGGTGGAGGCGGGCTGAAGGGGGCTATCTGGAGTGCAGCCGAAAATTACCCTCCCCCCCCCCGTTAACAGACAAGAAGCTCGGCTTTTTTTTAATTTTCAAAGCAATGAGTTTTCTCCAGGTTCGCCAAATCACGGACCGCGTGGCCGACGAGGCGCTGCGTGTCCTGAAGCAGGCGACGATGCTGAAGATCGAGGCGCTGGAGAAGAAGTGCGTGGATGTGCTGAAGGTGAACGTCGCCTTCCCGAAGATCCCCGGCCATCCCACCTTCAACGGCACCTATGGCGAGTGGCTGTACCTGACCGTGTCGGTGTCGTTCGACAAGACGGGCATGACCGACGGGGACGTGACGGCTATCTTCAAGATTCTGAAGGGAAAGTGGAAGACCGGGTTGGAAGACAGGGGCAATAATGAGGGTGTCGAGTCGATCGTCATCCACAAGTTCCGCGACGGCACGCCGGCCATGGACAAGAAGCTCAGGGGACTGCTCGTCTTCAAGGTGGGCAGGTTTCGGGCGTTGATCTAGTTTTTGGGTGTAGTTTCTAGTTACGCGTATGCTAGCGTACATGGCTAGATTTCATCGGTACTAGTCTGTTAGCGGGGGGGGGGGTGGTTTGGCGAGAGAACCAAGGAGTTCCTAGTAATTCTGTATGGCCGTAAAGCGATAAATCGACCATTTTTTAGCATCTAACATAGTTTTTACCAGATGGTTACAGTCGCTTCGCGACTGCAACCATCTGGCCTTCGGGCTACCCTACATGTCCCACTCCACCACATCCTTTCCCACCTCCATCAATACCCCCATGGCTGAAATCCCCTTCAAAAACTACATCGATAACTTCCTGATGGCTTCAGATACCCCCATGGCTGAAATCCCCGTCAAAAACTACCTAAATACCTTCCCGATGGCTTCAGATACCCCCCATGGCTGAAATCCCCTTCAAAAACTACCTAAATACCTTCCCGATGGCTTTAGATGCTTTAAATAATTAATTAACATAATTAATTAACATAATTAAAAAGTATTAAAAAGTATTAAAGTAACTTTACCTTCCCGATGGCTTTAGATACCCCCCATGGCTGAAAGCCCCTTCAAAAACGACCTAAATACCTTCCCGATGGCTTTAGATGATTTAAATAAGATTATTTAATAAAAAGTATTAAAAAGTATTAAAAGTATTAAAAAGTATTAAAGTAACTTAAAAAAGCTATCTGGGCGCGGGAAGGGGCCTGGGGAAGAGGGGCGAAGGGAAAGGGGGCGTGGCCTCCCGGGAGAGGGGCCCCCACCCCTTTTACTAAGGAAAAACTTTCAAAGTTAATTTTAATAATTTAAACAAAAACTTTTTCATATTTTTTTTATCAGTTTGGGGGTTTCCGACCACGCTCTATCCGAATCCGAAGAGAGCTAAGCCCTAGCTCCTTTCCCCTTCGAGTTGAATTCGGCTTCACACGGACGGACAGACGGACAGACAGACGCGTCAAGAAAATTATTATAGTTGATACATAAAAACATCAAAAATTACAAAGTTTTCAATCATTTTGCGTTTTTTGTCGAAAATGCATGAAAATGGTTAAAAAAGCTCAAAATTGCGGCATTTTAAATTTTTAAAAAATATTTTTGTGACTTTCTAGAAAGCAAAAACCACTAAAAACCCTAGAAAATACAAGTTATTTTATTCTCAGGCGCAGACGGCAATAAAAAATATCCCCCCCCCCCGCTAACAGTCCAGTACCACATTTTCGCTATGCATTTCAGGCGCACCCGGGCGTGGTCGAGCGGATGGCCGAGGTGAACCTGGGCGCCGGCTTCTACATGGAGCGCAAAGATGACGACAAACACGACGTGAACGTAGTCGACATGCTGCGCGCCGAGATCGGCGACGGGCAGGCCGACGAGGTCAGCGAGTTCAGCTAGCCAGCGGGTGCAACTAGCCAGTTGTTTCCTATAAGTCCAGCAATTAAATAATTACAGCTGGCAAATAGAAAAATAACAAGGGATTTAATAGAATTTTCAGCTTAAAAGACCTTCCGCGGCTCACCCGACCTGCCCCCAATATGGCTTGGTACAGTTTTTTTCGACCCTGTTTTTTTGACGTCATCTGAAAGAGCATGGTCGAATTAGTAGGGTGGCACTATTTTGAGATGTTAAAAAGTTTATTTTTCTAGTTAAATTTGGCTCTAAAGTTGCAAACCTCAAAAAATTATCTCGGAAACTACCGGACCGAATCGGCTCAAATTTTGTGACTAAGCCTAATTTGGGATGGGGATCATTTTTCTAATACATTGCGACGCACGAAAACGGCCGGAACATAGGTATATTGCGTACTAAAAACAGTTTTTTGCAGTTTTCGACTTGATGGGTGTTCGGCCGCATCATGAGACTAGCATAGAAAGATGCGCAATTTTTTTTTCTGCATCGATTGATGTATCTTTTATCAGGCGGCCAGACACCCATTTGCTCGAATATTCCATTTAGTGCGCTTAAAACGCACCAAAAATGTACCCGAAAAATGCACCACAGAAAATTTTTGAATTTTGAAGCATGAAAACAGATCTGTAAGACGAGCTGAAGCTATTGCAAAAAAGAGCAAAAAGAAATTCAGCTTTTTGGAGGGGGCTGGGATTGAACTGGCGCCACCTCTGGATTGGCACGCCGACGCTCTACTGTGCCTGGGCCCCCACTGGGCTCCCAGTCCCCACCGGCGTTCGATTCCTGCCGGGGAGTTCAGACTCCTTTCAAAAATGGTATTTCTTTTTGCTCTTTTTTGCAATAGCTTCAGCTCGTCTTACAGATCTGTTTTCATGCTTCAAAATTCAAAAATTTTCTGTGGTGCATTTTTCGGGTACATTTTTGGTGCGTTTTAAGCGCACTAAATGGAATATTCGAGCAAATGGGTGTCTGGCCGCCTGATAAAAGATACATCAATCGATGCAGAAAAAAATTGCGCATCTTTCTATGCTAGTCTCATGATGCGGCCGAACACCCATCAAGTCGAAAACTGCAAAAAACTGTTTTTAGTACGCAATATACCTATGTTCCGGCCGTTTTCGTGCGTCGCAATGTATTAGAAAAATGATCCCCATCCCAAATTAGGCTTAGTCACAAAATTTGAGCCGATTCGGTCCGGTAGTTTCCGAGATAATTTTTTGAGGTTTGCAACTTTAGAGCCAAATTTAACTAGGAAAATAAACTTTTTAACATCTCAAAATAGTGCCACTCTACTAATTCGACCATGCTCTTTCAGATGACGTCACAAAAACAGGGTCGAAAAAAACTGTACCAAGCCTTGTTCGGATGACCCGCGGACGGCCTTTTAATTCAACTATATTTAAACCTGACTCAAAATTTTGACAAATTTTTCGAAAAAAATCGTCGGATTTTTGTAAAAACGGGCATTTGGTCAAAAAGGCCATTTTTTTGTGAATATTTGTAGAGTTTTTAAGTTCCGGAAGAGCAAAAAAGGGCGGAGAACCACTTCCTCTATTTATTTGGTTCTTTAGGATTCCCGGGGGGAAAGTATTCCCGGGGGGAACCAAATTTTTTCCTGGTGGTCCCGGTTGGCCTAGTAATCAAATATAAAGTGTTTTCGAATTGTTTTTAGTAAGTTTTAACTATATTTAGAGCGGAATAACTTTCAGAAAAATTTAGAAAAATGTTTGAAAAAGTCGAAAATTTGGTCATTTTGGGTCTATTTTTCGACCTAATTTTGAATTTTTTACATTTTTTTGGTTAAAATGTGTGTAGTTTTTATGCACAGGAATAGTTAAAAACAATTTAGAAACGCATCCGCAATTTATACAAAAATCTAGGCTTTCGCCGAAAAAAATTTGTTTTCCCCCCCCGGGAATACTTTCCCCCCCCGGGAATCCTAAAGAACCATTTATTTGATAAAATTTCGATTCTTGAAAATGTGCCCCCCCGATAACCCGACAATCTAGGTGCCGCCGGAGCTGCCGGAGGTCGGCAGCCAGCACACCTACAAGAGGATCGTGGTCAGTCCTTCTCAATAGATTTTATATTTCGCTTTATTCAGCGCGCCATCAATAAAAATTCTATAAAATAATCATCACTAACCAATTTTTTTTCAGGACGTTCGCTGCGACGCGAGCCACGTCGTGCTTGTCCCCTCCTGGCGGCCGATCCCGAAGAAAGTCTGTCAGAGGAATTAATCCAAAGCTTGGAATTTTTATACATTTTGAAGACCTAAAAAACGTAGATTTTGAAGGAATGGTTTTTCAGCCCTCGCTCAAGCGGGTCTCGGTGGATGAGGCGCCTGACTTCTACCGCCAGGTTCCGTTTTTGCAAGTTGTCTTGTTTGTATCTCGCTCTCTCTCTCTCTCTCTCTCTCTCTCTCTCTCTCTCTCTTTCTCTCTCTCACGGCTTAACTTTTACACTCCCTTTAAAGGTGGAAAACGGACAGTTGACGAACGAGTGGTTGAAGAAGGACATGCCCTCCTTGTGGAAATCTGAGTCTGCTCCCACCCAGGACCCCGCCGCAGGCTGGGGAGGACCATGGTTTTAGACATCCAAGAATTGTGGGTTTTTCTGCTTTTGAGATAGGCAAGCTAGGAGAGATCATTTGGGAATGGAAGGGGCAGGCTAGCAGAGATCATTTGGGAATGGAAGGGGCAGGCTAGCAGAGATCATTTGGGAATGGAAGGGGCAGGCTAGCAGAGATCATTTGGGAATGGAAGGGGCAGGCTAGCAGAGATCATTTGGGAATGGAAGGGGCAGGCTAGCAGAGATCATTTGGGAATGGAAGGGGCAGGCTAGCAGAGATCATTTGGGAATGGAAGGGGCAGGCTAGCAGAGATCATTTGGGAATGGAAGGGGCAGGCTAGCAGAGATCCGTTGGGAATGGAAGGGGCAGGCTAGCAGAGATCCGTTGGGAATGGAAGGGGCAGGCTAGCAGAGATTATTTGGGAATGGAAGGGGCAGGCTAGCAGAGATCATTTGGGACTACTGGATAGAATTTTTCAGTTTCGATGATGGAATGAAGACCATCTCCCTCCAGATCTCTTCATCCAGCCCTCTCTCTCTCTCCAGATCGACTACCTCGTCCACCAACCAGAAAAAAGCCCGAACCCGCAGCAACCAATCGACTATTAATTCATGCTCCACTGTTTTTTCTTTGTATGTCCAATGATTGCTGGCCTCGGTGTCCGATGATAAATAATTTTTTTTGGGAATTTGACGGTTGTTTTTCTCTCTCTTCCTCTCTTCCTCTC
The DNA here is from genome assembly GCA_958295435.1 of Mesorhabditis spiculigera. NCBI lineage: Eukaryota > Metazoa > Nematoda > Chromadorea > Rhabditida > Rhabditidae > Mesorhabditis > Mesorhabditis spiculigera. Next base: position 846,013 of record CATQJA010002663.1, read on the forward strand.
TATCTCGCTCTCTCGCTCTCTCTCTCTCTCCCGCTCTCTCTCTCTCTCCCTCTCTCTCACTCTCTCTCTGTCCTGTCACTCTCTTTGTCACTCTCTCTCTCTCGATCGCTCTCTCTCTCGCTTCTCCTGTGCGATAGTCTTCGAATGGTTTCGCATCCCAATGGTTGCTTCACGGGCGAGAGTACGGTTGCTTCACGGGCACGCTCTTTCTTTAGTCCCAGCACACTTGGAGACCATGTCGTTAGGAACGTTAGATCTTTTCTGGGCTTCGCGTGTATGTTTGATTGTTTGGTGTTTCCTGCAGATCCCTTACGGCCGACGGTGTTCCTGCTTTTTGAAGCGGAAACTTGCAAACTCGATACGGCGCCCTCAGAAACGGAAAAATTTGCCGCAATTTTCAAAAGGCTTGGTGTCTTTTTTTAAAGGAAAAATCCGCATCAAACTTCGTAAACCGATTCAGAGTCAGCGTAAAATTTTGCGCACCGTGCACTTGTGCCCAAATCGACTTTCCAAGTGGCCTAAACGCTTTCCCATTAGGGTTTTTCGGATCTTCGGGAGAGGGGTGGCCGTACTCGCAGCGCGCTGTTTTGGCAGCTTGGCACTGCCGTGTGTGCCGCCGTTGTTCACCACGTGTCTCTCTAATCTCCATCGGAAGACGGTGTTGGATTTTCTTTCATTTTGGCGGAAGAACAAGCTTGCCCCAAGACGAAAGAAAGATTGTCCATATCTGTAGATTTTCGTATTGCCGCGCAAGCTATTTTTATTCCTCACAAACCGCGAATTCCCAAAAAGATTTATTCAATGCAGACACCAGGAATAAACCCGTAGAAAGGGGCAGGCCACGGATTATCATTTACAAGCGATGAGGGATAAGAAGAGTTTGTTCGTTTTTGTCGAGTGGCGAGGGGGCGGGAGATACGTCGGGGCTAGATTCCACCATTTCGCAGGCCAGATCTGGAAAATTGAGATTTTATAAGTATTCCCAAATGATCTCTGCTGGCCTGCCCCTTCCATTCCCAAATGATCTCTGCTAGCCTGCCCCTTCCATTCCCAAATGATCTCTGCTAGCCTGTCCCTTCCATTCCCAAATGATCTCTGCTAGCCTGCCCCTTCCATTCCCAAATGATCTCTGCTAGCCTGCCCCTTCCATTCCCAAATGATCTCTGCTAGCCTGCCCTTTCCATTCCCAAATGATCTATGCTAGCCTGCCCCTTCCATTCCCAAGTTATCTCTGCTAACCTGCCCCTTCCATTCCCAAATGATCTCTGCTAGCCTACCCAGCCCCCCATTCCCAAATGATCTCTGCTAGCCTGCCGTAGTCTCGGCCATAAATAGACCCCACCGAAAAATACCCACAATCTCACGTCTTCAAGCCGGCGACCCCGACGTCTCTGGCCCTAGTACAACGGCCCTAGGCCGACCCGGATAACCTCTTCAAGGTGGGCTCGGTCGAGGATTTGGGGGGGCCTATGGCGCAAGTTCACCGCGTTCCATTTGGCCGTCAGCTTCCCGTTGGCAACCTGGAAGCGGCGGGTGGACATAGCGGGGGAGATCGAGAGAGAGAGAGAGAGAGATAGGGAGAGAGAGACAGAGAGAGAGAGACAGAGAGACAGACAGAGACAAAAGCCTACCATGCGGTAGAAAGCGGCGGGCACGGGGCCCGGATCGTGGCGCCACTCCTAGAACTTGCTTTTACCCAACGACCTCGTGCTCACCGGCTTGGCGATCGGACGCCACGAGGGGACGAGCAGGACAGTGTGAGAGTGGCAGTAAATCTCCTGAAACATCGATGTTTTGGCCCCACATAGCGTTCAGCTACCACGAGGCGAAGGTAGTATTGGCGGTCGCTCGGAGGCGGGAGACGCGGCTTCACCTGTAAGGCGTCGGTACTTGCCCATTATCGGGGGGGGGGGAGGGCAACTTTTTTTTTTGAAAAATAAATAGAGGAAATGCTTTCAAAGTGTTTTTTACTATTTCTAAACGCAAAAATGTCAAAATTTCATCAAAAAGATCCATTTGTTACAAAAAGATGAGTGATGTCGACGAAAATTTCGAAGTTTTTATTTTTTTAAAAATTCATTCGATCGTTTTTCTGGTTTTACTGGTGCTGAATTTTGCTAAAAACCTTGTTAACATTTTTATTATTGTCTTACAAGGAATTTTTAGCCCTATAGGAAAAAAATTAGCCCCCCCCCCCGATAATGACAAAGAACCTGGCGTTATTGATGTTAGACAAAAACGCAAGTTTTTTCTTAAAAGCGACATAAAAACTCGCTGACCTCGCCCTCCGTGCCGTCGCCAATCTCGGCACGCAACTTGTCGACCACCTTCACGTCGCGCGGGTCGTCGGTCTTTTGCACGTGGAAGAAGCCGGCGCCCAGGCGCACGTGCTCCAAACTCTGGAGGACGGCCAAGTTCGTCTGGAAGCATTGGAATCGCACCGTAGTTTCCAGCCGCCGGACGTTGGTTAAGTAAAAAAAAACACAGCCCCCACCAAGAACACGATGACGCCGCGGAGCTGCGGGTCCCCGGCAGCCGTGTCGTCGCGGAACGTGTGGACGGCAATATCAGCCACATCGTTTTTCTTGTGGCCCATCACGTTCAGCTCCGTCTCGAATTGACTCTGAAAAATCAACTATAATCAACCATAATAAAAAAGTAGTGGTGTCCGTCTGTGTGAAGCCGAATTCAACTCGAAGGGGAAAGGAGCTAGAGCTTAGGGCTTTTCGGATTCGGATAGAGCGGTCAGAAACCCCCAAACTGTTGAAAACATTATGAAAAAGTTTTCGATTAAATTATTAAAATTAACTTTGAAGGTTTTTCCTTAGTAAAAGGGGTGGGGGACGGAGGTTGGGGTGATTTTGGACATAGTGAGCCAGGTGGCGCGCGTTTCGTGGATGAAAATTTTCACCGGAGCCATTTGATTCCTTTTTTTCTCCCAAGTATCCGGTCGGTTGTCATTTTAGTTTTTTAAGGGGATTTCGGCTATGGGGGGTTTCTGAAAACATCATCCTCCCACCCTCCCCCCCGCCGACCCCCCATCTACCGTATCACGGCTCCCTGTTCATCTACAGGTGTTTAAAGTAAACCAAAATGCTCGCCAGAGCAAATCAAACATTTTGGTATACTTTACACCCCTGTATTTGAACAGGGAGCCGAGATACGGTAGTTGGGGGGTCGGCTGGGGGTTTTTTTACTGGGACACCCTGTAGGAGTTATCAAGCCTCGCCCCACCTTGAGCGTCTCCAAGATCTTGGCCGCCTCGCCGTCGGCCATGCCGTGGCTGTCAAAATACACGCACACCGTCTCGTAGATCGTGTCGGCGTTGCGGCAGTGGTTGGTGGGACGGGGAGACGGGCCAAGGGGCGGGATCCACACCTCCACCTTCACCGGGCCGTCGACATCCTCATCGTCGTCCTGCTGCTGCAGCGCCTCCAGCAGGACTGGAAGCGCCCTGTCATGGGCCTTCTGCGCAATCTCCTGGAGTTTTTCTTGCGTCGCGTCGGGGCGCATCTGGAAACCACAAAATCGGCTCCTTTCGCATTAACGGGGGGGGGGGCAACTTTTTCTCGATTGAATTTCTCAAAATACTTAGCTCATGTGTTTTTTAGCTGTTATTTACTCGTTCTAAATGTAAAAACTTTACAAAATTTTGATAGATAAATACAAAATATCGGTTTTTCCGCCAAAAATGGACGTTTTTGACCAAAATTTGAGCTTTTGGAAATTTTTTCAAAGATTTTTGATGGTTTTTCTAGTTAAAATATAGTTTTATTTTACTAAAAGGATGATAAATATAATTCCAATTAAAGCAATGCCTACATTAATACAAAATATCGTCAAAATTTGTTAAGACTCCGCAGCAACAACCTCGAATCCTAACGATTTTTTGGGTTCTTTTGCATTATCGGGGGCACGGGGATTCTATAAGTCTAAAAATCTCTAGCAAGCTAGTGTTTTAATAGGTTTTCCATTACAAAATAACGATATTTCAGCTAGAAAAACGATCTAATAACGTTCATCCAGTCGAAATTTCGGTAAAATATACTCTTTTTGGCCGAAAAATCTATATTTTTCGTCATTCATTGTTGTTTTTGTAAATGTTCAAATTTTGTAAAGTTCTTACGTTTAGAAAAGAAGATAAACTTTTGTAAACCCTTCCACTATTTATAGTTACAAAATTAAATCACAAGAAAAAAAGTGCTGGTTTCCCTTTTTAATGCGAAAGAACTAATGTTTTTAGATTTTTTTCATCAAAAATCAATAAAGTTGTCATGCCTAGAGATTGTAAAAAAAGTTTAAGGAAGACCCCCGGTATTCCCGCCAAAAAAACCGACCGAATGCAGTGCGATGAAGCGCTGCCACTGCTCGATGCCGTCGTGCAGCTCGTCGTCGAGGTTCCTCTCCAAGGTGTCGCCGAACAGCGAGCTCGACAGGCGACCGGTGAACACCGTGTATATGTGGTGGATGATCTTCATGGCGTGGGCGTCTAAAAACGGATCTTTTGCATTATCGGAGGGACCAAATTTTTTCGATTCTGGACTGTTAGCGGGGGGGGGCGACCACTTTCTGTTTTGCAGCCTGTTGATCGTATTTAATGTATTTTTCTAGTGTTTTTAGTAGATTTTCAATGCTAGAAAGTTAAAAAATATTTTTTAAATTTCGGAAATTCGCAACTTTTGACATTTTTTTGGTCATTTTTCATACATTTTGGACTAAAAATTCAAAAATTATCGAGAATTTTCAGCATTTTTATATTGTTTTTTATCGAAAAAAACTATGTAAATGCTATAAAAATCGTTTATATTTGGCTATGGGGCCTTAGAGGATCACAGAGAGAAATTTGGTTTCTTCCCCCTTCCCCGCCGCTAAAAGTCCACTACCCAAAAACCCGCCTGCACCACGCAGCCGCAACCGCCGGGGGAAGGGTGCTGGTGGTGGTGGTGGTGGTTTGGGCTTCGCGTTGCGCAGCTGCTCCTCCGCGACGATGACCACCGAATGGCTCATGAGCACCAGGGTGATCTTGAGGTTTTGTTCGGTCGGCGTGCTGCCCTTCACGGACTTCTTCCAGGCGCGGATGGCCAGGCGCAGCTTGCGCTCCCAGTGGCCCGGCACGCCGGCGAACATCTTGTCGTCGAGGGCCGCGCACACCGCCAACACCGTCCACAATTCGCGGGTCATCCCGTCGGCCTCTAAAATGGATTAATCGACAAAGCCTAAGCCTAAGCTTAGGCAGGTTGAGCCGCAGCGTAAGCCTAAGCGTAAGCCTATGCGTAAGCCTAAGCAGGTTAAGCCTAACTGTTAGGTTAACCTTAAGGTAAGTTAAGCCTAAGCCTAAGCATACTAACTGTAAGCCAAATCTGAAGCCGAAGCTCAATCGAAGCCTAGGCCTAAGCGACCTAAGCTTAAGCCTAACCTAAGCCTAAGCCTGACTAATTAAGCTTAAGCCCAAGCCTGAGCCCAAGCCCAAGCCTAAGCTTAAGCGTAAGCCGAAAAATAAGCCTAGTCCTAAGCTGAACCTAAGCATAAATTTGCGGTTATTTATTTCATTATTTCCGCACCTTTCTTCGCGGGACGCTTGGCGGCAGCTTTCTTAGCTCCCTTAGCTTCCTCAGCTCCCTCAGCTTCCTCATCTTTGGCACTCGTTTTTGTTGCGCCTGAAATTTAGCAGATCAGCATTTTAAAGGTGTTTGTGGGCAAAATTTAACCTATATTTTAAGGGGAGAAACACCACAGCAAGGTTATAAATTTTTTTTAGGTAAAATAGTTCTTTTCTTCGGGAGTTTTTAAGTGCCATTCGATAGATTCGATGGATTTACGCATATTACCTTAGAAAAATTGGAACTTTAAAAAAAGCGCCTCTCGAGACGGTAATATCCAAGAACTAAAAATTTAGCTTCGTTAAATTTGTTATTATTTTGTAAATTCGTTGTTTTTGCTGTTTTCGTTTTTCGCACTTTTATTTGCGGCAGGTGCCTTTTCTTTGCGCTTCTCCTTCACGGCCGCCTCTTGCTCGCCTTTCTCCTGCTCGCGCCGTTCCTGCTCGCCCGCCTGCCGCTTGCGCTTCTCCTCCTCGTGCTTCTCCTGCTCGAGCCTCTCCTTCTCGCGCCTCTTCGTCTCGCGTTTCTCGTTCTCGCGGGCCTCCTTATCGTGCGCCTCCTGCTCGCGCTGCTCCTGCTCGCGGGCCTCCCGCTCGCGCTTCTCTTGCTCGCGCTCCGCCCGCTCGAGTCTCTCCTTCTCACGGACCTCTTGCTCGCGCCTCTCCGCCTCGCGCTTCTCGGTCTCGCGCGCCTCCTGCACGAGCCTCTCCTGCTTGCGCGCCTGCTGCTTGCGCTCCACCTGCTCGCGCCTCTCCTTCTCACGCGCCTCATGTTCGAGCAGCTCCTTCTCGCGCCTCTCGTTCTCGCGCATCTCCTGCTCGCGCTGCTTCCGCTCGAGTCTCTCCTTCTCACGGGCCTCCTGCTCACGCTTCTCCTGCTCGCGCTTCTGCTGCTCGCGCTTCTCCTGCTCGCGCCTCTCCTCCGCCTGGCGCCTCTCCTTCTCGCAGGCCTCCTTCTCACGCCTCTCCTTCTCGCGCTCCTGCTTCTCGCACCTCTCCTTCTCACGGGCCTCCTGCTCGCGCGCTTCGTCCTCGCACTTCTGTTGCTCACGCTTCTCCTGCTCGCTCCTCTCCTGCTCGAGCCTCTCCTTCTCGCGTCGCGCCTCCTCGCGCCTCTCCTTCTCGCATCTCTCGGTCTCACGCGCCTCCTTCTCACGGGCCTCCTTCTCGCGCCTCTCCTCCTCGTCGCGCCTCTCCTTCTCGCGGGCTTCCTGCTCGCGCTTCTGCGGCTCACGCTTCTCCTGCTCGAGCCTCTCCTGCTCGAGCCTCTCCTTCTCGCGTCTCTCCTCCTCGCGTCTCTCCTTCTCGCAGGCCTCCTTCTCACGCCTCTCCTTCTCGCGCTCCTGCTTCTCGCACCTCTCCTTCTCAAGGGCCTCCTTCTCGCGCTCCTTCAGCTCGTTGCCTAAGAAACTTCGATGCTTTCATTATGTTTTTAGCCATTTGTGGTGTTTCTGATTTTCGCACCTTGGGTTTCGGCAGGTGCCTCTGCTTCAATTTCGTGTTTTTTCAGTTCAGGTTTCGGCAGGTCACGAAGATTCTTTTGCGTCTTCTTACCCCAGATGTGGCGGAACAGCATCGTCGTTACCGCGATGAGAGCTAAAAGTTGCGTAAGTTGGTAAGAGTGCAGTTTGGTCGGGGTTCTGGACTGTTAGCAGGGGGACCAAATTTTTCCCCGCGACTCTCTGCGGCGGATAATCCGTTTTAGGGCATTTTACCCGCTTTTAGATATACAAACCATATTAAAAGTAATAATAGTAATTGTCGAAAACTTTAGACTTTTTTTGGTCAAAAAATGTATGCCAATGTACCAAAAATCAGTTAAAATTTTCGAATTTTCCATATCAAATTCAATTTTTCTCTTTTTTAATTTTCTAGCAATTAAAAGCTACTAAAAACACTATGAAAATACGTAATATATCCTCAACCGGTAGGGATCCCTGCAAAAACAAAAGGTGGTTTTCCTGCAAACTCCACTGCTAACAGTCCAGAACCGGGCGACTTTCTTTTTTCTGTAAGAGTCGCGATACCTACCAGGAATCAAGAGGTAATAGAAGATGGCACCATCATCGGCCAGCGCCCGCCAGTCGAACGCCACGCCTGCCATCGAACGGGTAGCAGGGAAGAGTGAATGATTTTTGCGGATTCCGGACTCTTCGTTTTCCGAGTCTTTCTTGCTATCGTTTCATGCAAATCAACTTCAGAAATACTTCATTCAAAGCATCGGATATTCTACTTTGCTGACAACTCGCGAACTCTCGGCTCAATTTGCTTGCGTAATTGGTTCCAAACCACAAAAATGATTTATTCGTTGCCACAAATCGAATTGCATGAAAGAGAAAGGCATTTGGCGGTAGTTTGTTTCTTGTTTTATCCAGTGGCCGGAGGGCGAGAGAAGAAGAGGGTGAACTTCACGTATTTCCGCTTCTGAAAAAGTTGCACTTTTTGGGGGCTGATCGTTATTTTATAGCGTGTTACCAATTCCCAAATGATCTCTGCAAGCCTGCCCCTTCCATTCCCAAATGATCTCTGCTAGCCTGCCCCTTCCATTCCCAAATGATCTCTGCTAGCCTGCCCCCTTCCATTCCCAAATGATCTCTGCTAGCCTGCCCCTTCCATTCCCAAATGATCTCTGCTAGCCTGCCCCCTTCCATTCCCAAATGATCTCTGCTAGCCTGCCCCTTCCATTCCCAAATGATCTCTGCTAGCCTGCCCCCTTCCATTCCCAAATGATCTCTGCTAGCCTGCCCCTTCCATTCCCAAATGATCTCTGCTAGCCTGCCCCTTCCATTCCCAAATGATCTCTGCTAGCCTGCCCCTTCCATTCCCAAATGATCTCTGCTAGCCTGCCCCCTTCCATTCCCAAATGATCTCTGCTAGCCTGCCCCTTCCATTCCCAAATGATCTCTGCTAGGCTGCCCCTTCCATTCCGACATGATCTCTGCTAGCCTGCCCCCTTCCATTCCGACATGATCTCTGCTAGCCTGCCCCTTCCATTCCCAAATGATCTCTGCTAGCCTGCCCCTTCCATTCCGACATGATCTCTGCTAGCCTGCCCCCTTCCATTCCGACATGATCTCTGCTAGCCTGCCCCCTTCCATTCCGACATGATCTCTGCTAGCCTGCCCCTTCCATTCCCAAATGATCTCTGCTAGCCTGCCCCTTCCATTCCCAAATGATCTCTGCTAGCCTGCCCCCTTCCATTCCCAAATGATCTCTGCTAGCCTGCCCCCTCCATTCCCAAATGATCTCTGCTAGGCTGCCCCTTCCATTCCGACATGATCTCTGCTAGCCTGCCCCCTTCCATTCCGACATGATCTCTGCTAGCCTGCCCCCTTCCATTCCCAAATGATCTCTGCTAGCCTGCCCCCTTCCATTCCGACATGATCTCTGCTAGCCTGCCCCTTCCATTCCCAAATGATCTCTGCTAGCCTGCCCCTTCCATTCCCAAATGATCTCTGCTAGCCTGCCCCTTCCATTCCCAAATGATCTCTGCTAGCCTGCCCCTTCCATTCCGACATGATCTCTGCTAGCCTGCCCCTTCCATTCCCAAATGATCTCTGCTAGCCTGCCCCTTCCATTCCCAAATGATCTCTGCTAGCCTGCCCCCTTCCATTCCCAAATGATCTCTGCTAGCCTGCCCCTTCCATTCCCAAATGATCTCTGCTAGCCTGCCCCTTCCATTCCCAAATGATCTCTGCTAGCCTGCCCCTTCCATTCCCAAGTGAGCTCTGCCAGCCTGCCCCGTAGTCTCAAACACCCACAATTTCTGGTCGACGGGCTGCTGCTTCGGCTTCTCCCCATCCGTCTTCGACTCCTCCTTCTGCTTCTTTCCGGGCCTTCCTCGCATCAAAAGTGTCAACCCAGCCACGGTCTCTTCGGTCTCGGGAGTGGGACATGTCAACGCCTTCCAGATCACCGACATCGCTTTCTTGGCAGCGCTTTTGGGCACCATGTAGAGAATTCGGCCAATGATCGCGTCGGTGGGCATCGTTTTCTCAAACTCCTCGGAGGCGCAAAAGACGGACTTGTCGAGCAGTTCGATGCGGGCGCTGCGCAGGGTTTTGTGCCACAGGGTCTCGAGTTTCAGCAGACGCGCGGTGCGCTGGTCGCGCGGGATTTCGGCTCCTGGATTTTGGGGTTGAATTCGGTGGTGAATTTACCGGCGGTACCCTCGATGGTGAGCATGTGGTCGAGCTTGACGGCGCTAGCGCGCAGCTTGTCGCACTCGACGGTCAGCTTCTCTTGCATCTTTTGCACCAACGGGACGGCGTCCTCCGGCAGCATCAGCTTCAGGCGCGTGATCTTTGGTCTAAAAAAGAACATTTCAAAAAGGTACTGTTTCAATATCGGGGGATGCTAGTTTATCGGGATGGGAAGACATTTTTTCATATGAACGAATTTTTGAATACGTTTTTAAAAATTGGTAAGACTCCAGATAACCCCCCCCCAGCCGGCACCCCACTTTTGTATCTCGGCTCCCTGTTCATCTACAGGTAATACCAAAATGTTCGTCTTGCTGTGGCGAGTATTTTGCTATACTTTACACACCTGTAGATGAACAGGGAGCCGAGATACGGTAGGTGGGTGCCGGCTGGGGGGGTTTATCTGGAGTTTAGCCTAAAAATTATTTCTTAAATTTACATTATTTCCTTGCCCTTCTTAAGCGAATAACCGTACAAGTTTTTATGAAAAAAATGCAAAAAAATCGATTTTTCGACCAAAATGACCGTTTTTTACTAAAACTCCGCCTTTTTGAAAAGTTTTCAACGTTTTTAGATAGCTTTCCAGTTTAAATATAGTTTTATTTTACTAAAAACCGGATGAAAATACTAGTCATTTCTAGATCAGTGCGAAAAAGGTAAGCTCCCCACCCCCCCTCCCCCGATAAGGCAAAAGAACCATTTTTTCTAATTGTCTATGAACGAAAAACTAATAACAACGCTATGAAACTACATGAGAATAACTGAAACGAAAAGGGGCTAAAACACCAACTTTTCAGGCTCGACGCCTGGATCAGATCCCTCCGTCACAGACATCACATCACCATCGTCGAGCAGCTCGAGCGTGATGTTGATCAATTTCGGGTCGACGCCCTTCTTCAGCAGCGCCTTCTTGAAGCCCCTCTTGAAAAATCCGGCCTTCCATCTGCCGGCGTAGTCGGACGTCTCCGAGGTGTCCGGGGCCAAGTCGACGTAGACGGAGACTCGATTGTCATCAACGCTTTCCTCTCCTTCGGCACTTCCACCATGCCAATCTGGGAAAATGTGTGGAATCAGGTAGCGTAGCAGCACCGTCACGAAGATGATCACGCCTGAAGCAGCGTGAGCAAATTTAAACTAATCGACCCCTTTCGTCGACTAGATCTAGACAGCTACGCAACGGGCAGGCTAGCAGAGATCATTTGGGATTGGAAGGGGCAGGCTAGCAGTGATCATTTGGGAATGGAAGGGGCAGGCTAGCAGAGATCATTTGGGAATGGAAGGAGAAGGCTATGATGCGAAAAGCTGTCTAGACCTAGCCAGTCTAAGGGGTCGATTTTGGCGCATAACAATTTTTCAGTAACGTACCAGGAGGAAGTATCATTTGGTAGATGACGGTTCCACTCTCAACCAGCGCCTGCCAGTGAAACGGGATACCGTCCATTGAAACGGTTGTGGGGGAAGTATAACGCATTTCTTATGGTTGTTGACCTTCATCTTCATTCGGAATGCAAATTTTAGTTTTCAAATTTGCATAATTTGCCAAGGTAGATTTTGCGGGTTTCTCTCTCTCTCTCTCACTCTCTCTCTCTCTCTCATCTCTCTCTCTCTCTCTCTTTCTCGCTCCCGCTCCCTAATCAAATTCGCTTGGGAATTCTTTTATTTAACTTTTTTGAAATGTATTGTAAAATAAACTCCAAAAAACAATGAATTTATTTCGACACGGCGAAATTCGAAAAGTCATATTTCATTGCATAGACGGGTAGACGCTGAAAGGGGAGAAAGAAGCGGCCAAAAGAAAGAGTGAGAGACTCGATATCGGTTCTACGAACGATCTGCTTTCATAATAAAAAACGCAAGCGGACAAGGAGACATACAGGGTGGCTAGAAAGTATTTGCCGCGCTTTCGCGCTGGTTTTAATCTGCTAAAATTCCAACGACAGGTGCATTAGTGGGGTGTATTCGGAAGAGCATTTTTTGCTCTATCGATTGATATATAAAAACTAGCAAATGCTTGCACGTATAATTTTAATTAGACTGAAATACATAAAAACTCGTTTTTTGTATTGGTTTTCGGCACTTTCGAAAGCCTCGAAAAATTTCTTAGGGGATATCTTATTCTTTTCCGGTGCTGTATCGTAGAAACCATTAACGAAACTATCTAAAAAAATTATGCTCGGGGCACCGCGATACTTAGATGGATCACGGAAGTGAAAGTAAAATTTTGCTAGTGGGGTGCGCCGAGATTCGTGGCTGGCAACCATCTGCCGCACAAAAATGGATTTTAAAAATCATTAATTCGAAAACTTGCCCTAAATTTACTATTAAAATATAGATAATGCATAAGCCTACCAGGCTGACACTTTGACTAGGACCAAAATAATTGAAAACGCCGGCCTCAAGCATTTGAAGATCGTTCGAAACCAACGGCAAGAAAGTGCAACTTATTATTATTTTGTGCCCGCAATAATTTTAGTTACGGCTATCCAATGAGTTTTTCCTAACCACGCGGTTGGTTTTATTGCGTTCACAACAGAAATAATATTTTCCGCATAAAAACGTGGTTGTTTAAGACATTTTGTATTTGTGCTCCAAAAACACCTTGTTCCGCTCATTTTAGGCGCTCAAGAAAATAGCGAAAAGCTTTTCGATACGGCTAAAACGAATTTTTCTGGTTGATACGTCCAATAAAGGGCCTTGCAATAAACAAAAATCCAAATTTCTGTTCTGATTGGTTGCAAGCAAAAATTGAAAAGATTAACACTAAAGTCAAAATACGTGCGGCGCAGGCCCATGTTTGGATACACCTCTAAAGGACCGTATCTTAAAAATCTGAGGTCTAGGGTGTTAGTCTTTTTGATAGTCGTGAAGAGGGGTCTGTTTGCTACATTTTGGTTATAAAATGGCAAAGAAGCCGGACACGGAGAATTTCTTAAGGAGCTTTCCCTGCGGCAAATACTTTCTAGCCACCCTGTAAATAACTGTAGATGAGCTACGCGGCGGCGCCACGCAAGAAAAACGGGCCGCCGCTTTTTGGAATGTGTTTTTGGTTGGGTTGTATAGTGAGTGAGTGCGGAACGGGGCGAGCGTGGGGGATAAGCCTCAGGGTTCAGGCGACGGAACGGACAATAGAAGTTTCAGGGAATCTGTGGGGTCGGGATTTCGGTGCCGACAAGTTCGAGCTGTTCAGATTTTATCGATCGTAGGGTGAACTTCTTGGGATTGTGCTTCCTTCCCCCTCAAGTTCAAGGACGCCAACCGGAGTTTTTCTAGGCCTATTCGTGCTTCAGCCATCAGCCAGAGCTCGTGTTCGGCGAGTTCAAAGCAGAAACCTGGGCTTTTAGCTGGTAAAACGCTCCGAACTTGAACATGGAGGAGTTCAGCTTCAGCCGAAGCGCCCTCACAAGTAGGTTTTTGAAGCCATAATTTCCAAGCCCAACTCAAAAAAGTCAGAGCTCAAGTTCGGCGCGTTCAACGCAAAACCGAAAACTCGGCTAAAAAACCCGTTGTAAAGCCCGAAAACGACAAGCCTCACCCCTGAACAGCTCGAACCTGACGTCAAAAAAAAATCTCCACAACCAAAACCTCTGAAAAATCGACGGAGCCAGAGAGTTCAATGTGTACATGTCAAAGTACATGTGTAGCCAGGAGAACAGGTGCATATATGCGCGTGAGTGTGCGTGCGTGTATGGTTCAGTGAAAGCCCATTAATACATATTAATCAATCGACGAGACGGAGAAGTGAGGGTGAGGGGTGGAGTGGGAGACGATCAACAGGATGGCGGCCGGGTGCTAGTGGAATTGGGGTGAGCGACGACGAGGGTGAAGAAATGGAGTGAGAGCCGGACAATTGGCGGGTAGGGTACTGATCTGTTAGCGGGGGGGATAAAAAATCAGCCAAATTTTCTTGATTTTCAAAAATGTATTTAATTAATTCTTTTTTTTAAAATTTTAGAACATTTTAGTGATTTAAGAATTGCTAAAAACGCGATAAAAATAGTCTAAAATCGCAAATTTTGCCAGGTGCGTATAGCATAGCAAAATAGCTTTTCCACCCCCGTTAAAAATCGCTCCCCCCGCTAACAGCACGCTACCGAAAACTTCACATAGCCTGATAATTCATCAAAAACAGGGTCGTGATAATTCGCGATAATAATACAAAAAAAACCCTAGAAAATCGCAGAAGAGAGGCGGGTGAAAGACGTGCGCTGGTCAGTTGCAAAGTTGCGGCTCAATTTTCAGGGGACAAGTACAAGGAGGACAAGCCCTTTAATGCCAAAAATTTGTGGCATCCCCCAAGAGCATCCAGATGCGAGAAAAAAAAGCACAAACACAAAGGGGGAAACGGACAACAAAACGCAAGTGACATCGCGAAAAGTGAAGGACATGTGGTAGAACGGGGATCGATTATATACGGGGGGAAACATTGATTTTGATGCACGAGAATGACGACGAGCCGAAGGCGTACGGCTAGAACTTGGTGCTCATCTTCTTCTTCAGCGAGCGCTTCCGGTTGGGCGTGCCCGAGCCGTTGCTGCCACCGCTGCCGGTCGCGTCGGCGAGGCTGCGGTCGCCTGAAAAAAAAAATCAAAATTTAACTTTTAGAAAACCAACTTCAAACTAATTTTTCAATTTTTTTCGATTGAAAAAATGCTTTTTAAACCTCGTTAAAAACCACACATCTTTAAAATCTCAAGTTTTTGAAAATATTTGGTCATTTTCGATCAAATTTGCAAAAGTACACATTTTCCGCAGCTTATAATCTCTTTGTAAACGAAAATGATTAGATGTTTACGTGAAACCTTATTTAACTGCTTATGAATCGATTAAATGAGCAATAAAAAACGCTCACCTCCAAGCGAATGGGCGTGGCCGACTCCTCGCGTATTAGCCAACACGGCCGGGTGGTCATCAGCATCAAGGGAGCCGCCGCCAAGAGTCTAAAATAATTGATAAAAATGACTTACAAACCATTTCAAATCCACTTTAAAAAGCGAAAAATTGTAAAATTTGTAATTTTGTAAATTTGGTAAAAATCCAATCGACATGCGCAAAGCCCGATAAACGACCAAAAACGTACCGCCACATCGTTGTCGCGCAGCGGGCGAACGTAGTGCGTGCGCCACGAACGTCGACGGGTGATCGCTTGTGCGGCCGTGTTCTCGTCGGTCTTCTCGGCGATCTCGGGGTGCGTAGTGACGGCCGGCCAGTGGCCCGAGTGGCGCTCCTAAAAATCAGCCCATTAAAACATTAAACAAAAAAAAATACCTGGCCCTCTGTAGATTCCTGGCGACACGCGGATAGTGGTTGGCGCTCGGCGCTGTTCGGCTGGCTGGGGTTGGCCGAGTCGGTGACGCTGCGAAGGGCAGGCTTCTGAAACAAATAGCCTAATTCTCACAATCTTCAAATCGAACTTGGTCTTTCAATTTCGCCAAAGAATTACTGCTAGCCTGCCCCCGATTTTCTTAACAAAAACGTTTGAACTCCTTGAAGTTGCGCGAATTAGTAAATTAAATTCAAAGCTTCCGGGATTTCCCAAAGAATTTCTGCTAGCCTGCCCCCGATACACATGGCAAGAACCGTTTGAAGTCCTTGAAGCCGGAGCTAGATGGTCAAAATTTGGTCAAAATGGCTACGAAAATTTCCCAAAGAATTTTTGGTAGCCAACCTCTTTTACAGCGGTCTTTCAACGCCTTCAAGCCGGGGCTAGATAGTCAAAATTCGAAATTCTGGAATTTCAGAATTTCTCAATGAGTTTTGCCAGCTTGCCACCAGATTTAGACGCTAGAAGGTTTGAGCTCCTTTAAGTCGACGCCAAACGCTCCAATCCATTTAGAGGCGCAAAAATGCTATTATATATCTCAAAAACTCTCAAGCTTTTAAAGCCATGTTAACGCGACAGGATGACGGTACAACTACGGCAACTACACCTTTCCAAAAACACAACCAAAAAGCGCACAACGACACTGATAACCAAGGACCAAACCAAAAAAAAAATACCTGCTCGCTCCAGAAGGACAGCAGGTTCTGGAACTGGCGGTGCTGCTCCTGGCGCGGCGACGTGTGCTTGATGCGGACGCAGCCCGGGGACGCCGCGCAGCACTTGACCATCTCGTACTCGTGGCCCTGGACGGTGGTGACGCTCAGGGGCGGTGGCGTCGAACGGGCGGCAGCTGACGTCGCGGGGAGCGGCGCGGAAATTTGGCGGCCAGACTCCGGGAATTCCATGACGACGTCCTCGAGCGTGAATTCGGGAGGGGCCGACGAGCTGGTGGTGGGCGGGCACGACAGGTCACGCGACTGCAACAGGGTTAGAATAAGCGGGACGACACGACGCAAAAAAATTGAGGTACTGGACTATTAGCGGGGGTGGTAGCGAACGGACTAAAATTTTCATAATAATCCCGTACGGCCCTATGACGAAAACCAACCCATTTTTATAGCATTTTACACCGCTTACGATATAAATAGAACGCAGAACATTGCAGAAAATTCCGAAAATTCTTGATTTTTTGGCCAAAAATGGCCCAAAAAAGGTCCAAATTTTCGTATATCATTTTTTAAATATTTTGACAATTACTATTAAGATGGATTAAAAAACCAATTAAATTCTTAACAACAATATCAATACTAAAATAAAAAAATTATATATTGTTACCAAGGATAAGCGGGAAATACAAATTTTGTCCCCTCGCTAACGGTCCAGAACCAAAATACAAACTACTAAATTAAATTAAGCGGGACGCCACAAATTTTAAAGGGAGCATGACCTTTCGCCTCTCGTACCTTTGAAAAACATTTTACACTACAAAATAAACCAAAAATAAGTAATTTTTGGCTGGCAGGCTCCCTTTAAAAAAAACAGAACAAAGCCCAGCTAGCACTGACTAGCAAACCAGAAAGAGAAAAACAACAAAACAACCAAAAGATACGATAAAAAATTCACTTTTCAAAAAAAATTAAACATAAAATTCAGTTTAATTTAGAAGTTCTAGAAAATAAGAAAAAAACCTCACCTTGATCGGCGTCGGCTCACGGCTACTGCCCTGCTGCTCCTCGTACGTCTGGGCGGACAGGCTCGACGTGGCGCCCCCATGGTACGGGTCGCGGTGCGCGGCGGCGGCGTGACGTTCGGCTTCGCGCTTCCACGCGGCCCCGTTGCGGCCCATCGTCGGCGACAGGAACCTGAGGTCACTGCGGTAAGCATCAGGAGCAAGAAACCAATCCCTACCACTGGCTGCGGCTCTGCATTCGGCGCGCTTGCATCTCGTGCACCGAGTCGAGCACGGAGAGGGAGCGCGTGGACTCGTGGTGGCCGGCCAGGTTTGAGCACGGGCTGATGGCGCACAGCTCGGCCTCGGCGGATGCGGAGAGGACCTGAAATCGGGAAATTTTGAGGTTGAAGGGCCGTGGAAGTCACGCGTCGAGGCCCTGCTTTCTATGGTACTGACCTCTTAGTGGGGGTGGGAACTAATTTTCGTTTTTTTTTTTCCGGCGAAATCTAATAAATAATTTTTATTGTACTAATAAATCATTTTTAGAGTTTTTCGTAGTTTTCGACTTCTAGCAAGCTGTATAACTACCTAAAAATTTGGAAAATTCGCAATTTTGACCTTCTTCAGCGATTTTTCATAGATTTTTGACCAGAAAGTAAATAAAAAAATGCGGATTTCATGATTTTTAGAATTTCAGCACTTGCTGATATGAAAAAAACGCAAAAAGCTATCCGACTGGTTCATATCTCGCTGAGGGCTACTGAGGACAGAGGATTACTGGGAAAAATAGACGAAACGAAAAGCCTCACCTCGCCAACGGAGCAGCTCAAGCGGTTGCTGAGGCGCTGATGGGGGTAGTGGGCGGTGGTGCGCTCACTGACGGGGGCTGAGGCGGTGTTGTCCATGCAGATGCGCACCTCCGCGTGCTCGTGCGACGGGCCCGGTCTGGAATTGAGGAATTAGGTGAGAGAAAGAGAAAGAGCGAGAAAGAGAGAGAACCCACCAAAAACCCAAAGTTAATTATTTTAAAACCGGGAACTTTCTCACCTCTGATTCTCGTCGTCCATGCCGCGGTTGGAGGGGCCCGGCTCGTCAATGTCGTGTGGCGCGGCGGCATCGCTTGGCCCCGGCGTGTCGAGCCCTAAAGAAAGCGGTAAAAGTCAAAAATATCTATGCCCGCTAGAAACCGGCTAAATCCCCCCTAAAAGTCTCTAAAATTTGGGAGTCTAATTCCTGATTTCCTAAGTTTGCTTTCCCAAATTTCCTCTTTCTACCGTAATCTAGGGTTTCTACGGTTTCTACCGTACTCTACCGTATTACACACTAGCACTACGTTGCTGGTTCCAGTGTTAATCATCTACATTTTAAAGTGTGATTTTTGAATCGTCAAAATTCAAAATATGCTTTATTTGTGTCGACGGCCGGACGCGCGGCCGTAACGTGAAAAATGAATGTATCGTGTAAAGTAATGGAAAAAGCCAAAAAGTTTTAAAAAAATAAGAAAAACACGGTCCACAAATTATCGAGAGAGAAAAAGGGCCTGGAAATGTGTTTCTTTGTCTGTGCAACTGGATTTTTTGGATGAGACGAGCGGGCGGGGTCAAAAAAAATCGAAAAATTAAAAATACAGAGGGTGGGCGGCCAATGAAAGACAATGTGCCACGAGCAAATTGGTAGTCGGATTGGGTTGTTTGGATTTTTTTGAGGAGGCGTGTTTTTAAGGTAGGTTACGGGATTATACTATGGACGAGCAACTAGGCGATAGTCGACATTCCACGGGTTAACGATTATAAAAACTGAAAATACAAGAATTCATTAATTAGGGGGGGTTTCAGAAGAGAACAGCCACGTAGACTTCACAGAAAGTGGGAGAAAGGGGGATGAGATGAGATGTGTGTTGTTTCGAGGGGTTTTTTTTTGGGAGCGGTCGAGGCGTTTTTTATCAAATTCAGAGTATTTAAGTGTACTTTAAAACCCAAAGCAACACCCCACAAAACAATATTTTAATTTCCGATGCGATTTATGTTTCGAGAAAATTATCTAAAGGTAGCTTAAAGTCAGCTCGTCTTAATATACAAACTACAACATTTCCTCAAGCCAATTTTAACAAGGAAAATTTTTTAAAAACGCTTTGAAGCCGAAAATGCCACCTTCAAAACGATATTTGTAGTCTTAATACAATTGCTTGTGCACAAATTTTTAAGACACCAGAGGTCAAAAATCCACAGCTCCTAAGCTACAAAGTACACCTAATTATACCCAAAAATTTAAAAACGCCTCAGCCAATTCCCCCCACAACCATTTTACCGGTATACATCAAGGGGGCGGGGCCCAAAAGAGGGCCAGGGTCGGGTTACGGTAAATGGGGGTCAAAAATGACGGATTCCGGAGTTAAACGTTACAAAACGGGCCCCAAAAACGCATGAGAAAATTCGGTGTAAGTGAGCTCTACCTCAAGTCGCAAAAACAACACGCCCGGACACGCAATTAATTTAATGACAGCAGCAGATGATGGGGGGTTAGGGAATGTGTACGGAGGTGTGGAGCGGAAAAACGGGGGACGCAAAAAACGTATGGTAACGTACCAAACGTAAATCAGTAGTAAGGGGGTGTGAGGCGCGGACCCGATGCTCGAACAAGGAGATGATATTAATCCATTAGAGAGAAAGAGAGCAAAAAACAACCGCAAAAACACGGATATTAGTGTGGTCAATAAAAATGAGGAGACACCTCGGATTTGGTCGAGCGCGCGCGTAGCGTTGCGTACTTTTATAAGGTTTTTTTTTATAAAATAAAATATAAAAAAAAAAAAATTTAAAAAAAATTTAAAAAAAAAAAAAAATTTAAAAAAAAATTTAAAATTATTTTTTAAAAAAAAAAAAAAAAAAAAATTATTTTTAAAAAAAAAAAAATAAATAAAAAAAAAATTAAAATTTTTTTTTTTTTTAATTTTTTTTTTTTTTATTTTTTTTATAAAAATTAAATTTTTTTTTTAAAAATTAAAATATTTTATAAAAATTTTTTAATAAAATTAAAAATTAAAATTTATATAAAAATTTTAAAAAAAAAAAAAAAAAAAAAAAAAAAAAAAAAAAATTAAAAATAAAAAAAAAAAAAATTTAAATTTTAAAAAAAATAAATAAAAATATAAATATATAATTTTTTTAAAAAAAAAAATATTAAAAAAAAAAAAAAAAAAAAAAAATAATTTTTAAAATAAAATTTTTAAAAAAAAAATTTAAAAAATTAAAAAATTAAGAAAAATTAAAAAAAAATTTTTTATAAAAAAAAAAAAAAAAAAAAAAAAAAAAAAAAAAAAAAAAAAAAAAAAACTGGGAATCGAAAAACGGAAAATCCCATTTTAAAGGGGGTGGCAAGTCAAAATCAAAGTCGAAAACCTCAGAAAATTACGTCGTATTTTTTAAATGATACGATCAATTGATTACGCAATCAAAACGTTTCCAAATCATACGACTACGCTACAAAAAAGATAAAAATTCTTAGTATTTTTAGCAAATACAAAAAAAAATTAAAGTTTCATGATTTCGGAAAACCGATTACGCCATGAAAATTAAATCGTGAATCCAGTTCGGACACAGTAGAACCCTACGCTAAAAAAAACGACTCCTACTATTTCAAAATCGACGACTACGTTACGCTACGCAACACTAAGCAACGCAACGCAACGTAACGCTCGCGCTTGACCAGCCCCGGCACACAGCCATCGCTAGAAATCACAGGAGACACTGTTGCGGATGTCCGCGTCCGCGTGCGCACCGCGGAATAGCGGTTCGACGGGGCATGGGTATACGGTACCCGACTGGGCGGCCGCGCACGCGTGCTGATGTGCTGCTACAGCTGCCGCCGTCACGGCGTGCCGATGGAGGGAGCCGCCGCGAAGCAGGCGCGCCCCTACGGCGGAACCGGAAGTTCCGGCGATTGACGCGCCGGGTGGGGCGTCCGGGGCGTCGCTGCTGGTGGACGGCTCGACGAGGTGGAGGGCGGTCATCGAGTACGCGCCGGCGCCGCACTGCGCGGCGACGAAGCCGAGCGTCGCCGCCGAGGCGTCACGAACATCTACAAGTGAGTGACCGTAGTACGTACGTAGTGTCACACGGATCGTACGGGTGTGTTAATAGGGTTAGTGCGGAAACGGGGGTTGTGGTTTCTCGGTGTCGGAAAGTGGGGTAAGCTATTTTTGGGCTGGATTTTGCGTCATTAAAGGACCATTGAAGCAGAATCCATGGACATAGATTCAAGCCCAAAAATAGCGTGAGAAGATGCTGAGTTTTGGCGCTTTTCCAGCCGAAAATAGAGTTTTTAGGGTGCAGGAAACCGGGTGGCGACGATGGATCGAGGGCGGAACAATTTTATCATTTTGGAACTTTATATTTTTATAAAACGTTCAACAACAGCCAAAATCACTAACTCGAAAATCGCTAATTGATATAATTTTCAATATTTTGGAGTGATTTTCGAAATTTTCGAGCTTCCAAAGCGGCTAGAAGCTGCTAAACTCGATTAAAATTTTCGGAGTAATTAACCAAAAACAATTAGCCTGATCATCTACAGGCTATGAAGGCTCAAATGTCATTAAAAAGTTTAAAAATAATTTCAGCCACTATGAAAGGATTGAGCTTTAGACTTTTAGATAAATTGTCCAGAGAATTTTAAACATACAATTTAAAGGCTCATGGCTTCATTTCTTTAAAAATGAATTTAAAACTTTAACTTCGACATTTGATCCCAATTTTTCGCCGACCCCCACCAAAATTGCCGTCCCCAGAAAAGGCGACGCGATCTTCACGCTCCCAACTCCTATTCAACAAAAACCGTTCCGGGTTCACATAACGGGCCGGGCGGCCAAGCCGGGAGGTGGCCAGCCCGGCATCGCCATCTCCCTGTCGTCGTCGTCACCCCCGTCCCTACCAGCTTACTCTATTTGCGCACAGTTTCACAGGTTCCAGGCAAAAGTATAGGGGACCGGTGGGGGAGGGCGTTCAGGGGAACGAAACGGAAAATTGAGGGACAGGGATGGGGGTCTTTGGGTATATTTGGGTATGGTGGTGCGGTGGTGGAAATGAAAAAATGGCCGAACTGGGGATGCACAAACACGATAAAACGGGCAGCACGGTGAAATGGGGAAACGTAAGAAAAGGAGGAAAAAAAGGAAAATAAAGGAGATAGGGAAAGAAATACGTGTTAAAGGGCTATGGAAGGCTGGCGCGTCGATCAGGTAGGGCGGAATCTTGTCGACATTTCCCAAAAAGCTTCAAAAACTCAGAAAACTACGAAATTCAAGCTTTTATTCATGCGCAAAGAGCTTTTTTTGAGTCATGAAAAGGCTCCAAAAAGCCTCCAAAATTTCCAAAACCGCAGATTTATAAGTTTTTGAATTTTTCCAGATTAAATTTCAGTAATGAATCGCTGCTAGTTCCACACAGATGCAGCCAGAGCTAGCAGAGATTGGCTTCATAACTTTTGAAGTATATCTAAGCCTAAATTTAAATCTTTCATTAATGCGCCTAGATCCATAATCGCTAATTTTCGTCAAAAGCTGGCTCAAACGGCCTCGAAAAGCTTCACAACTTCAAGCTTCGAGCTTTTCTTAATGCACAAATAACTTTTTCCGCCTCTTCCAAGCCCCACTGATCGATTTCCAGCCTTCCAAGCACCTCCAAAACTCAAAAAAGCGCACGTCTATTCGGAAAATTTGATAGTGGGCGCAACGGTGAATAAAAGTAAAAATTCAGAAAAAAGGAAAAGACAGAAAATATCGCGATAAAAACGAAAATACAGTATGTCTCTCTATCCATCCGCAGGCCACAGTAGTCCAGGCGGGCGGCCATGCGCGCGCGCTAACGTGCATGTTGTAGTTGGTGGGTGGGATGAGGATGCAGGGAGGGGAGTCCTCGACGACTTCGCCAAGTTCACCACCCGCTCAGTGCAACGAGCCCATGGCGGCGGCGCGGTAGGCGCCGCTGACGATATCCGGCGCGTACTGGCCTTCGCCAACTAAAATTGAACAAGCCCGGTAACGATCACGACGAGTGTTTTTGGGAGCAGGGAGGAGAGTTAGCGGCGAGGCGGGGGTGTGATATCCCGGCGTCAGCAAGCAGGTCGGTTAGTCGGGGAGGAGGGAGAAATAATATAGCAAGGTATGCATGCTAAAGACGGCCCAAAAATTTGATTTTTTAAAGGGACTGGCAAGGCGTGCCTATGGATTCCTCATAGCTTTTTCCGCGTCCGCAACAAGCAACGCACGCCTAACGCCGCCAGCGCAAATTTCCATTACCTTTGCCTTATTTATGAGGTTCAATTTTCAGACGAATTGAGAAATTCCGGAGGTATAGTTAGTTTTCTATTGCGTAATCGATTAAACCCGTACGCGTTGCGTGTCGCGGACCCGGCAAAATCCAACGGAAATCCATAGCCAGCCTTTGCAATCCCTTTAAATTCAAAAAACTTCGTGGGTCACCTTCCTCAAAAAGCAAAAATATCGGACAAAACACAGTGACGGAGACATGTTAGACGTGACGGGGAACGGTAAGTTACGGTAAGGACAGTGTACTATAGCAGCAACATGAGACGTCGATAGTAGGGCAGCGTAGTACAATAGTAAAGCCACCCAAAAACTGGTGTCCAGCATAGAAATCTCAGCCGGTTAGTCCAGAAAATAGAGTCCAAAAGAAGGGCACGCGTGTGTGTGAAAAATCGGCGGAATCGAGGGTAACTGTAGGTTTTTCGGGTATTTAAAAATGTTTAAACATCGCTTTTGGCTTCCAGAAACCAGTATCCAATTTAAAAATTCCCCGCAATTCCACTTTTACAAAACCTTCGAAAAATCGTGTCTAGTGCCGGGGGTTAATTCGAAGAAAAAGAAAATGAAAAGCTTAAAAAAGTCAAAAAAATATAGAAGAGAGAGTGAGGCGCAAAACTGCCATGGAAAGCCGTGTCGGGCGATCCAGAAGTTGTAGCGTTACAAAAGTCCAGCCGCTCGATTGTGTCGTTAGCAGCGGAACGTTGTGGCGTAGCGTTGCGTACTCTAGGGTAGCGCAGCGTACTTCTGCTATTGCTGCGTGCTAGTCCGGCTAGTCAGGCAGCCATATTCGTAGCTTCGTTAGTATTGCTCAGCTCGGTGTAGTTGCACAGTCAAGTTTTTAGCCGAGCATCCAGTTCAAGGCGTTCAGCAGCGGTTTCACAGTGCTCGTGTCGTTGTGTATCAATATGTCACAGAAAGGGGTAGTAGTAGGGTGGGTTTTAAACTCCAGGGGAAGGGTTGAGAAATTGGCACGCACACGCACGCACGCTCAGAGAATTAATTATTGCTTGCGTAGATTTTTGTGTTGATTTTTGATAATTTTGCTTGCCCAAGAGGGGGAAGAGGTGCGCACGATGGTAAGTGGGGGGATAAGGAGGGAACGCTGTGTGTTGTGTTGTGATCAAGGGGGTAGTGTGAGTAGCGCTAAAATATTTTTATACGGAATTTTTGAGAAGCAGGGATGGTCCTTTACAAGGTAAAAAGTTTCCCGACTGATCTCTGCTAGCCTGCCCCTTCCATTCCCAAATAATCTCTGCTAGCCTGCCCCTCCCATTCCCAAATGATCTCTGCTAGCCTGCCCCTTCCATTCCCAAATGATCTCTGCTAGCCTGCCCCTTCCATTCCCAAACGATCGCTGTTAGCCTACCTCTAGCTAAAAAAATCCACAGACCATCCCCACTTCCAGGGCCCTTTAAAACCCCCAAAAAAATCCAATACCTTTCCCGACCCAAATTGCCAAGCCGAAAAAGCTCCAGACGGGTTAGATTAGGGGGTTGGTGAAGCATTGTTTCGCAACATTGCCGGGAGTTATCCACGAAGCTCTACCATGCCGATTTCGATAGGTAAGTGTTAAAATACAGTAATCTACTCTAGTAGTAACGGATGGGATAGTTTGATAGTCGGGGTGGTTGCAAAAGAATTCCAAAAAAAAACAGCTCTACTGCTTTCTAATCCATTCCAACCCGAAAATTCCCACCCAAAAACCGGTGCTTTTGCAATATCGGGGGGAGGCGGCTAATTTTTGTTTCCGGCGTATAAAAAGTATTATCATCCGTTTGTGACAAAAGTTAGCGATATTTTAACTGAAAAATTACATAAAAACTCGTTTAAAATGTTAAAAATTCATTTGGTCGAACCGGCCAATTACGGTCGGAAAATCTATATTTTCGTATATCTTTTTTCTAAAAGAGTTTGGAAGATGTTTACGTTTAAATAGACACAATTATTCTATTTTCACTAGAAAAATCTGATCCTAAAGACAAATACCCCCCTGATATTGCAAAAGAACCCGCAAAAACCCAAAAAGCCAAAAGGAAAACCGAAAGGCATCGAAATCAACCGGCTGCTACATTTGGAGGTGCCCGGGGGGTGGGTGTGAAAATCCAAGAAAAAAAAAACGCCAAAAAACACCACTTACTTGACGGATACTGGAAGGTGAACACCCAGGCGGCGTTTTGGTCGTAGCGCAGCGTGCGGCCCGTTATCCGCGCGTAGAACTCGTAGCATTCCCTGGAAAATTCATTTAACCTAATTTAATTTAACGTTTTCATGTTTAATTCTACAATTTTTAAGCCAATTTATACCTGGGGAATAACGTCGTGTGCCCGAACGACTTGACGATGTTGGAGACGACCTGGCTGGCGAGCTTGAACCGCTCGACGTCTTCCACTTTGACCTAAAAAAAGCAAAAATCAAGTTACAAAATCTAGGGTACCTTTTGGCCCTCGTGGATGCAGGAGTGGAAGAGGGAGGGCGCGACGGAGATGCCGATCGCTTCGGGGGTCATCTGAAAATAGAAATTACACCTTTCCTAGATTTTTGGTGAGTAAACTGCCAAATTTTCAGGCCAGAAATTGCACGGATAGCATTTTTCAAAAATCCTAAATTTTATCGAACCATGCACGAAACTTCCCATGTTTTTACAAAATTTTTAACAATTCTCAGCTTCTCATTTTTTACATTCCAGAGAATCGATCGACATTTTGGACAAAAAAAAACGCGCTAAATATAATTTCCCATGGAAAACACGCCAATTCCGACTAAAAACCGAATCACTAAATCATTTTCCTAGCGGTCTTTAAATAATTTTTAACGCTTCTTGGCTTTAATTTGGCTTTATATTCGGCAGATCGATAAAAATTTTAGGTAAAACATCGCGCTAAAATCTCGGTACGACGAATTCAGCCATCCAGCGGCGTTAAAAATCGAATTTAAATTACTACAAAATCGTTGCCATACTTTTATGATATTTGTAACGGTTTGCGATCTCTTTGGGTTTATATTCGAGAAAATCGACAAAAATTTTTAGTGCGAAAATTGTCCAAAAAATTCATCAAATACCGCCAATCGGTGCGAAACATCAAATTCAAATCCCTAGAATTTTTTTGTCGTTTTTTTATGATTTTTGACGGTTTTCCGCTTCTTCTCTTCTTATTTCCTTTCTTCACTTTTTTTGATTCACCAAATCTTTGACCTTTGTCCCATACTCCGCGGCTCCGTCGGCCACCATCCGAAAGGTGCCGAACAGCAAAACGAGGAGATGTTGCGATGGCAACGGCAGGCGGGAGAATATGCTAAAAACAACCGATTACGCCATCCAACTAATGAGCCCCGAAATACCTGCAGAACACCTGGCGCTGCTTGTCGGGGTCCGAGTTGCTGACGCTGTTAAAGAGCAGCTGCTCATTTTCGATACCAAAAATTCCACCGGGCAGCTTGGAGAGGAACTTCTGAAAATAGAAATGTGATTAGTGTGCGCGGCGAGGCGTGGGCTGATCACCTTGATGACGCTGGCCGCCGTGTAGACGGAGAAATTGGCAATGTTCACGAGCCGGCCGTGTTGCATGATGTTGGACAGTTTGCGGACCTGGAAATGGGGAAATTGAAGGGTTTTTGAGCAGTTTAACCCGATGAAAATGCGATTGAAGTTTTTTTTTTAAGCGCGAAAGAGGGTAAAAAGAAGTCCCAGATCAATTTTGAAACAAAAAAAGAAAGTAAAATTCTTTTTCCGGCTTTCCTAAGAAGAAAAGCCATTTGCGACCATTATACGCCATAGAAAGCACAAAAAGGGTGAAAACTCGTTTCACAGCAAATTTGAAGCGGCAAATAAGTGCATTTTTCAAGGTTTCTGATCAGGAAAACACGTTTGAAGCTCCCTAACGTTAGGAAAAAGCGAACGAAGACTCTGTGCAAAATTTCAAACAGAAAATGCGTCAATTATTGCAGGTCTATGACGAGGAAAAGTCCATCGAAGCTTGTTTTGAGCTAGAAAGGGACTGAAATCACTTTCTAAAAGAAGTTTAAACGAAAAACGGGCTTCGAAACGTTATATAAAAGAACTTGGACTATCAAAAGTCAAAAAATCCCGACTAAAGTAGTAAAATTCGATTCACAAGCGTGCTAGGGAGATTCAGAAAAGCAAATAGAGGTCGGTGTCCCTAGAAAAACGTCAAAAGTAGCAAAAACAACGAATTTATAAAGCTCTTTTCACAAAAACGTCATTTTTCCCTCACCTGAGCCTGATTTCCGGGAGCTCGCCATATGTCCTTCTTTGGCGGCCCCTCTTTGTTCACCTAAAATTCCGCAAATTCCAGCCAACTCTGCACGGGCAACGAACCTTGAGCAATAGGACGAGTAGGGTGGCGGGGATGTCGTGGGTGAACGCCTCATTGATCGGCACCCCGAATTTCACCCTGAAAAAAGGGTGTAAGCATCAGCCGGAAGGCAGGATTCAAACACTGGGCGTAAAATAAGCAAAAAAGCATCGTGGACCCGCTAAAAACCAGCCAAAAAAAACTCCCAAAACCCCGTTTAAAATTTTTACTTCTATTTATAGGCTTTTCAATAACCTACGATGCGTCAAAGACCTGAAAATTAAAAAGAACCATCTAAATTACTCCGAAAATAGAATTTCCTCACTAGAAAGAGGCTAAAACGATAAATCCCTCCAATTTCCATGAAGAACTAGCTAAAACATCTTAAAAGCCGAGTTCTTGCAATGTTAGTCTGGAAAAATATAAATTTACATGACGAAATCCATAAAATTAACCGGAAATAGCCAAACTACAGTGGTGATCACTAGAAATTTCAGTAATTTCAGTCCTAAAACACGAAAAACAATGCAAAACCATAAATTCCAATAAAAACCCACTTCTCGATTCGACTGCGATACCGCCGTTGCACGTTATCCGAGTTGCCACAGAGCACCATTCCATAACTAGCAACTACGGTCATTCCACCTGGAAAAATGAGAAATTTTCAAGGGTCTGCTAAAAATTTATGCCAATTTTGCAGGCTAATCGCCGGCAAAAAGCGATGACGCCGCCCCGGCGATCTCTGCGTTAGTCAAATTCGAGTCAACGGGACCGTTCGGCCGGCTTGACTCATAACCGGGGGTATCGATTTTGTTCTTGGAGCCGATTTCTGGCGTGAAATCGAGGTTTTCGAATGATTCTGCTAGGTTTTAAAGCCCAAAAATTGTATATATTCGCCTGAGAACGCTTTTAGAACGTCTATAAACCCAAAAAACCGACCATTGCACTCGGAAAACATGCTGCACACACAGAAGTTCCAACGTTTTCGAGTAGGTGGCGGTGGCTAGTTTGGCAAAACTTTCAAACTTCCGCCTGGTCGCTAGTACGGGGCGCTACGCTTTACAACAATCTGATCGGTGGACGCCCCGGAATCGGGGTTGCATTGCGTAATCGAATATTTTCAAACTTTTTCTGAGTTTAATTTTGTTTAATTTGGCTTTTATATTGTTCCTAGTCGTTTTGACCAACGTTTCCTGGAAATAAAACGCCTTTTGCCGACTTTTTATGACTTTGGCACCCTTTTTAGCTATTTTTCTAGCCTCCTTGAGCTAAAATAGATGTTTTTAAAGTGCTGGAATTTTGTAATTTTGCTATAATTTTAACTACATTTTTTAAACAATAAAAAGCAAGGCCCACCTATTGCCGCCAGGCAATATTAGCACATGGGAGCTGTTGGGCCAGCTCGCGCGTGTCCCCGTCGGGGTCCCCCTGTGTTGCTGTCTGTGCTGGGCCCCAGGTTCCGGATCTTAGGACTGCAAAAGAGCAAATATTAGATGAGATTTGATACCAAAGAAGGGAGAGAGAGTTTCATAGAAAACACGTAAACAAACGTCAATTTAAGGAAAAATTAGAGAATAAGGGCCGGTAGAGCAAAAAAACGCCATGGATCTTGAAAAATCGGGACTTTCAAGGGCAATAAAAGGCGGATATTAATCTGCTTTTAAAGCAATGATATTCTGTACAATTTAACGGGCCAAACTTTTCATAAGGAATTGGAATTCATTTTGCAAAGATCGGCATTTCCCGGGTTTTGATGGATGCGAGAGTTTTAAGAAGTCTAAACGCCGATCTAATGAATTTTCTTTTTATAAATTTGCGGAATTAAAGTTTATTATTAACGATTGAATATCTGAAGAAATTTATAAGAGGTTTAATTGGGATCTTAGAGTCTTTCTGAGCGCTATAAACGCTGACAAGCTTGAGAAAATTGAATATGCGTCGCAGGAATTATAGCATTTATAGCTTTTTGAGGCTTTTTTGCTTTTGCTATCCCGTACGGTCTTATAAAAGAGATAGAAGCCGGTTTTATAGTATTTTACACAGCTTTTGCATAGAAAAAAAAATGAAAATGCAAACTTTTTTGGGTAAAAATGTACAATCGTGCTTTCCTGGCCCCTTTCAGTACCTCTAAAACTCTTGAAACTGTATTATTCGTAAGAAAATCAGGTTCAATTGGCGTCTGAAAGTTTGGCACACCGGCCCTGGCCAGGGTGGTGTTGGGGGAGGGATATTCCAGCTGCAACCGATCCCCCCGCCCCGGCCCGGCTATATGTGGGCGGCGGAAAACACTCGGGGCGTGCTGGCCGGCCGGGCCGAGGGTGCCGCAGGAATCGGCGCAACGAAGCAGAAGGGGGAAAAAGTAGAAGAAAAGGAAAGGAAAGAAGCAGCGAGTGGGGTAGGAAAGAACGGCCACACCACACTAGCCACCCATCTCACCACACATACAAACGCACAAATAAAGCCAATCAGTTAACCCTATCAGCAATTTGTGGGTGGGTCTCTTCAAGCGACACTCTCTCCCTCTTTCTCTCTCTCTCTCTCTCTCTCTCTCTCTCTCTCTCTGTCTCTCGCCCTCACAGTTTTTTTGGGAAACTCCCTCTGAAAAGTAATGCCCCGGAGGTGTTTCCGCTTCTCGGGTAATTGGCTTCATTACGTGAAGCAAAACTTGGTTGTCGTTTTTCTTAAATCTAACTATAGCAATTTTACGTTTACTAAACGGTGCTCAATTCCCTTTCGAGGAAAAGGGGGACTTTTGGATTTTGGAGTGATAGTCGAATGGTTTTTTGCCAGGCTAACAAGAAAACGACCCGAGTTCGATCCCCGCCGCGGTCTAAAGCTTTTTGCTTTTTGAAAATTGGCCAGTACAGGGATGTTTTTCGAGGATTTGTAAGTTTCAGCGCTAAAATCTTGAAAAATGTTAGTTAAGGGTCAGGAAATTTTGGTTTTTAAGGGGCGTGGAAGCACTAGAATCTACCTACCCTCCGTCGGTTAGACCTAGACAACTACGCGACACGCCAAAAGACACCTGCGAGTGTTTCAATTTTTGCAAGGCTTGATTGAAATTTGCGCGGGCTATCAATGCCAGATTAACGTGTCATTTGGCGCGCCGCGTAGCTGTCGAGATCTAGTCGATGGAAAGGGTAAATTCTGGCGATTTTATGTCCCTTAAAGATTATCCAATGCCTTTAGTTGGTAGGAATTCGATTTTTATGACGTCAAAGTGATCATGTGGCAGCTAGTCGAACGGACCCATCAATTTTCGGGTATGGGATCGGGCGATGGAAGTTTCACGGTGGAACGGGTAAAATACCAGAGTTTCGGATGGTTAGGTAGAGATGGCCTGCCGGGTGGGTGATTGATATCAATCCTCGAGTGTGTTATTTGGCCAATTTCGGGGGTGAGTGCCAAATAATCGGGGATGGACTGTCGTGGAGCGGCCGGGGGTTGATAACAGGCACAACGGAGGGAGACGGTCAAAACAACATGGTAAAAGCTTAGGGTCTTGGGAAAGTGGGAACGACCTTTCAAATGATCTCTGCTTCTGCTAGCCGGCCCCTTCCATTCCCAAATGATCTCTGCTAGCCTGCCCCTTCCATTCCCAAATGATCTCTGCTAGCTTGCCCCTTCCATTCCCAAATGACCTCTGCTAGCCTGCCCCTTCCATTCCCAAATTATCTCTGCTAGCTTGCCCCTTCCATTCCCAAATGATCTCTGCTAGCCTGCCCCTTCCATTCCCAAATGATCTCTGCTAGCCTGCCCCTTCCATTCCCAAATGATCTCTGCTAGCCTACCCCTTCCATTCCCAAATGATCTCTGCTAGCCTGCCCCTTCCATTCCCAAATGATCTCTGCTAGCCTGCCCCTTCCATTCCAAAATGGTCTCTGCCAGCCTGCTACCATAATTTTCATTAAGAACTATGGATTTCGAATCGGAAGATGGCATGTAATGGAAAATAGACAGAAAAATACGGAAATCGTGGAAAACAAAATTTCTACAAGAAAAATAAAGAAAATATTATCGCGCCCTCCTGATGAATCAGGGTTCCGAGAAGACAGAAAAATACGCTGGAAATGTCATTCGATTTGTTTTTCTTTTTTTTCTACGATTTCAGGCCATAATTTCGCAATGTTGAATCAACCAAAAAAATCGTAAAAATTTTCAAAAAAGATTTGCCGGAAAATGCCTATTTTTAGCCAGATTCCAACGCTCATAATCACACTTTTTGTGCCCAAAGATGCGGTGAATGGAAACGGACAACAAGATGACCTTCTACACCCTGGAAACCTCAGAAAAACACTTTTGGAAAGAGGCCGTCTCGCCGAAAGTTTCCGTTATTTTCGGCTCCCAACCTCAAGTGGCTGTGGGTGCAAAATGGGATGACAAACGAGGGAGATTATATCGTATCGGATCGAGGCAAGCAGCGAGGGCAAGCTAGCAGCGACCTTTGGGGAAATGCTCGCACTAATAGACATTTTTCTCGTGAATTTGGGGTTTAGGGCAAGCTAGCAGAGACAATTTAAAAAACTATCTGACGTGCCAGTAAAGATTCTTGAGAAAAGTGTCCAAATCGAGCAAGCAGCAGTGATTTTTAGGATACGTATTGGAAGGAGGCCAACTAGCAGAGGTTAGGAAATCTCCCGAATGAGGCGAGCTAGCAGCCCTTCTTTAGAAAAGTTGTGAAACCAGATAAACTAGCAGGGACTCTTGAGGAAATCCCTCTCCATGCGGTAGCTAGCATCAATGCTTTAGGAAAAGGGTACCGACTACTGCATTGCAGCGCCGATTATTGATGAATATTGCTCACTTTTAGACACTTTTGGACACTAGCATAATTTATGCAGAAAATGCTTGAATCGTGCAAGCTAGCAGAGATCCTTTGAAAAATACAGTGAGGCAAGCTAGCAGAAAACCTTTAGGAAGATTGAGGCAGGCAAACTAGCAGAGATTTTCTAAGAACGTGGTGGCATAGGTCTTTTAGGAAATTAATTAGAGTCGAAGCAAATTTTACAAAAGCGTTCAGCGGCAAATCTAATGTGGCACACGAGCAGAAATTATTCTAAAAATAGATTGAAGCAAGCCAGCAAATATTCTTCAGGAAAACACTCTAACCAGGCAAGCTAGCAGAGATCATTTGACCGGAAACCCCCGAAACCGACCAGTCGATCAGTGCCCCCCACCGGGCCGAGGTAGTGATGGTGAGGATGGGCAGAAAGAAGCGAAAAAAATGGGGAGGGGTGGGTGGCGCGTCTCCAAACAAAAAGAATGGAGCATGTTGTCGAGAGGGCGGTCTTGAAATGGGAGGGAGGGAGGGGAGGGAGGGGAGAGAGAGAGAGAGCGAGTGAGAGAGACAGTGAGAGAGAGAGAAACGAAACCAAAGAAACCATCATCATCCTGGTTGATGGCCGGCTATCAGTGATCGATTTTCCGCATGGCTAGCCACGAAAAAAAGTGAAAAACGGGTGTTGGTTATTCGATACCGCGATATTCCAATTTTCGATTGTTTTCAGGTTTTAAAAACGGAAAATGGGATATTTTAGAAAACTTGAAAAATTTACTGAAAAACCGCTAAATTTCATGGCGTAACTGAATCTCTGGGGATAACTTTCCATAACTTTTGCCGTATTTTGTGCTAAAATTAACGTTTCAAAATTTATATCGCCTATAGGAACGATTAGAAATTCGAATTTTTGAGCGGTTTTGAAATCTAACTATCTAGCTTCGGAAAATTGGGTTTTTTCTGGATTTTCCTAAATAGATCTTCGCTACGCTCCCGTACGTTTTTTACGATCGTTTTCAGCGCTAAAAAATTGGCTAACATTACATCTTAAAGACAACTCTCTTAAAACTATAAGTACGCGAAATGATGATTTCATGGCCCTTACATCTTAATTTATCCGTGTTTATATCTTTAAAGCGCTTTAAGGGTCAAAAAAATTTATGTGACCCGCTCGAGAAGCTTTTTCGAGAGATTTTTGCAGGGCCGCGGCCAGAGATCGCGCCAATGTTCTTCTACCTCCTTTAACATTGCCGTTGTTGAGGAGGAGCAGTAGCAGAAGGGAGGAGGAAAGAGAAAAAGGAAAAGTACAGCCCCTCGGCCAAAAACAAACACACACAAGCAGCCAGCAACAGCAGTCAGTGGGGGGAGATCGGAACAGACTCTTCTGCTTTTGAGCTGCTTGGATTTTGAGTTTTGGATGGGTCAAGTGGATAGGGCGAACCGGGGCGACTATTTTTGTCTGTTTTTTAGAGCTTAAAAAGGAATGTTGAAGTCGGGAAACTAAGAAAACGCTAGCCCGAAAAAGTGGCAGCAACGCACAGAGAAACGGCGTGCAGAGGCGCCCCCGTTGCCCAAAAATTGCGCACTGAACGTTCCTTTTACGCAAAAAAAACGCTATATCGTGTCTAAAACCAGTTACGGCATGTAATCCTGACCGGAAAGGGATAAGAAAATCGGAAAACCCGCTCTAGCGCTCGTTACGACATGTTTTAACCCTTGTTTATGAAAAAAAACGTCCCAAAAACTGCTAATTTGCTTCTAAAACATAGAATTTGATGCGAAATCGGCTGCTGAAGCTGAATTCCGCGTTAATTAACCAATTGCGACATCAAATTGTCATTAAAAGAAGTCGAAATACGGCACTTTTCGTAGTCTACTGAATTTTTTCATCTCTTTCACGTTTTTCCAAGTTACAAATTACCGAAAAAAATAATGAAAAAATTAGAAAAGTACATGAATCGATTACGACATGTTTTATCGCCCCAGCTCCAGTAAAACTTTCCAAAAACGGTCTAAACTGTGCAAAACCCCGGTCCCCAAAAAATGTCGACTGGATAAAATTCCCAGAAAAAACCGTTTCTGAATAGATTACGACATGCTTTATACTTCAAACTCAACTAAAACCTGGGAAAAAACGGTCTAAGCGGTGTAAAATCCAGGATCCCGCAAATGCGGACTAAAAAAAGCACAGAAAAAGGTTTTACGGAATCGATTACGAGTTTTTTAGCTTTATTACGAGAATTTACATGTTTTTAGCTCCAGCTGAATCGGAACCTTACAAAAAACAGTCCATACTAACCCAATCCCCACAAAAATGTGTATCTCCACCGCCGGGGGCAGCTGGCTTTAGCGATGGTGGTGTTGGTGGTGGTGGTGATGGCGTTTGTTTTGTCCATTCACCCATCGGGGGAAGGGGCAGAACCCCCCATTCGACGACCCCTACACATATAGTGGACCCATTGGAGGCCGAGAGAGAGAGAGAGAGAGAGATAGAGAGCGGAAAGTACGGGAATGGCCGCCCTAG
The DNA here is from genome assembly GCA_958295435.1 of Mesorhabditis spiculigera. Taxonomy (NCBI): domain Eukaryota; kingdom Metazoa; phylum Nematoda; class Chromadorea; order Rhabditida; family Rhabditidae; genus Mesorhabditis; species Mesorhabditis spiculigera. The sequence goes on from CATQJA010002663.1 coordinate 880,742, forward strand.
GGCCAGCGGGGTCCTGGCCAGCCAGCGGCGGGGCTTGACCTTTGCCTAGGAAAACAAAGGTAGCCCCTAGACGAACCTCTGTTACTTTGCGGGTGAGAGAGAGCGAGAGAGAGAAAGACAGAGAGAGAGAGAGAGAGAAAGACAGAGAGCGAGAGAACGAGTAGCGAGAACGTTAGAGTAGAGCGTACGACGAATTTCTTAATTTTGCGATGAAAAAATCCGAATTTGAAAAAATTGTGGATGAGCCAGAGAAGGTGAGAGCTAATTAGTTTGAGCGAGACAGCAAGAAAGAGAGAGAGAGACAGAGAGAGAGAGCGGGCGGGAGAGAGAGAGAGAAAGAGCTAGAAAGAAAAAGAGAGATAGTGCGAGAGTGAGAGAAAGCCAAACCAATAGGGTAATGACGTATAACCTCAAAAAATCTCTAAAAACCCTCTGATCGGTATTACAAAACTCCGCTAGGCAAGAGAGTGAGAGAGCGAGAGAGTGAGAGAGAGCGAGAGAGCGCTAGAGCGGGAGGGAGCCATATTTTAAAAAGTTTAATCTCCAAGAGCCTTAAAAAACCTAAAAAACTCTCGCCACTCGTATTATAGAACTTCTGCAAGGCAAAAAGCCCTCCACGCGGTTATAACATTACCTGGCGGCTATTGAAGGCCCCTTCAATAGCCCCCAGGGCCATCTTTCCACCCGGGACCCCTTCGGTCCCTTTTACGTACACGTGCGCAAGCCGTAAACCCCAAGCCCCTCAAAAAGATCAACGAAACGACCCGTTTTTGGGGTCAAAGATCGCGTGAACCGGGGCTAGAGGCTAGTTTTGAGGCTTGCTGGGGGAAAACCCTTTATCCGCTTCAAGCCAATGACCAACAAAGCGCGATTTTGGAGGGATTTTGATTTGAGTGGGCTAGCAGAGTTTTTTGAGGAATGCCAGACTTCTAGGGGATAATTAATTTCTAGGGCATATACGACCTGGACAATTAGGCAGGGTAGCGGAGAATCTTAAAGAATCGTGGGAGATATCGTGTGTCGTAGATATCGTGTAATCGTGGGAGTTCAGCTACAGGACAATCTAGCAGTGATCATTTGGGAATGGAAGGGGCAGGCTAGCAGAGATCATTTGGGAATGGAAGGGGCAGGCTAGCAGAGATCATTTGGGAATGGAAGGGGCAGGCTAGCAGAGATCATTTGGGAATGGAAGGGGCAGGCTAGCAGAGATCATTTGGGAATGGAAGGGGCAGGCTAGCAGAGATCATTTGGGAATGGAAGGGACAGGCTAGCAGAGATCATTTGGGAATGGAAGGGGCAGGCTAGCAGAGATCATTTGGGAATGGAAGGGGCAGGCTAGCAGAGATCATTTGGGAATGGAAGGGGCAGGCTAGCAGAGATCATTTGGGAATGGAAGGGGCAGGCTAGCAGAGATCATTTGGGAATCGTAGTCGCCGTTGGCAACTAGCAAAGACACTTTCAAGAAGTTCCCAAGCCCCCTGGTTCCCATGAAATAGCTAGCGGCTGGTGCGCCCAAAATTTGTCCAGATGCGGGTGGGGGGGGTGAAATGAGCGGCTGGGGGCGTCTAGCGGTCGGTCTGGGTGTGGTGGTGTGGCTGATGGCCCCCCTCAAGCCCTCTAAAACCGCGCACACCTGCGCGCCCGCGCATGAGCGCATGATTTTGAGCCTCGGGGGGCACATTGCCCCCCTCGTCTCATTTTCCGGCCCATTCCAATAAACCGTCACGATCCCCGGGGGGAGGTGCTCCAGAATCAGGCCAACCCGACCGGCAGAAGCAGGTGATCGCCCTGGGAAACGGACCACCGACAGATGCTCAAAAATTTAGATTAAAGTTTTTCGGGGGCCCTGGTTATATTTTGGGGATGAGGAAGTCGGGGCGATACGAGTGACGCCTATCGACGTCTGCGTTTTCTGGTGGAACCGGGATTTTTGGACGTCAAAAACCACGATTTTTGGTGGCTAGAGCACCAAACTAGCTGTGTAGTAAATTGTTTAGAGTCTCGACAGTTATGCAGTTTTGGGCGCTAAGGACAGCAAGCTACCCAAAACACCTATTGACGCATGTCTACGCTTCGCACCTATCGACACAGCACCGAACAAACTGGAAACGCGCCAAAAACGAATTCGAGATAAAAAAAACCAAAATGGATTTCTTAGCGTAACGAAACTGAGAAAGGGGAAGGAATGTCATTTTTCCGTCTTGCATTTTTTCCTTCCTGCCCTGCAAAAATTCGCAACGAAATTTAATTCCGTTGCGCGCCGGCGAGACCGGATCATGAATCAAACGCTCTGGGAATTGCCATAATCATCGTCTTGCAAAAAAATGAGAGAATGAATGGAATTTCCGCTTAAACGTAATGGAATAAAACTATCAAGAAACCTCCCAATTCATCAAAATCGTAGCTAGCTGAATGTGTGCTGTAATGGTCAAGCGAGCGTCATTCGACGCCAGATTGCAGAAATTTAGTTAATTGCAAAAAATTATCGTTCGTTTGTAAATAGTGTTGATTAATAGAATATTTTTGAGCTTGGCCCAGTGGCCGGGGGAGAACGAATTCTGGAGGCTAAAAGCGAATTCCACTAATGTAGTTAGGTACAAAGTATGGATTCAGAGTAATACCATCGCAAGATGTGTTAAGCGATATATTTTTTGCAGTTGAACAGCACCAAAAACACGACATTTCTCTTGAAGCTTTAAAAACCGTATAATAACGTCAATTTTGCTAAATTTAACCTGATACTATAGTATTCGCTAAACGCAATTGATAAAGGCATCATTCCGATACCTTTTTGGGTAAAAAGCCTAGTTTCCAGCGTATCATAGCGTCAGATTCAGCGGAATTAAAGTTATACTATATGCATGACATGTGCCTGTTAATGCAGGTATCGGCATGCCCGCTACGACGCCTTTATGAGGTAGGGAATAGAGCATTATATCTCGCTTTTTAGAGCGTATCATAGCGCTAGATTGCGTAGAGTAGTAAAGTAATGCTATAGTAACATAAAAACACCCTAATACAGGTATCGTAACGGTGCCTTTTTGGAGTGAAAGACGTAGTGTAGCGCACTTTTTTAGAGCCGATTATAGCGTCACATTCAGTAGATTTAAAGTAATACTATAGTAGTATACCGCGATGCTTGGAAGGGGGGAGGAGGAGAAGAAGAAGCAGAAGAGAGGGGGAGAGCAGAGGAAGAGGCCAGCCACCCAGAGCCCCTCGTCCCTCTTTTGGAGAAGGGGGAGGGGTGGGTGGCATTTCATGGAGTGTGGGTGTGTGGAGAGGAGACACCGAGATCCGCGCCGGGGAAAACGGCCCCGGGCCCGCGCCCAGATGAGAGAGAGAGAGAGAGAGAGAGCGAGAGAGAGAGGGAGAGAGAGATTCGGGGCTTATAGGTATAGAAAGGGAGGAGATAGTGGGATTCGGGGAGATACTGGGAGAGGCGCAGACACTGCGGGGAGAGAGGGAAGGAGGCGAGAGAATGGGGGCTTGGGGAGAGAGCGCAGAGACAAGAGGACCGGGAAAGGGCCCAAGAGCGAGAGGTAGAGAGAGAGAGGGAGAGAGAGGGAGAGAGAGAGCGACGAGAACCGCAGACTGAGAAGCAGACATTCCGCGGCCAATATAGAAGAGCCGCTCGATCGACCGCTACCACCCCGCGCGCGCGTCTCCTCTTCTCCATCCCGCCTCGTTTTCTGCTGCTGCTGCCGCCCCTCCTCCTCCTCCTCCTCCTGCTCCCCCCATATCGAGGCTAGGCGGGCCGCCTAGCCTCGATATGGTAATGTGGGGTGCGGAGCGGGAGAGAGGAAGAGTGAGTGAGAGAGACAGAGCCAGAAGAAGCCAGAGAGAGCTGCACCACCACCACGAAGTACGATTCCCAAATGGTCTCTGCTAGCCTGCCCATCACTTTCATGACTTCCAAATTTCGCAAGCTAGCTTTCGCACCTCCCAATCAGTTTTTTTGGTGGCTTTTTGTTGCCACGTAACCCAGCCGACACCCGGGTTTATCGTCGGGTGACTCAAGCGTGTTCTATAAATAACCTGGGGCTATAAAGCGTTTTTCTGCATCAATTTTTTATAGAGATATGTCACTCTCTGTCACTCACTCTCTTTATCTCGCTCTTTCTCTCTCTTTCCCTCTTTCTCTCTCCTCTCTCTCGCACTCTCTCTCTCTCTCTCTCTCTCTCGTTTGGAGTGACTCTCCAGGTCTTGCTCTCCAGCTAACTTTGCCACTATTTCAGAATCTATCTCTTGCTATCTCTCTCCTCTCTCTCTCTCGCTCTCTCACTCTCGCTCTCTCGTTGAACCTTGGTCTCTTTCTCTTGCTCTCCAGCTAATTTTCGCTCCCTCGCGCTCTGCATATCTCTCTCTGTCTCTCTCCTTCTCTCGCCCCCTATCCCGCTCTCTCGCCGCACTATCTCGCTAAAATGAGCGGTCAACGTAGCCGCAGAAGCTTCAGCTAACGCGCCATGGAAATGTTTGGCGGCGCAGAGAGAAAGAGGAGAGAGAGGGAGAGAGAGAGAGAGAGACAGCTAGAGAAATCCTAGTGAATCCGTGGCTGGGGGAAAACAATCCTTTCTTGGCCATCCTCCCTTTTTCCCTCTTCCGTGGCCACCAATTGTCCCCTTTCCTTCCTTCCTCTTTCTCGTCGTCCATCGTAGAATTCCGATGGCGTGTCTGAAAGGGGGGTGATGGAAGGATTGGAGGAGGAGGAATCCCTTCCCCCACCACAATATATACCCCCAGGGTATAGCCTGGGGCTATTTTTAGATCGAGAGACCTGGGGTGGATCCTCGAGATCCGGGAGGTTGAATTTGGGTTGCTGGGCCCTTTAAAAGGTAACGGAATCGTTGGTACGTCAGGTAAAAACGTCTAAAAATACTGAATTTTTCAGAATATGAAACTAAAAATTACCATGTTTTATTTCAGGATGAGATTTTGCCTTTGGAAACTTCGACCCGACCTCGAAGGCCTAGGGGGTGGATTTGACTTGCCGGTCTCCTTAAAAATAAATTGGTGCATTAAGGAGAGCTAACAAGGAGACGTTTTTAGGTGGGCACGGAGTTTCTTAACGAGACCTAGCTCATTCGAAAGAGCTTGAAAAACTGAGCAAGGTCCCGTTTTCCGTTTCTGCGAAACGATAGCGATTAATTTTTAATAATTAAATTAAAGAATTAGCAGAAATTGGCATGTTTCCCCTGGCGCGGCGCGATTTCCTTGCAAGGATCGCCTCTGTGGGAAAGCCAGGCCCCGTCTTCCCTTCCCCATAGCGATTTGGCGCAGCCGGTACGGCGTTTGCCTCTCACGAAATTTTTTTGGACTTTTGTAGGTTCGATCCCTGAGCCCAGAATTCGTTTTGCTTTTTAATTCCTGAAAACTTTCTAAACGTGGAATCTAGTCCAAAATTAATTTTTTTTTGTGGTTTGCCCGTAACCGGTAGCGTTGCACTCGCGTCTCAGGGATTGAAATCGACTGGACCGCTTGCGCCTACACCGATGCTGTTCAGAACATTTATGTAACGCCTTGCGATAATTAAATAAATAATAAATTCAGCTTCCTAAAATAAAAAGCAAAACGAATTCTGGGCTCAGGGATCGAACCTACAAAAAGTCCAAAAAAATTTCGTGAGAGGCAAACGCAGTACCGGCTGCGCCAAATCGCTATGGGGAAGGGAGGACGGGGCCTGGCTTTCCCACAGAGGCGATCCTTGCAAGGAAATCGCTCCGCGCGAGGGGAATCATGCCAATTTCTGCTAATTCTTTAATTTAATTATTAAAAATCAATCGCTATCGTTTCGCAGAAATGGAAAACGGGATCCTGCTCAGTTTTTCAAGCTCTTTCGAATGAGTTAGGTCTCGTTACGAAACTCCGTGCCCACCTAAAAACGTCTCCTTGTAAGCAAGTTGTAGCTGAAGCCAACTTTGCAAATAAGATTTTTTTAATATTAAAAGTGTCCAATTCCACATCATCACGCGTAATTGTACAAAGCTGAAAATTACAAAATTAGGAACCATTTAAAATCACGAATTTCAAAAAATTCTGATGGCTATTTTCCTGAATGTTCCGAAAGCTGAATTTTCGGCTTTATAAGATTTTGGAACCTCTGGCAGACATAGCAGGGATTTTTGGGGAATCCCGAAACCGAGTGTCAGATGATCAAGTATCTCGAATCCAATTCACTGCTTTCTACGTCTCTTTAGCGCTAGAGTGCCGAATTCGATGCCTTCTGATTTGAAATTCCGAAGGGATACGGCAGCCCTTTTAGGGCATCTAGCAGCGATTCCGATGGAAATTGGGGTAGCCCATGGCATAGGAGTCTGCCTTAAAGGGATGCCTACGGCATAGACAATCGTTTACGCGCGGAAAAAATATCTCTGCGCCACTCCCCTGGGCGCGCTCTCTCCCCTGTTGGCTACTTGCCAATTTGTTGATGAGGGGGGATCGACACATGCCGTCGGCAGTCCTTTAAACGCCCTTTAATTCAGCTGAATTTTGAGTAGTAGTAAATCGACTTCCGGTAGTGGTAAGACCAGAGCGAGACAAAGGCACTAACCACTCACTCACAAGGAGACGTTTTTGAGTGTCGTCGGGACCTTGGCATGGGACGAAGCCTATCTGGTGCAGAATTTTACGCTGATTCCGAATATGGTAACCGTTTTTGCGGAAGAGCCAGTTCTCGAAAGTTATGAACGATTTAAACCTCAAAACAGTCCAAAATCGGCTACTTTCGATAGTCATAAAAGGCTTCGGAATAGGTTTCAGACAAAACTTGATAGTGCATCTTGTTCAGAAAAAAATTCTCTATAAAATAAGCTACTTAACTAAAAAATGCTGGAATTTTGAACATTTTTGTAAAATTATGGACCTCCCAATTTATCAAATTTTTCCAACTTTTCAATGATTTTGAAAAAGATGGTACATTTTATAGAGAATTTTTTTTCTGAACAAGATGCACGATCTGGTTTTGTCTAAAACATATTTTGAAGCCTTTTATGACTATTGAAAGTTGCCGATTTTGGGCTGTTTTGAGGTTTAAATCGTTCATAACTTTCGAGAAATGGCTATTCCGCAGAAACGGTTAACATATTCGGAATCAGCGTAAAATTTCTGCACAAGATAGGCTTGGTCCCGTGCCAAAGTCCCGACGACACTCAAAAACGTCTCCTTGTCAGCCCATCCCGCGATCGCGTGCAAAAATGGGTCTTCAGAATACGAAAAGCTCAACGGCTCATCAAATTCGGATGGGGAGGCCCGTGCCAAATGTCGGAAAGATATACCTCACGGCGCTGTACTTTAAAAAGTTTAAACTCAAAACTAGTTAAACTAGTTTAATAGTTTAACTAGTTTAACCATATACGATATGCATCGAAAAACCACTCGGTTTCACTCATGTTCGGATAGAAAGTGGGCTACTCGAAAAACTGTGAAAACTGTTCCGCTGAATTCCGAATTCCGCCCACTGCCGCCCAGTACGTATCGAACCGGGCCAGCCCCGGCTTCATCTACCCCTCCGGGACCCGGCTCGGCGTGCACCGGTGGTTCAGTGGCAGAATTCGCGCTTCCCATGCGTGTGACCCGGGTTCGATTCCCGGCCGGTGCATTTCTTTTTTGCTTTTTAAGCAGAATGGTCGCGATTTTCTGAACCAAGGTGTACATCAATCTTTTCATGTTGTGAAACCAGTACAAGAAAAGTTTATTTCAGCACAAATACACGTCATGGTTCCTGTGTACCTAAAATCACCTAAATGTTTTTAGGGTGATGGGTCGCCGTTGGGAAGGTCCTTCGAAAGCTCCTCCAGGACCTTCCACCCGTTCGACTGGGTGCGCAGAACGTATTCAAGGGATCCGCCCCTAAAAATAGACTTTTAAAGGGAGCAGGAAGGGCCAGAATCGACTGTTTCTTCGACTAGATCTCGACAGCAACGCGACAAGCCTAAACATACTTCCAACGCTTTGTTTGCCACTAAAATCTACCGGATACGCCCGGTAAAAGTGGTATTGAAAAGCGTCATTTGGAGTTTCGCGTAGCTGTCTAGATCTAGTCGACGGAGGGGGTCGATTCTCCCTTCTTAGCTAGGCCATGAAAAAGACAGACAATGGCACAGCTTTATGGTATTCAAAAGCTACAGTACCTTACGTTTAACCTCGCCGTCCTCAAGCCATAAATTAGCGAACCGGCTAGCCGAGCCCGCATTGCAGCTGGGATCTGAAAGATTTGCGTAATCTACAGGTTTTGATCGCAACCACCTTCGCCTGTTCCTTGAAATCGCGAACACTACGGTAGCCGGCGAGGATGTCTTCTTCCAGATGTTCAAGTCTAGAAAAAATTGAGTCTCACCCTCTTTCTCTGTCTCTCTCTGTCTCTCTCTCTCTTTCTGTCTCTCTCTCTCTCTTTCTCTCCATCTTTCTATTTTTCATAATCTAAAGTCTCCATAATTTTTCTGCTTTTTTATTTTCGGTCTTGCTAAAAACTTACGGTATTTGGTCCTTGTCTGACAAGTGCAGGTACAAAATCGAGGCCCCGATGTCGAAGACGCGATGCGAAAAGTGCATATCACCAAAATCGAGCACGCCGGTGAGCTTAAAGATCTCTCGATTACTCTATCTCTCTCTAACTATCTTTCTATCTCGCTCTCTCTCTCGCTCTCTTACTACCTTTGTCTCGCCATCAACCTCGTCCACCAAAATGTTCGTCTCATTAATGTCGGAATGTATCAGCCCTAAAACCAACGTTAAAAATGCTTCCTAAAATTTCTCTGCTAGATCGCCCTACACATACCGTAATCCAGCTGCGGCTGATCAAGCACTGTTTCTTGGACATCTTTAAAAATTCGCTGAACGAGCTGGAAACGCTCGTCGGATAGCATCTTTTTGTAGACCAGGATCTGAGCTTCCCTGAAATGAAAAGAAACGATGGGATTTGTCAGCTTACGGATCAAGGTATCAAATTGTTGAAGTGTATTCACAGTAGATTAAGAAATTACCTGGCTAAGCAATGATGATTTTCCGGGGAGATGAATGGCACATGCGGCTCCTGTGATCTGAAAATCATTTTTGCCGCCTAATTTTGTTAATTTTTAGTTGAAGATATGACCGACGGCCGGATAGCCTAACAAGGAGTCGCTTTTAGGTGCTTTTGGAGTTTCGGGACGGGACCTAGCTAGTTCGATAGAGAAAAAAATTTTGAGCAACATCCCGTTTTCAAAAAGTGCTGATCGATAAAGCTGTTTTAGAAAATTTAATTTAAAGTTCGCGCTTTTTTCTAGTTTTCGTGTCCATTTCCTCGGTGCACGTCGTTTTCGGGGCTGGGCAGGGCGCCATTCGTAACCCTCCGCCAATGCCTCCATCACGGGTTGCATTGGCGTATTGGTAGCGCGCTTGCCTACCAACTTTTTAACATTTTTTTGCCTCGGGTTCGAATCTTCGCGCTCGCTAACCCTTTGCTTTTTGGTTCTTGAGCCCGTTATCGGTGCATAAAATTTTAATTAGCGAAAAAGCAAAGAGTTAACCATAAATAAGAATCGAACTTGTGGCAAAAGGTCAAAAAAAATTCGTAGGTCATCGCACTAGCCACTTGGCCATGCCTAGGACGGGATCCAAGGCGCGTGGAGTCCTCATGTGGCGGGGGCCGTCGACCGCCGCAAATAACCTCAAATCACCACAAGGGTCCGGACACCGGGAACATTTTGAATTAAATTAAATTTTCTAAAACAGCTTTATCGATCAGCACTTTTTGAAAACGGGATGTTGCTCAGAATTTTTTTCTTTATCGAACTAGCTAAGTCCCGTCCCGAAACTCCAAAAGCACCTAAAAGCGACTCCTTGTAAGTTTTGCCTTAAAATACTCACTTTTCAACATGCATCGAGTCAAAAACTTTGTGAATCCCCGCCAGCAGAGCACCGATTTTTCGACATAATTCTGGCGTAAATTGGAAATTCTCTAGATTACTTCCGGGCAATAACTGGAAAAGTCGGACGGGTAGGCTCACTGAAAATTGACATATTGGGCAGGCTAGCAGAGATCATTTGGGAATGGAAGGGGCAGGCTAGCAGAGATCATTTGGGAATGGAAGGGGCAGGCTAGCAGAGATCATTTGGGAATGGAAGGGGCAGGCTAGCAGAGATCATTTGGGAATGGAAGGGGCAGGCTAGCAGAGATCATTTGGGAATGGAAGGGGCAGGCTAGCAGAGATCATTTGGGAATGGAAGGGGCAGGCTAGCAGAGATCATTTGGGAATGGAAGGGGCAGGCTAGCAGAGATCATTTGGGAATGGAAGGGGCAGGCTAGCAGAGATCATTTGGGAATGGAAGGGGCAGGCTAGCAGAGATCATTTGGGAATGGAAGGGGCAGGCTAGCAGAGATCATTTGGGAATGGAAGGGGCAGGCTAGCAGAGATCATTTGGGAATGGAAGGAGCAGGCTGGCTTGGGGATTGAGAAAATGACTTACTCCCCGGCAGGACCTCGAATGAAGCCCAATCCAAGCCGTCAAGTCTTGGAACCAGGGATACTGTAGGAATTCCAGCTTTCCGGAGTGCTGTGTAGCATTGGTGTTGAAGTTCTGAAAGTTCTGTTCTGAAGGGAGAGAGCGAGAGAGAGAGATAGAGAAAGATAGAGAGAGCGGGTGAGAGAGATATCACTCACCCATATGTGCCTCATTCCTCGCCTCAATCGGGTTTGTCACTTTCACAATGGCTTTTTCGGGCTTTACCTTCATAAACCGCGTCATTTTTGTGTCATATTCGATGTCGTCCAGCCGCATATTACAGTCCTCATAGCCGGTTAAATGCGTAATTTTGGCTGAAAATACCGTATAAAGTACGAGAGGAAAAATCCTTCTGCACGCACTAATGAAAACGACATTCAAACTAGCGCCACGAATAAATCGGGATTATTTTGGTCGGTCGGGTTTGGTCTTTAGGGATTTGAGCTGCCAGTATAAGGTTTTCGGTATATTGGCTGTCGGGATTTTTGCTGTCGGTATCCTGGCTGTCGGCATAAAACTACCAAGATTTTCGCTATCGGCTTTTAATTGTCGGGATTTTAGTTGTCAGCATTCTAGCTGTCGGCATTTTAACGTTTTGCCGGTACTTTTAGCTTACGATTAGTTTATATAATTTACCTGCCGTAATACCGTACTCGTCCCTCAAAATCTCTCTCATCCGCTCATCCGATATCACGGGGCATTGCGTCGGCTCGTCGTGCCCGTAGAGTACCGTCATATTTTAGCGAATTTTTAGGAATTTAGGCGCAATTTAGGTAGCTTGAGATAATCTGACCTAGAGTGAGAGTTATGGGATGCCAGAAAATCAATATGGCAACACTGGAACGGGCAATGATAACAGCGTGTCTGTCTGGCCGCCAATCGCGCAAAATTAAGCCCCCGAAAATGCCTTGGGGAACTTTTTACGGTGCGCGATGGATTATAGGGTATAATCGGATCGCAGCCAACGTTTTTGAAGCTTTGATTTGTAGGTTTCTAAGTTGATTTCGGAGCGTTCCATCAAACTCACATCTGGAAGCTCAAACCGGTTCGCTTCTCGAGCTTAAGCACGTTTTGAAAGTTGCCAAACTTGAACATGAGAAGATGTGAAGCTCCGGCTTGAGATTCTCAGGCACATTCTCAGCCAGGCTACTGGCTACGATTTACATTCATTTCGCCGAATTTTCATATCGCCGAATTTCCATATCGCCGAATTTTTATTTCGCCGAATGTGTATTTCGTCTAAAGTTTATTGCACAAAACTTCATTCGGCCGGTTTTTCGTAGCCCGTTATCTAGCGAACAATTAAAATATAGCTCAGCTGGCCTCTTCTTCAGGAATAGGTCGAAGCAAACATCAGTGCCGCTGTTTTCAACGAAGGTAAAGTTATCTTCTTGATGCTCCGACAAAATCATGTGGCAGGCGGAGCAAAATATTGTAAATTCCAAGGTCTCCAACATAGATTTTCATACGTAATTCGGCGAAATGAACATTCGGCGAAATGAAAATTTGGCGATATGAAAATTCGGCGAAATAAAAATTCGGCGAAATGAAAATTCGGCGATATGAAAATTCGGCGATATGAAGAATCACCACTGGCTACTCATGGTATTGGCTACTCAAGGCGGCATGAAGCTCACCGAGCACCAGATCCAGCCGGTGAAGTTCGCGCCCAGCCCGCCAAGGCCGGCCCGAGCCGGGCCACTCGCCTCCTGCCAAGTTGACTGAAATATCATGCTTTCCCGGCTGAGCTTCGAAAAACTCCTGCTCCTCCAGACGCGCTTTCCCGAGCTCGAGAGCACCTGAAGCCCAGCTTTCGGAAATGTCAAACTCCTCAAGCCTGGCTTCCGGAAATGTGAAGCTCCTTCAACTCAACCGCCCAGAAAGTTCAAGCTCCTCAAGCCGATCTGGCTTAGGTGCCAAGGCCCAGGAGCCAAAGTTTTGGCCTGCCATTCCAATTTTCTCAAGTCCAGGCTTCAAAGCACAAAATTCCCGAAGCGAGCTGAAAGCTGACGTTGTCAAGTGGAAGCTCGCTTTTACCCCAAGTATTTTATTTATGAACTAAAAAGAGCATGAAATTCAAAAAAATCCTTTATTCTCATCGCACCTATATATTCACAAGCCAACGAAATCACAGAATCACACAAAGTAAGAAACTTGGAATGTGGGGGATACACGTATGAGGTATTGGCCGAGTCGGGGGAGGGCATCAAGGTATGCAAATTCACAATTTCAAAGGCACACTGAAGTGTCTGGTCGACAATCTACCCTCTGGGGGCATCATAGCGCAATCCCTGGATGTGGGCGTACACCTGGTCCACGGTGTACTGCTCCAGGACGGCCCCGTCGTCGGTTGTCTACAAGTTACGGTTGAAAAGGATATTTTTATCATCAGTGGATATTTCCTCAAAGATCTCTGCTAGCTTGCCCAAAATGTCATGATTCATACGCGAAATCCTTAAATTCATACCTTGCAGGTCAAAGCGATGGGCTGCGCCTGATTCGGCGGATTCCAGATCGTGTAGCTGCCAGGGGTCAGCTGGAGCGTGTCGTAGCCCTGAAAAAATGTCAAATGTTTTTCTTCTCCCCCTTCCATTCCCAAATGATCTCTGCTAGTCTGCCCCTTCCATTCCCAAATGATCTCTGCCCGCTTGCCCTGCTCACCTTGTAGACGTAGATGCAAGCCTCAGTCTTGATCCTCGCCCCATTTTCCCCCTCGGCCAAGCAGGTTTGCTCGATCTTTGAGTTCTTCGAGGTAATGTACCTGAAGAATTACTATGACTTTTCCTTCTCTGTCCTCCCCTTCTCTCGTCCCTCTCTCTCTCCCTCCCTCTCTCTCGCCGCTCTTTCAAAACCCAATTTCCAACCTTCTATTTACTTTCAATCTCTCTCGATTTTTTTTATTTAAAAACCGACCATCTGCAGCCGATCACCCGATCCATCATCGTGCCATCCGAGTCGCGGACGTGGCAGCCGACGGCTTTCCGGCCGAATGAGTCAGAGCGGATCTGCAAAAATCAGTTTCAAAATACCAAAATGTTTCCGCAATGATCTTTGCTAGCTGCCGCGATTCCCATATGATCTCCGCTAGCTCTACCTCGCACTGGAAGACGGTGCGGTTCTCTCGGTAGCGATCACCATCATACAACCTCTTCTCCCTCCACAAGCATCCAACGCACACCTTCTGGCAACGGCCCTTGTTTGACTTGCAGTAGTAGACGTACTGGCCGTCCTAAAAAAATTGGATTTACAAGCTAATTTTGTTTATATTTTTCTTTGGTTTCTCTCTCTAGCTCTACGTCTCTCTTGCTCTCTCGTACTCTCTCCCTCTCTCGCTCTCTCGCTCTTTCTCTCTCGCTTTCTCTCTCTCTCTCTCGTTTTATCTCTCGCTCTCATTCTCACTCATTCGCGCCTCAGGCTCTGTCTCTCTTTCTCTGACTCTTTATCACTCTCTCCCACTCGCTCTCTCACTCGCTTCCTAGCTCCACACCCGATTTCCGGCCCAAAACACAATCCTATGCTCCAGAAAGTATCATTTTCTGCATTCAGAACTGGATACAGAGAGAGAGAGAGAGAGAGAGAGAGAGAGAGAGAGAGAGCGAGAGATAAAGAGAGAGAGACATAGTGAGAGAGCGAGACGGGGAGCGAGAGCTAGCGAGAGAGAGAAAGAGAGAGAAGTGAGAGAGAGAGAGAGGGAGAGAGAGTGAGATGAAAGGTACTAGGTGTAACCGGGCGGGGCCGCGATCTCCAAAAATCCGCGGCAAGGCTCAATTTTTCAATTCTTTTTGGCTCCGGTGATTTCATTTTTTTGCGCCTGGAGCACCGGAAACGGGACCGGTTCCCGTTGGCTAGGTGAAAGAAGGGGGGATAAAAATGACTATCAAAGTGATACCCGGGGCGGGGTATTGTAAAGTTCTCCATTTTTTATGCACCGGATATGGGGAGGCGTCTAGCTCCCGAAAAAACGACCCTTGATTGATGGGCTCGTGCTCCTCGAAAATGGAAAAATCGAAAATTGAAGTTGACCATCGCCTTTTTTGGATTTCGTGTGAAAGCAAAGGTCGTCTGGGGAAATTTGGCCAGCGCAGGGTCGTAGATAGAGAGAGAGAGAGAGAGAGAGAGACAGGGAGAGAGAGAGTGTGTGAGAGATATGGACCCGAATTAATACTACGGTTCACCTACCACGAACTGCTCGCCAACTTTGAAGAATTGCCCCCGCTCCACGCATCCAATACTGCACATCGACACGCTGCCATTGAACTTGCGCTGGCACTCGTATCTGAAAAACAAAATTTGAAAATTTTCTACTTTTGCATGATACAGTCCACGCAACGATAAGCGGCAATACGCCACGGTACGCTACGATAGGCTACGATAAGCTACGGTACGCGACATTGCGCGACCATACACTGCAGCGGGCTGCGATACGATACGCAAAGCTACGCGACGATACGCTACGCTACAATGCCCTAGGATACGATGCAATACGCTACGATTTGATACGAGTCGCTTCGTCACATGACCATACGCTACGATACGCTACAATACGCTACGATACGCGCCGATAAGCTGCGCCACATCGCTATGCAATACGTTACAATATGCCATGATACGCTTAGATACGATACGATAACCTGCGATGCCCTACGATACGCTGCGGTATGCTACAGTACGCTAACATACCCGACGATACGATACCCTAGCCATCCCAGTCCCATACCTGTAGTCTCCATAATCGTAGCTCTCGCCAAGGGCCAACTTCCTGGTCTTGTCGTGCGATAGGCAGCCGACCACTTCAGCCTTGAGATACGGGCCATCAGGCTTGCACTGCCAGTAGTAGGTTTGCTAAAAATAGATCGTTACAGCGTGATGATCGAACGTCAACAGGAGCCTGTTGGAATCTAGGAACTTACCGATGGGTCGACCCACTGGTCGTAGGTCCTGTAGCGACGGTCGTCAGGCCCGACACAGGCCGTTGTCTTGAACACCAAGTAGCTCTTGTCGTCAAGAGCACAGGTGATTTCGTAGCTGGAATGGGTTGCTGAGAAAGAGAGATAAAGAGAGAGAGAGAGGGAGAGAGAGAGAGAGAGAGAGAGAGAGAGCGAGAGAGAGAGAGCAAGACAGAGAGAGAGATAGCGGGAGAGAGAGAGCGAGACAGCGAGAGAGAGAGGGAAAGAGAGATACCGTACCCGTTCTGGACGTAAGTAGCCCATAGGTTGATCCTCTGGTTATCCTCGGTGAAGCAGCCCTCCGGATACAGCTCACCGCGTCGGCAGGTGTACCAGTACTTTCCTGAAAATTAGAGTTTTCCATCTCTCTCTCTATCTCCCTCGCTCCTTCTCTCCCTCTCTCACGCTCTCTCACTCTCTCGCTCTCTCCCTGTCTCTCTCTCACCTCGATCAACGCGTTCCCCCTCGTTCCACCACTGTGCCGGCCGCCCATTCCCGGAAGTCCAGCACCTCGACCTGGCCGCCATGTCCCATTGGGCCCACGCGCCGGACACCAGCAGTAGTGTGTACACCAAGCGGTCCATAGTGACTGTAAAATTTGAATTTCGAGAGAGAGAGAGAAAGAGAGAGAGAGAGGGAGAGAGAGAGGGAGTGAGAGAGAGCGAGCGAATTTTTTGCTATTTTGGAAGATTGAAAAAGAAACGTTTTTTTTCGTTTTCTGATATTTTTCACAGATGACTATTTTTTTGCCAGGTCTGAAGGAGCTCTAAAGTTCGAAATACGAAAAAATTATCGGATAAAAAAGAAAAAGATCGTATGCACGTGAAAGTAGTAAAATCCGTACGTTGGGAAATTTGAAATTTAGGAATCAAAAACATTTCAAAATTCGAGGCCAAATCCGAATGCTCCCAAATCCCGAGCTGGCCTAGCCGCTGATGCCGATCCCTCGCCGGCGCCGGGCTTTTCTAGCCGTTCCGCGCTCCCGGCCCGGCCCCAGAAAGGGGCGGGGCCTAGCCAACGACTACCAAGTGAAGATCTACGAGGCTGTAAGAGGGATCGAAACAGAACGGCCTCTTTCCGGCTTCTTTGGGGGATATATTCCAAATCTGGAACTGTGTCACGAGCCTAAGAATGGCAACAAGTGCCCGAAAAAGTTCCCCTCCCATTGTTAGCCCCAGGCAAACAAGCAGAGAGAATTGTGGCGGTGGCAAGGGGGGAAATCTGGATTTCGTTTTTTTGCGTTTGGATGTAGCGGATACTGTAGTTGGAGACCAAAAATCGTGGGGGAGCTCCAATGACCTTTTCTAGCCTGCCCACGCTGCCTAAATGATCTCTGCTAGCCTGCCCCTTCCATTCCCAAATGATCTCTGCTAGCCTGCCCCTTCCATTCCCAAATGATCTCTGCTAGCCTGCCCCTTCCATTCCCAAATGATCTCTGCTAGCCTGCCCCTTCCATTCCCAAATGATCTCTGCTAGCCTGCCCCTTCCATTCCCAAATGATCTCTGCTAGCCTGCCCCTTCCATTCCCAAATGATCTCTGCTAGCCTGCCCCTTCCATTCCCAAATGATCTCTGCTAGTTTGCCCCAAAACTTTTCTAAATTGCACCAGTTTACTGGGTCGCTGCAGATCCGGAACCGATTTTTTGGAAAACACCGGGATCGGGATAGGTTACCCCCGGTCGGGACCAGGCTAACCATTTGGGTCTTGGCGTGATTTGACCCAGAGAGCGCCACCATGGCGCCCGGGTCGCCATCGTGGAACGGGGCAGCGCCGCACGGTGAAAACGCGCTTAAAAAGTGCAAATGATAGCCAGGGCCGGCTATCATTTGCACAGCGCTCAAAATCTGTGTTTTTGATCCGAAAGGAGTTGGCAGGAGGTTTAAAGGGACCGGTAAGGGGGCAGAGCGAGAGGGAGAGAGAAATAGAGATCGAGAGAGAGAGAGAGTGAGTGAGTGAGAGAGTAGATGATTCTTGAAATCAGGCGCTCCATACAGTATCAAATTATCCGAGAACTTGCCCCGCAATTTATACCCCCCCCAATGCTCGGGATTTTGGACGCCTGGCGGCACATCTCAAGGCCAAACAACTTGATTTGGCTTTCCGCGCGCGGGGTCCCGGAAATTTTGACATTTGTTACACCACGAAAATAGAGCCAAATGAGGGTTGTGGTTGGTCTCGAAATAATTCTACAGATAAATGGATAGCAGAGATTTTTTGCGAATTTAGCCGCGGGGTTGCCGAGTTCGGAACGAAGAGGCTAAAGTCTAGTCTAGAATAGAAATAAGCCCAGCTAATCCGGAGACAGACACGGAAGTTGTAGTCCAAACCAGACGAAACCCAAAGTAGCACTCCCGGGTTCAAAACCCGCAGTTTAAGGATTACGGATTTAGAGCACCTTTTAGGCGGTGGCCTTGGCTTTTTTTGCAGCACGCATTAGCAGAGGCGCGGTGGGTTGCTATTGTTGAGCATGCAAGAGTGTACTTCCGCTTCGACCGGGCCCTGAAAAAATTTTAGGAAAATGTCAGGTCAGAAAAGGGTTCAAGGCAAGCGGGAGTGGTATCTTGTGGAGCGGTATTAGGGTGAGGCTGGCAGAGATGCTTGAAGGTGGATGCCTCTAGATACGGGTTTTCATGCTCGTGCTTGAATTTCCGCTAGGATCTGCCGCTCCGGTGTTTTCACTTGCAATGCCTTTAAAAGTATCAGAAGTGAAGAGATCGACCCTTCCAAACCCTAGGTCTAGACAGTTACGCGCCGCTCGAAATGACGTATACCCTACTGAAATTTCGCTGTTGATACCCCGTGTTGCAAAGCGTCGATTTCGCGCTTCCCTGTCCCTGTAAAAGTCCAAAAACCAGCAATCATCTGGGTTTTAGGTGATCCCGGTGATTTTTCGTAGTTTTTCCTACCTTAAATGGGCCTTCAAAACCGGATACCATAAGCTTCCGGCGCTTGATCCTTTAGAGGTTGTGTAAATCTCATAATTTCCGCTTTCTAGCCTTGTTTTTTATGTTTTTTTTCCGCTTCCGATGACTCATCCGCCATTCCAAGAATGCCAGCAGAATCTAGTAGGCCAATTTAGGGGGAACACACATTGTCGCGCCCCCGCCCAACAAAAACGAACAAAAAACGCGGGTCTTCAACCAGTTTCACCCCAGCTTCAAGGCTATTTGCATACACCTCCGGAAAAAATTTCCATAGAACCGTTCCCCGCCCATTGTTCCCTGTTCTCTCTTTTTCTCTCTCTTTCTCTCTCTCTCTCTCTCTCTCTCTCTCACTCCAAAAATTTCTGGGTCACCCCCCGCCCTCAAAAAGGGAAACCGGAAATGGAAATTTTTAGGGGAAGTTCTGAGGTCCTAAAGGGGTTTGGAAGGCTAATTTGATGGATCCGGTTTTGGTCTATGGTTTTAGGCTAGATTTGGGCTGGAGGAGAAAGTCGGACTCCTTGCACTTATCGGACGGAGGGTTGGAGCTCTAAAATCCGAAGCCACGATCGAAGAAATGATCCTCAAAGCTCGCTGCTCGCTTGCCCAAACGGCTCAATGAGAGATAGGGAGAGACAGAGAGTGAGAGAGTGAGTGGGAGTGACATAGAGAGAGCGTGAGAAAGAGCGAGAGAAAGAGAGGGAGAGAGACATAGACAGAGAGAGATGGATAGAGGAGAGAAAGAGAGAGAGAGAGACAGAGAGAGACAGAGAGCGTGAGAGTGAACATACAGACAGATGATAGCAGGGAACGCCTCGGGGGAAGGTTGGCCCACGGAAGCCGCAAGGTATACAGATTATTTGGCCTCCTTTAGGGTCCCCCACTAGACAAAAATCGACCATTTTGCGCATTTCTTTGCTATTTTGCTACCGCGATATCAGTTGAATGTCCTCCACAAGGGCAAGTTTTTACAATTTTTCCAAAATTACGAATGCAACATCAATGACCCTTTTAAAATGTGGATTTTGTCTTTAGTGGATCTTTAAAATCGGTAAGCTATGGGTTTTGCCTTCAATGGTCCTTTAAAATCCGATACTCAAAGTTTTCAGACGGCGCGAGATCTCCGCGAACCGAGATCGGAGCGCTTCCGCGCCAAAGTCCGTGGAGCACGAGCTTCCTTGACATGCAGAAACCTCAAAAATTGGATCTTCAACTTTTTACCAATTCTAAAGTATACCCCATCTACAATAATTGCGAATTGGCCTCTAGATGGCTGCCGCAATACGACTGGCGCCACTCGTTCTTCGGCGATATCAGCGGTGGGCTGACGATGGCCGTGTTTTGTGTGCCGCAAGGTTGGAGTTTGTGGTTTATAGTTTGTGGTTGTAGTTTGTGGCGTGGAAACTAGCTAAGATTGGCGCTTAACGGGCCTAGTAAGCTTGAGTAGCAACCTTTGCAACGACTAGGCCTGACGGGCGCGACTAGGTCTAGACTCGAAGCGCAAAAAATCGGCCTGACGCACAAACCATAGTGAGAGCTTGGATTTTGCCCCGACAACAGTAATATACGCTATCGAATGCTGTCGCACGTCATTTGGTGTCACGCGCCTGTTTAGACCTGGACAACGGAAGGGGTTGATTTTTGTGCTCACCGGTCTCTTTAAAGGAACGCTGTTATCAAAAATTTACCTAAATTTCTTGCTGATTTTAAGGCGCCTGCCATTAATGCGTGAATTTTTAGGTATCGCTCTGGCAGGCATCACCGGCGTTGAGCCGGTCTACGGATTGTATACAGCCATTTTTCCTTCTTTTCTATACATCTTCTTTGGGACGTCAAAGCACAACGCCTTGGGTAAGATTAAAAGGGGTCAGAAAACTCAAAAATCGACTTTTTCAAACGACTAGATCTCGACAACTACGCAACCTTCCAAAACACATTTCTGACTAATTCCTTTCCCTGAGAAAAGTGGCTTTGAACGTGCTACGTAGCTGTCTAGACCCAGTCGATGGCAAGGGGTCGACTCTGGCGCTTCAAAGCTTCTTTAAAACAGTCGTTTATAGGTGGTTTTGCTGTACTTTCTCTGATGACACACTCGGCCATTGAAAAAGTCGTCCAATCAACCGCGGTACCGTACAACACTACAGAATACAGGAATCGGACGGTATTTCCGAGTTTTGGTACGGTACTCTCTCTCTCTCTCTCTTTCTCTCTCTCTCTCGCTCGCTAATTTCTTCAAATTTTCAGAAAACATGACAGAAGCCGGCCTGGAACTCACCGGAAATGAAACGGAATTCCTGAACGCTACTTTTTACGAGTACGTTTTTTGCGAACCTTTCCATACTTAGTAATTTTTAGTGACCCAGCGCTGCTGAATCTTACCTTAAACGGCTCCTCATTTATCGAAGAAGTCACAAAAGTCGAGTGGACGAATGGATTTCGGCCTACGCAGCCAATCGTAGTCGCTACTACGGTGTTATTCTTGGCGGGACTTAGCCAGGTAAATTTACTTACTCTATCTCCCTCTCTCACTTACTCTCACTCTCTCTCTCTCTCCCTCTCTTTCTCTCTCCTTCCAAAAACGATTTTTCAGATTTTAATGGGCGTCCTCGGACTCCACTACTTTTTCAGATGCTACTTTTCCGAGCAAGTACGTGTTTACGCCCATTGATTACGCGTCAAATAACGTATTTTTTGATTTTCCATTTTCATCCAAATCCTCACCTTTTAGCCTAAAATTTGTAGGTAATGTCCGGCTTCATCGTGGGTGGCTGCGTCCACGTCGTATTTTCACAACTCGGCGATGCACTTGGAATTAAGCTGCCCAAGCGTAATGGTCCCGGATACCTTTACTATGTATGATTTTCCGAGACGTTTCTAGCCTTCTAAATGGACTAGAAAGCGCAAACTTGACCCCTCCCTTCGACTAGTTTTAGACAGCACGTAACATGCCAGAACATACAAGCCCTTTTTGCTCAAAAGTCGCGCCGTAGAGTCTTGAAGAAAGAGGTAAAGACTATTTTGGTGCGACGCGTAGCTGTCCAGACTTAGTCGATGGAAAGAGTCGATTCTCGTTCTAATAAGGAGAGCGTGTCCCAATCCCTTTACAATCAATTTCAGCGCCTCCTCGACCTCATCGAGCTCTTCCCGACCCTTCATATGCCTACGACGTGTATTTCTGGTAATTTTTTGGGTTTTTTAGTTCGCTAAAGAGACTCGAAAGCCGTCAGAATAGACCCCTTCCGTCGACTAGGGCTAGACAACGGCGCTAAAAAAAGCTAAAAGCTAAAAAATCCATATTGCTAAGTCCGCTTGAAAAAATGCTGAGGTCAAGCGTGCTCAGGCCTGTCGCGGAGTAGTCTAGACCTAGCCGCCAACGGGGGTGGATTCAGGCACTTTCTGCTCCCTTTAAAGCATGATTTAAAAGCCAAGATAAAAATTTAGTCCTCTCCGCCTTGTTCCTACTCATCGGAAAGGAAAAGCTGACCCCGTGGCTGGCCGAAGTTTTCATGTTTCCGGTGCCCTACGAGTTGATTTTGGCAGGTTTCCTACCGTAAGATACACTGTTAATACAGCAAAATACCCTTTTTCCTTTCGCTACAACTTCCGTGATTTAGGTAATCGTCGGAATTACGGCTACAAACTTTGCCGAGTTGGCGAGGAGATACCAAGTGCAAGTGGTTGGCAATATTCCGACGCAGTAAGTCGTGATACCTCTCCCGCTCTCTCCCTCTCTTCACTTTCTCTCTCTCCCTCTCACTCTCTCTCTCTCTCGCTCTTAGTGATTAAATTTAAATTTTAGTTTCCCTCCACCATCACCTCCTCGCCTCGACCTTGTCCCCTCTATTTTACATCACTCCTTCGGCATCGCCTTGGCTGCGACCGCCATCCACCTTACCGTAGCCAAGGTCGTCGAGAAGCGCTACAAATACAAGATTGACTATGCACAGGTGAGGTCAGAGAGAGAGGGTAAATACTTGCTGTGCCGATTTTCGCTGTGCCGATTTACACTATGCCGAATTTCACTATGCCGAATTTTCGCTATGCCGAATTTCACTATGCCGAATTTTCACTATGCCGAATTTTCACTATGCCGAATTTTCACTATGCCGAATTTCGCTATACCGAATTTTCACTATACCGAATTTTCGCTATACCGAATTTCGCTATGCCGAATTTTTTCTACTCTACCACTAACAGTCTCTACTAATATTAATAACTAAGATCGGCTGGGACTTAGCGGTGCAACAAAAAAAATCTGCTGCGCCCACGGGACCTACGATCTGCTCGAGTTTTTGGGAATTTCTAGGCTAACTCTAACTTTCTAGGCCCATGATATTTGGAAAAAACAGTAAAAAAATGGGGAACATACCGCTTATCAAAATTAGTATGGCGAAGATTCGGCATGGTGAAAATTCGGTATCGTGAAAATCGGCATGGTGAAAATTCGGTATACTAAAAATTCGGCATAGCGAAATTCGGCATAGTGAAAATTCGGCATAGTGAAAATTCGGCATAGTGAAAATTCGGCATAGTGAAAATTCGGCATAGTGAAATTCGGCACAGCGTCAATCGGCATAGCAAAATTCGGCATAGCGAATGGAACTCGAGAGAGAGATAGGTAGATAACGACAGAGAGAGAGAGAGGGAGAGAAAGAGAGAAAGAGAGAGAGAGAGAGAGAGAGAGAGAGAGAGAGAGAGAAACAGAGAGCAAGAAAGTGAGGCGCAACTACAATACCGTTTTAGGAGCTCTACGCCCTCGGCTTTACCTCACTGCTCTCATCCCTATTTCCGGTCTTCCCCTTCACATCGGGATTCGCAAGATCCGTGATCGGAGCGGCGGTGGGGAGCAGTACGCAGGTGGGAAAGCTAGCAGAGAACATCAGGGAATCGAGGGGGTAGGCTAGCAGAGTTCATTTGGGAATTACAGCTAACCTGCTTCTTCTCGTCGGTTGCTCTCCTATCGGTTATCCTCTACATTGGAACGGCCTTGGAATACTTGCCACAATGCATTCTGGCTACTATGATCATCCTCTCCCAAAAACTCATCTTCGCCAAGTTCGACGAGCTGAAGGAGCTGTGGCCCGTTTTCAAATACGATTTTGTGAGTATCGAATAGACCATTAACCAGCTTTTTAGGCTATCTGGATCGTCTCCATGCTATTCACGATCTGCTGGGACATTGCCGAGGGAATTTTGTTGTCTGTCGGGTTCGCGGTGCTCACTACTGTAATAAGGAGCCAGAAGTAAGTGATTTTTCTGAAATAACCTCTTTCAGCCAGTCCCTTCAATTCCCAAATAATCTCTGCTAGCCTAACCGCTATTTCCAATTTTTTCAGACCTCGCTGGCATTACCTTATTGCCAGTGCCGATGGAGCGTTCAGGGAAACGAAGCGAAAAGTGGGTTTTAGAAGATTCTCATGTTTTAAAGGGACATGGAAGGCTAAATCTATGGGAATTCCTACGACGAAAAATCTTGTTTTCTAAAAGCCCGTTCAGGAACTAGAAATGGTCAGCGGAGAACCGTGCATAATTCGGATGAACGCTCCGCTAATTTTTACCAGTGTTGATCGCTTTGAAGTGGTTGGTTTTATCGATTTCTCTTTCTCTCTCTCTCTTTCCCTCTCTCTTTTTCTCTCGCTCTCTCTCTCGCTTTTTCCTTTTCTTTCCCTCACTCGCTCTCTCGAAATCTCTCTCTCGCTTTCTCTCTCTCTCTCTCTCTCTCGCTTTCTCTCTCTCTCTCTCTCTCTCTCTCGCTCTCTCGCTCTCTCTCCTCAAAACCCAAGTTTTTAGGCCATCTGGGAAGGCGTGAAAAAGTGGGAGCGGACAAAATCGCTGCAACCCGTCAGATCGAGCCAAAATGAAGATGGTTGCGTGAATTTGGATACGCTAATTGACACGGTAAGTCTAACGCAGGCTAGCAGAGATCATTTGCCAATGCTCCTTATAGGCCCAAGCCAGCCGGGACCGAAAACCGGATCGAAAACCCCCGGCTCAACGCTGCAGCCTGGTGATCGATTGCTCAGGATTTCCATATGTCGACTATCTCGGGATGGCGACCCTCAAATCGGTATACTGTAGCTGGGGCGCCGAATAAGGCTTTTCTAGGTATACGCCGACTTGACATCCGCCGGGGTCGAGACCTGCTTTGCGGCGCCACATCGTAAGTAGCTGGGCTGAGGCTTGGGTTTAGGCTTAGACTTAGCTTAGGCTTAGGCTTAGGCTTAGGCTTAGGCTTAAGCTTTGGCTTAGAAGCTTAGGCTTAGAAGCTTAGGCTTAGGCTTAGGCTTAGGTTGCTTAGGCTTAGGCTGCTTAGGCTTAGGCTTAGGCTTAGGCTTAGGCTAGGCTTAGGCTTAGGCTTCGGCGTAGGCTTCCGCTTCCGCTTTCTTAGGTTTAGGTTAGGCTTTGGCCTAGCTCAGGCTTAGGATTAGGTCTTGCCTTAGGCTTTGGCTTAGGCTTGGGCTTATGTTCAAGCTTTGGGAAAAAGCTAATTTCCAAAATTCCAGGCTATCTCCAAGAAATGTTCGAGAACACCAACTTCTACGAGGCGGTCGGCGAGCAGCGCGTCAAAGATACCGTACACCAGGCGGTCGCTTTTCTCGGCGATTTGGAGAAAGGGTAGGTTTAATTAATTACCAATTAAGTTCATAGCCAATTAAGCCACTTGACTGTCCCCTCAATTTTCATGCTTTTAGACGCGAAGATGCCCCACCTCCCGACTATGAAATTGCAAAGGAAAAACGCGAAAAGGCCGCATAAAAATAGCAATCTTTGATTTTTTTTATTCGTTAAACTATGTATAAAATTTATCAAAAAAAGATTTGAGATGATGCACAACATTAACGGTCAAGTTTTTCCAGATTTATTCCGTAAACAAAACGGTAAATTTATTGCTGGTTTTTCGGGGTTTTGGTGGGTGTTGTTAGGTTGAATTTGATACGGTGCAGACGCCAGGCCTCCTTCACCCGAGCCTCTTGTTCTTCGGGAGTGTTCGCACCTTCCATATCGACGCTGAAAACAAGTTTTTCGGAAAGGGCGCGTACCTTAAAGGGCCTAGGAAGCGTGGGACTCGACTCCTGACCTCGACTAGGTCTAGACAGCTACGAAATATGCCAAAACCGGTACGAATTTGGCGTTTTCCTACTTAGCACCACCCCATTCTTTCACGTAATAGATAACAGGAAACACAGGTATTTGGAGCGTTACATAACTGTCTAGACCTAGGCGAGGCGAGGGGTCAATTATCGTGCTTCCTAGTCCCTTTAATCGACAACTTTTAGGCATCTATTATGGAAAATCCAATCCCGCAAAAGAATTCACGTTGGGAGTGGAATAGTTGGTGCCAGCACATTCCCAACAAGCTGGAGCTCCTTGCTCAAGCAGACGCATTCTGACGGGCTGAGCAACGTGCCGTCGGCCAGCTGGTCCAGGCAGCGTCGATAGCACTGGAATGAAAAAGTTGATCTCTCTCTCTCTCTCTCTCTCCTGTCTCTCTCTCTCTCTCGCCTACTTTGTATCTCTGATTCCGCAGCGTACAGCTCAAACGTAGAGTGGCCGTGATGTCGTCGTTGGAAAGACCAGGGGTCTAAAATCCTGACAAATGATCTCTGCTAGCCTGCCCCTTCCATTCCCAAATGATCTTTGCTAGCCTGCCCTTCCATTCCCAAATGATCTCTGCTAGCCTGCCCTTCCATTCCCAAATGATCTCTGCGCCCCTTCCATTCAAATCCCCTCCCAAATGATTTCCCCCCCCCTCCCAAAAAATTTAAAATTTGGCCTGCCCCTTCCCCTGTCTTCCACCAAATTGCCCCTTCCATTCCCAAATGATCTCTGCTGGCCTGCCCCTTCCATTCCCAAATGATCTCTGCTAGCCTGCCCCTTCCATTCCCAAATGATCTCTGCTAGCCAGCTTTTTTTTTGCTTACAATAGCCGCCCTGTGGCAGGCTTCGACGCATCCAAAGGCTTTGTGAGACTGAAGCAGATCAGGCAAATTCTCCTCAAGTACCACAGTGCAGAGCTCGTCTTCTGAAATGGGGTGCGGGTTTCGCAGAAAGAGAGAGAGAGAGAGAGAGAGAGAGGGGGGGAAAGAGGGAGAGAGAGGGAGAGAGTGAGAGTGACATAGCCGGCCAAATCCACCTACTTTTCTGCATGCTGACCCACTTCTGCTCGGGGTACAGCGCCTTGTTGGCGCATTCATAGATTTTTGTGGCCGTTTCCTGAAAAGCTGGAGCATGGAAGGGGCAGGCTAGCAGAGATCATTTGAAATGAGGGGCTAGCCGGAAAGCTCACCTCATCAGCAATACTCGAGCAAGTCGAATAAACTGGACGCAGGTGGCGAATCATATTCACGCAACAGCCGTCAATCTGATCGCAGCAATGCCAAGCCGCAAGCATCTTTGCTGAAATTCGAAGCTAAAAGCTTATAGGGAGCGCGAAAGTCGACCCCTCCCATCGGCTAAGTCTAGACAGGTACGCGACCTCATGACACTTGTTACACCTTAGTTTTTGTGTTCTTCCAAAATGATCTCTGCTAGCCTGCTAGCATGGATGGAAAATTAGAGCCAATAGCGGTTTCTAATTTCGTTTTAGGGCATCGCGTAGCTGTCTAGACCTAGTCGACGGGAGAGATCGATTTTCAAGTTTCTAGGAAATTTTCTAGCGGCCTTTAAAGTACCCCCTGGGACTTACCTTCATCCTGTGCGTCCGCTGGACTCCACAAAACGGCTATGCAGAGCAGTATTGCAGCCTGAAGCCTCATCCTAAAATAAGAAGTATTAACGAATATAGAAAAATTCCTTAAACATCGCAATTCTAAGAAGAACGTAACCTAAAATGGTATAAAAATTGAGCTGATCAAATCGATACGATCTGAAAGAATTCGACGACTCGGCGTGTGGCCTGAGGGCAGCTGTGCCTGGGCCCCTTGGGTGGTCCTAAATCGCGCTATAAATCACGTAACTTCCCATCGATTCAGTAGCCTGGGGCTTTTTGCGGCCATTAAGGAATGCCCTTTACGATCGTAGACCTAAGCCTAAGCTTAAGCTAAGCTAAGTCAAGCAAAGCCTAAGCTAAGCCTAGGCTAAGCCTATACTAAGCCCAAGCTAAGCCTAAGCTAAGCCTATACTAAGCCCAAGCTAAGCCTAAGCCTTAGCTAAGCCTAAGCTAAGCCTAAGCTAAGCCTAAGCTAAGCCTAAGCTAAGCCTAAGCTAAGCCTAAGCTAAGCCTAGGCTAAGCCTAAGCTAAGCCTAAGCTAAGCCTAAGCCTAAGCTAAGCCTAAGCTACGCCTAAGCCTAAGTCTAAGCTAAGCCTAAGCTAATAAAGCATTTTTTTGCTGTCGGCATTGTGGCCTGTACCGTCTCCCTCCTTAATTCTCCTCGATTTAAGATGAAGCCTCTCATCATCCTACTCTATTTCATCTCGATTTGGGCAAGTCGGGCGGTCGCACAGGATGAAGGTAGGTGATAAAATATCTTCTAAAGCCAGCCGGAAACGCGAGAATCGACTCGAACACCGACTATGTCTAGACAGCAAAGCAAAATGCCAAGTCACTTTGAGTGAAACACATTTTTGCTCGGATAGCACCGTATACCAGGTCTCTCTAGCTCCGCTTTAGCATTCGAATTTCAGCCAAACTGCGTGCTGCCTGGAAGTGCTGTCCTCTACCGAAAGATCGGTGCTGTCTGGATGTCATTCGCTACTTGAGGCCCATTTTTTTGGCTTGCCCGGACATTGTCGATGAGGTACGTTTGACGGCTCTAGGCTGTTAGCGGGAACTCTCTAACCAACTCTCGGAACAACCCTAGATAAAGGTCTTTTCAGGAAAAGGTCTATGAATGTGCGAACAAGGTGCTGTACCCCGAGCAGAAATACGTCAGTATGAAGAAAAGTAAGGATTCCGGGGGATTTTGCTAACTTTTCCTGAAAACGTTCTTGCTTCCGAAGGCTAATAAGCCGATTTCAGAAGACGCGCTGTGCACCGTGGTCATGGAGCTAAATCGCCCCTATTTGTTGGAGTACCAGGCGGTCAGTGGTTGCGCCGAGGCCTGTCATAGGGCAGCTACCGTAAGTCAATAGATGGCAGGCTAGCAGAGATCATTTGGGAATGGAAGGGGCAGGCTAGCAGAGATCATTTGGGAATGGAAGGGGCAGGCTAGCAGAGATCATTTGGGAATGGAAGGGGCAGGCTAGCAGAGATCATTTGGGAATGGAAGGGGCAGGCTAGCAGAGATCATTTGGGAATGGAAGGGGCAGGCTAGCAGAGATCATTTGGGAATGGAAGGGGCAGGCTAGCAGAGATCATTTGGGAATGGAAGGGGCAGGCTAGCAGAGAACATTTGGGAATTGAAGGGGCAGGCTAGCAGAGATCATTTGGGAATGGAAGGGGCAGGCTAGCAGAGATCATTTGGGAATTGAAGGGGCAGGCTAGCAGAGATCATTTGGGAATTGAAGGGGCAGGCTAGCAGAGATCATTTGGGAATTGAAGGGGCAGGCTAGCAGAGATCATTTAAGAACAGGTCTATGTAGTGCTTTGCAGTCGCCCGGTCTCTCCAACGACGATATCACTGCCACTCTACGGCTGAGCTGCTCGCTGGAGAACCAGCGCTTTAAGGTGGACGGGCGATAGCGAGAGAGACACGAGAGAGAGAGCGAGAGAGAGAGAGAGAACGCGCGAGAGATCTTTCCATTCCAGTGCTATCGACGCTGTCTGGACCAACTGGCCGATGGGACCATGACAAGTCCAACAGAATGCGTGTGTTCGAAGGATGAGCTGGAGACTGTTCCCGGCCCGTTTGGGTATCCTGTTTCCTCTCCGACGTGAGTTGGTAATAACCTTTGAAACGTATGAAAATCAAGATTTGCAGCTGCAAGTATGAGATTGAGACTAGCCTTGGTTATCAGAGGCTTTTGGGATGCTATGAGAATGATCAGACAGGCTTTTTCAGGGTCACCGCTGTGGAAGGGGATACGCCGGAAGAAAAACAGGCTCGGATAGCCCACGCTGTGCGACTTCACCGGATTAAGCTGAATATAACGGAAATCCCGAAAGGACAGTATTGATAATGGAAAATCCATAAAAACGTTATTGGATTTTCCAGAGGGAAAGTCGCTGAATAAAGATTTTGTGGAACTTTCTCGCAGACTCCACCGTTTAAAGCAGGGAGAGAGAGAGAGAGAGAGAGAGAGAGAGAGAGAGAGAGAGAAAGAGCAACACAGAAAGAGATAGAGACAGACAGGGAGGCAGAGCCAGCTAGAGAGAGAGACAGCGCGAGAGAAAGAGAGAGCGAGAGAGCGAGAGACAGAGAGCGAGAGAGCGAGAGACAGAGAGCGAGAGAGAGAGAGATAGGAAGAGAGAGCATTTTATCGCTTTTGTAACAGGTTTTTAACGTTATTTTGGTTATCCAATTCTCGTAAAACTTTATGCCATTCCGAAATACGCATAATTTCAAACAATCTTCAATACCAGGCTTGCAACAATTTTTTTTGAGAATTTTTGACAACTTTCAGATAAAGCTACTCGATCGAACTATCTGTAACGCTACACAACCACTAAAAAAAGAGACAGTATACAATGGTAAAAAACGGGAACGAAAAAAGAACCCGCAAATTATAGAGAAAAACTTAAGTTTTAACAGTTTTGCCAAATAGAGCATGGATCAGCAAAAATTGTGAAAAGTTAGGAAATTAAGCGAGTTACGGTAGACTTTTGTAGGGATTTGAGGTATGAAAATTGAGCCAAAAAGATTGAGATCGAGAATTATAAAACGTCAAAAAAATTGTTAACATCGGAATTTCCGATTCAGATTGCCTCGGCAGCGCGCTTCAGCAGCTGCTCCCACGTCATGCCCGGCTCGTAGTTGATGCTAAGAAGCGCGAATTACAGTAAGTCTACACTAGTGTACCTGTAAAAAAACAGGGAAGATTGGAAATCGACCCTTTACTTGAACTAGATCCAGACAGCTACGCGACACGCCAAATGACAGGTGCCAATACGACGGCTTATTTTCAAAATGTCGAAACTCATAATGTCGAAAATTCATAATGTCGAAAATTCATAATGTCGAAATTCCATAATGTCGAAATTTCATAATGTCGAAATTTCATAATGTCGAAATTTCATAATGTCGAAATTTCATAATGTCGAAATGTCAGAATGTCGAAATGTCAGAATGTCGAAATTTACATAAGCTAAAATTCCCGGTAAAGTCCCCGAATTCTAGACAAAAAATGTTGTCGTGAAATCGGTTAAAAAAAATAAAAGGTGGAAAAATTTTTTTTGGCTAGGATTTGGCGGTTTCACCGGTAATTAGCCTATGTAAACTTCGACATTCTGAAATTTCGACATTATGACATTTCGACATTATGACATTTCGACATTATGAAATTTCGACATTATGACGTTTCGACATTATGAAATTTCGACATTATGAATTTCGACATTATGAGTTTCGACATTATGATTTTCGACATTATGATACCAATTCCAATACTACACATTTAAGAGTATCGCGTAACTGTCACAGACTTTGAGAGCAGTCTATTAAGCTTCGCCTTGGTTTGGCTTACAAGAAGATGGTCTCAGCTCGGAATCGAATTCGGATTTGAAAATTTGCAAACTTATAGAGCTCGACGTATGAATGCAAAATGTATGCAAAAACTTAAAAAGCTTATAACTCGGCGTGGTTATTGTATCAGCAGCTGAAAGTTACACCAATCGATTTGTCTCGTCGGGCTCTATAAGTTTGCAAATTTTCAAATCCGAATTCGATTCCGAGCTGAGACCATCTCCTTGTTAGGCCTAGGCATGTACTCACGTTGGGCTTGGCTTCGTCGGTCCAAGGAGATAGCCAGCGACTTGAAGCTCTCGCCTCTGGCACTCGCAATCGTAGGGAGACTTGATGATACCGTCGGCAAGTTGATCAAGGCAGCGACGATAGCACTAAATTATTTTGTTTCTCTCTCTCTCACTCTCTCTCTCTCGCTCTCTCTCTCTCTCGCTCTTTCTTTCCCTCTCTCACCTTGTATCGCTGATTCTGCAGGGTGCAGGAGATGCGCAGCGTGTTGGTAATGTCGTCGTTGGAGAGGGAGGGTGACTAAACAGAATCGATTTAAAAAATAAGAGAGAGAGAGAGAGAGAGAGAGAGAGAGAGAGAGAGAGACGATACCTACCTTGGCAGCCGCGTGGCACGCTGCCGCACATCCAGATGTCTTCTGATGATCCATCAACTCCGGCCAGATCCGCTCAAAGACGATCGTGCAGAGTGCGTCTTCTGAAATTCAGGCTTTGAGAGGAGAGAGAGAGAGAGAGAGAGAGAGAGAGAGAGGTAGGGAGAGAGAGAGCGAGAGAGTGATAACTTACTGTTGGTCATATCCAGCCATTTCTGCTCCGGATAGAGCTTTTTGTTAACGCATTCGTAGGTTTTTATCTGAAATCAGGCTTATTTGGTGAGAGAGAGCGAGAGAGCTAGAGAGAGCGAGAGCGAGAGAGAGAGGGAGAGGGAGAGATAGTGAGAGAGAGAGAGAGCTCCAACCTTATCCGGAATCGACGTGCACATTGAAATCGGGTTTATTTGACGAATGATATTTTGGCAGCACCCATCTCCAGCCAAACAGCACTCTTGTGCAGCGTTTAGACGGGCTAAAAGGGATTATACAATTTTAGATTTTGGATTACTGTATTTGTTCTGGCTGCCAGGCGCAATTTTAAAGTCAACTCACCCTCGTCTTGGCCATTCACAATCGACAAGACGCCAAATAAACAGATTAGAAGCGATGTGCTGGTTTTCATTCTGAAAAAAAAAGTTATTTTTTGTCAAAACGGGACAGCCGGAGAACATGGAAAAATTATTGGTATCACAGAGCAACAAAAAAATAGATTAAGGATCTTCAAGTAAATTAGAACCATTTTCCGGGCCCTAATTTCTGGCCGCTGGCTCGTGCTAGCTTAGAGTCGGATTTGTTGTCAGGGAAACGAGTAGCTACTTAATTACGTTCCAGAATCAAGGTTGCAGCTAGCAGGGATCATTTGGGAATGGACAGTAGCTAAATCGTACCCGCAAAAACGAGAATTACCCGGAGCAAACTGCAACGCGTTACGTGGAAACCGCAAATCTTCACAAAACCTCTCGGATTTCGAGAAAAAAACTCTATTTTTCAGGATCCATTTGTGATAACAAAATAGACACTATGCAATTGTAGCTTTAGGGTGGCGGCTAGAATCCAAAATCCCAAAAGATGGCTGCTCGCTTGCCCTGTTAAGTTCGACGTGGCCAAACTTATTTGTTTGCTAAAACACAGGCCTTTTTTTAAGGCTGAACTTGGCAGAACAAAGCGGGCTTGTATTTTGGCAAAGCGAGTTCGGGGTAGGGGGATCGATGGGGATCCCCTGGCGAGCATTCCCTAGCTGACAACGCCCCCATTGAACCGCCTGGTGACATTCGTTGTGTGTGGGCCAATGAGGGAGGAGAGCAGCTGTCCCACCCCATGGGTGGTCTAGCTGAGGAAATTTGGGCGGTTTTGCAATTCGCAGAAGGGGAACGAGGAACGAGTCTCATTATACGAATCTCGTGACGTTTTTATACCACCCCACTATCACCCATCTCATCCCCCCACCTGCCAGATCACTGGCCAAAAATAATGGCATGAGAATTATGCAGCCAGATTGTGCTCACTTTTCAAAAATACTCCCACGCCTCTCCTCGCCATGACCTTGGTGTGTGACCCGGGTGCAAGTGAGCGGTTGGCGCATCAAAATTCGGGTAAATGACAGTGATAATGTCATGAAAATCTCGAGAAAAGGCGTGCTAGCGGTGATTCTTGTGGAAAATGGCGCTGACGGAGACTTAATTTAACGTTGGATTTAGCTTGGCAAGCTGCCAATCAGTTCAATGTCAGTCATTACGCTAGCAAACCCTCGAAAAAGGCAAGCTAGCAGTGTTCATTGTGGAAAATCACCAGTTTTAGCATTTTTTAGGGGTTTTACAGACTTTATGCGTAGGTGTGCGCGCAGTCGAGGGTGAAGTTGAAGCAGAACAAGCCGGCCCGTCAGGGTTCTCTGCTCATTTCTGCTTTACTTTGTGTCTAAAACTCTTTAAAACAACATCAACTACGCAAGCAAATGCCTGAAGATGTAGCATTTTTCGCAGTTTTGAATCAAGCGGAAATCGCCGCTGAAGTTGAAGCCGATGAAGCCGAAATCTGAACCATCTCCTATTCTCTCTGCTTCGTACTTTAACACCTTTTAAAGACGATCATTTTATTTAGAAGGCAAGCTATTTTCAAATAAAACCCTTTCCAAAACATTTTCTAGATTTTTTCCGCACTTTTTCTAAAAAATCGATCCACCTACGCGCCAAAAATTAACCAAAAATCACCATAATTTTTCTAGACGCACTATTCCTACCAGGCGATCAACCAGATGTCTTTTTTGAGGCTATGCGCGGTGGGAATTGGGGCATTTTTGAGGAGTTTACGATCAGCTGGTGCCGAGCCCTCCGGCTACTCTCAGCCCGGCCATCAGCTGACCCAGACGGCTTGCTGGGAGTGCACCGATGGTTCGAAAAAATAAATAATGGGGCTTGGAAAGGAAAGAGAAACCGGTAAAATGTGGAAATAAAGAAAAATCACGTAAATATTCTAAAACGGGGAACAGAACGGATTTCTGGGCTGGAAAACGTGGCGTTTTTGGTCGATAAGTGCCGACAATCTGTAAAATATTACATTCTAAGTGTGTTAGTTAAATTTTGAACTTTCAATAGCGCTAAATTTTTACGAAATTTAAAGTTTTCACTTGAAACGGCGTTGGACCGCATTTCTAGGCCGTAAAACCTCGATTTTTAGGGCTAGGATCTTATAATCTGTAAAAGCTAGATATCGATTTGTTGTTATTGTTTTATTAATTTATATTTACCCGAAATTTTAGTTCAAATTTAGTATCAATTTTCTTTTCCTGAAATTTTTCTAGGCCGGCCGACCCAGGTGTCGATAGGACTGCGGCGAAATACCTCGCCTAATCGGTCCCAAAAGTTATTTTCTGAAACTCTTCGAAATCTCTAGTAAACGCTTTTTGAATGTGAAGATGAGCTACGGAGGCGACGTTCAATTCTTGCCAAGGTTGAAAAAGGTATAAAAACTTTTAAAACCTCTCAAATTACTGGAAATTCAGCTCCTCGACGACTTCCCGGGGCAGGCGCACGACGCGTGGGATGTGGCGACGGATTTGAAGCAGCGACACCCGTATATTAGAGCTAATTGATGTTTTAGTATTTTTCAGAGAGTATGAGCGCAAAAACAGCAAGGCCTTCCTGCGGATGGTCACCGAGGCGCTGGAACGGTTGGGAAGAGGGCCGCCGAAGGCTGAAGAAGCTGAAGCTGGGAGCGACCGGAAGTCGTCAGAGAATAGGAAACGGAAATTGAGGTTGGATGAAACTTTAGAAAATGTTAGAACATTGAAAATCTAGTTTTTAAGCCTTTACGCCCATTTTTTCGTTAAGAATTGATAAAAATCGAGAAATCTGCACTTTTTACGTTTGCAAACCAAGCGGAGAAGCACCAGAATCAGTATAGGCTTGTAGAAGGCAGCGCGAGGGGTTCAAAAGCTGATAAACTTCGTCTATGAAACGGATTCTAGAAGTTTTCTCGCTGATCTCTTGTTAGAACGAGATAGAAATAAAGAAATCTTAATGTTTAAGGCTTAAAATGAGGCGTAGGCTCTGCATAATGAATATCAGCTTGCAAAATTGGTCGCTGAGGTTGTAAACACTAAAGCTAGATAGGTTTTCACGTTTTTGGGCTATAAACGGCGTTGACACGATTTTTACGAAGCTATATGGCCCTTTTTTTCAGCAACAAGGCCAAGAAGAAGGGCGCCGAGGTGGTCGTTTTGGACAGCGAGAACGAGGAGGACCCGGATTCCGAGAAATACGTCTCCTACCCCGACACGAATCGCGCCAATCTGACGCTCGCCAATTTGTACGCCGGTGGCACCGGGAAGCCGAGCCAGGCCCTGCAAAAAGGTGATTCAACAAGTTTTGTAAAAGTTTTCGCCCTGCAAAAGACGTTTTTCGAAGTTTTGAGGTAGAAGTAAACGCTCTAGCAGTTTTAGGGTTGAGAATTTAACAGTTTTGGCCTTGGAAAAAGCGTTTTTAGAGTTTTGAGGAAGCAGTAAAAGCTGTAGAAGTTTTAGTGCTGAAAATCAACGAATTTGCTTTGCAAAAGGTGATTTAGAAAGAACTGTTTTACTTTGCAATTTTGCTGCATTTTAATGATTCTATATTTGTTTTATTTCGTTAAAATGAAGCTCCAGAAATCTGAAGATGGCTTTTTCAAACGGAAACGTCATTTTAAACGAAAAACCTTGCCCATCTGTGTATTTCAGCGCCCTCCACGCCCTCGTCAAGCCAACCAAAACGCAGTAGCGCCAACAAGGCGCCCGGCTCGGCGGTGAAAGGCTCGAATATGTCGAAGCCGAGGGGTAATATTGAATTTTATAGCACAAAACCTAATTTTAGGCCTGGGCGCCGTTTTGGAAGTGGAGCCCAAGTTCAGCGACATCAAATTCAACGACATGGGCGGGTGCAATCGGCAGTTTTTGGTGGGTTTTAACGTTTCGGTAGTATAGATGTAGATATGCTGTGTTTTTATTAACTTTGATGCTATAAAACTTTCAGGAAGTCTGCCGGATGGTGCTCAAAATGATGAAGCCGCGCACCTACTCAACTTTCGTCGGCTGCGACCCGCCGAAAGGGCTGTTGATCAACGGGCCGCCCGGATGCGGGAAAACGATGTTTGCGCAGGTCGGTAGAATATTATTTGACATTTTTTAATAGGTATTTAGCCTTTTTGATATTTTTAAACTTTTACAACGTTCTTAAATTTTTTTAGGCGATCCCTGGGGAGTTCGGGATCCACATGATCCGGCTAGCCGCGACGGAACTCGTCTCCGGCGTCAGTGGCGAGACCGAGGACAAAGTTCGCCAACTCTTCGAGGCGGCCAAGCGGTATTCGCCCTGTTTTTTGGTCGGTTATTTGTTGTAGAAGATTTTTCATGAAATTCTGCTTTTATTAACGTTATTATGTAAAATTTACGAGCTTATCTGTTTTATCCTAAAATTCGTCATTAAAACCTGCATTTTGCTATCTTATTTTTAGAGGTTTATCTAAAAAAACTTGACTAAAGGAGCAGCTCTGATTTTTTTATATATTTTAGCCTGGTGTGGAATTTATGTTTTTAGATACCTTTGACGTCAAAAATTGACGCTGTTTGTGGATAGAGTAAAAAAAACTTGAATTTCAAGTATTTATATGTCATTTTTAATCCAATTTTTCCATTAAAATACGATTTTAGTTGGCCTTTTAGATCATCGACGACATTGATGCGATCACCCCGAAAAAGGAGACGGCCAGCCGCGAGATGGAGCGCCGCATCGTCACCCAGCTGTGCAATTCCTTGGATGGTCCGTTTTTAATAGTTTTTGACATTTTTTTGTAATAAAGCTATCAAACTATCGAATTTCAGAACTTTTCACGCGATCGAAAGACCCACGACTCGAGGAACGGCTCGAATTCGGGGCCGACGGCGATATCAAGCTCAATGGAAACGATACACCTGGTGAGTGATTTTTTTAGTTCCTGGGCTCTTCAGTTTTCTCAGCCGGAAATTGCTAATTTAACTGGTCTTTCCGCTTTAAAGAAACCAGATAGCCCGAAAATAGACCCTTCCAGCGACTAGGTCTAGACAGCTACCAGTAGCTTCCAGGCTCGTTTAAACTCTATTTTTTTTTCAGAAGACCCGCGCGTGCTCGTCATCGGCACCACCTCCCGGCCCGATGCTTTGGATATTGGGTTGCGGCGAAGATTCGATTTGGAGGTATCGAGTTTCTTTCAAAGTGTCGAAAATAAAATTTCGAATTTCACAATGTCGAAATTCATAATGCCGAAATTTCAAAATTTCGAAGGTACGAGCAAATTTTCTCGGAAAAATGCATGCAAAAAAAGTTTCGACATTCATAATTTCGACATTCTGAAACTTCGACATTATGATAGTTCGCATATTATAATTTTCTTTTTCAGATAGCCCTCGGCATCCCCGACGAGTACGCGCGCGAGAAGATCATCTCCGTCATTTGCAAGTGGGGAATTTAGGGTCTTAAATAATCAATTTTTGCTTTAGACTCCCGCTCGACGACTCGATCAACGTGAAAATGCTGGCCAGATGGACACCTGGTTACGTCGGTGCGGATCTGAAGGCGCTGATGTCGGCGGCGGCGAATTGTGCAATTTCTAGGTGCGTCTCTTTTCGTTTCTCTTTTTCGCCGTGGCATGCTAGCAAAGACGCTTGCGGAATGGTTTTCCCGTAGCGTAGGCAGCTTGGGAATTTTCCACTTTCCAGAATCTTCGACACGATGGTGAAGCGGGCGGACCAGCGACAACGCCAGCTGACCAACGCCCAGGTGGACGAGGAGCTCGGCAAGGTGCTGTCCTTCCTGAACTCGGACGACGACCCAGAGACGATCGACCGTTTGGGCGGCTTCCACGTGTCGATGGCCGATTTTGAGAGGTGATTCAAACTTTCGCGCTTAAAGCGGGCTAGCTAGGAGAGATTCTTGTGGAATTTCGTGCCTTTTTCGGCGAAAAGTGGCTGAACTTGACGAAAAAGTGGCGAGAAATTGTGATGGGTTTCGAGAAGGCCGGTCGGGAATCTTAGCGAGTTTTTTGGTTTTTATTGCGAATAATTTGCAGTTTCAAAGAAAGTTTATAGTTTCATGATTTCGATTTTAGAGCCATCGAACTCGTCCAACCATCTGCAAAACGCGAGGGCTTCGCCACGGTGCCCGACGTCACCTGGGACGACATTGGGGCGTTGAGCGACGTGCGCTGCGAGTTGGACTGGAGCATTTTGGTAGCGTTTCTCAATTTGTAATTTGGTTTTCGATTTTAGAAAAAAGTGAAGCGACCCGAAGACTTTGAACTGCTTGGCATCCCCAACAAGCCGCAAGGTATGTTATTATCGAATTTTAGGGTTTAAAAGGAAGCTGAAGCGCCAGAATCGACCCTCTATCGGCTAGATCTAGACAGCTACGAAACACTGAAAAAACCCGTGCAAGCATCTTTGAAGTTTGTTCATACCGCGTCTATAACTATTAAATTGACGATTTATCCGCATTTTGGTGTGACTCGTAGCTGTCGAGATCTAGTGGATGGAAGGGGTCGATTCTCGGGTTTTGTATCCCTTGAAAAAGCTAATTTCGTCATTTTTGGGCATTCTCCTCTGCGGACCGCCCGGCTGCGGAAAGACGCTGCTCGCAAAGGCCGTCGCCAACGAGGCCGGCATCAATTTCATCTCGGTCAAGGGGCCCGAGCTGTTGAACATGGTGGGTGTGTTGCTTTTTGTTTAATTGTTTGATAAAATTAAATCAGCTTGTTTTTTACAGTACGTCGGAGAGTCGGAACGAGCGGTGCGTACCGTATTTGGCCGAGCACGGGACTCCTCGCCCTGCGTCATCTTCTTCGACGAGCTGGACGCGCTCTGTCCGGTCAGGAGTCAGAATGAGGTGCGTTTTTGAAGAGGCAATCTAGCAGCGATTATTTGGGAATGGAAGGGGCAGGCTAGCAGAGATCGTTTGGGAATTCATAGACTAATGTAGGATTTTTAGAGCTCCGGCGGTGCGCGTCTCGTGAACCAGCTGCTGACCGAGATGGACGGGGTTGAGGCGCGCAAGCAGGTCTTCCTCATCGGCGCAACGAATCGACCAGGTGTGATTTATTAAACCGGTTTTATTTTGTTTGTTTTTTTACAGACATGATCGACCCGGCTATCCTGCGGCCCGGCCGTTTGGACAAGATCGTGTTCGTCGATTTCCCGTCGGGCCCGGACCGTGCGGATATCTTGAGGAAATCGACCAAGGTGCGCTTCACTTTAACTTTACTTTAGGGCTGGAACGGGGTTGGCAAAGAGAAGAACTTCCATAAAACAAAAATGCTTTTGCAGGACACTGTAGTCGGAGAAGGCAATTTTCGAGCGTTCTCAAAATTGTAGTGTTACTAGATTTTTTCTGCTGTTCAGGCGCCTTCCTCAATGATCTCTGCGAGTTACCCTCGTTCGATTTCCAGGCTGCTTACGATTTTCTTCCTCAAAGAAGTCTGCTAGTTGGCCGGTCGAATTTCTGGGGGCTGCCGCTTGATTTTAATGTCCTAAAAGCTTTCTGCTAGCCTGCCCTGCTAGAAATCTGGAATTTTTTCACGCAATAGCTTGGCAAGCCAGACTTAAAATTTTAACAAAAAAATTTCCCTAGTTTTGGAAATTCAATTCGTCTTTGAAAGGTTTTATTGCTTTATTTTTCTCGTTTTCAGAACGGTACCGAGCCCCGACTTGCCCCCAGCTTCGACGTCGACACGTTCGCCACCGACCCGGCTTTGGATGGGTAATTGTTATGGAATAAAATTCTAAAATTGTTGTATTTTTTTTAGTTATACGGGTGCCGATCTGACGGCCCTCATCCACGAGGCGAGCATCATTGCGCTGAAGCAGCGGTTCGCCGAGAACAGCGGTTGGTACTTTTATCGCCTTATTGAGTACGGGGATACTGATAGGCCGACTTGTGGAATTCCGCACTTAGACGCTACGTGGACGATTGATTAGGAGGTTGATGTCCAGAAAATGGAATTTTCAGAGAGAGAGAGAGAGAGAGAGAAAGAGAGAGAGAGAGAGTCAGAGAGACAGAGAGAGAGAGCTAGTGAAAAACAATGTTAAAATTTACAAAATTGAATTGTTGTTTAACGGTTTTTCCGGATTTTGGGTTTTTACTATTTCATAACTATTTGCTTTTACCCTATTTTGGGCTGAAATTCAAACTTTCAGTATGTTTTCCGATTCTCTATCAAATGGGGCGTTCCGAATGTCGAAAACGAGAGACACAAAAAATTTATTTTGGCTAAAATTATTTGATTTCACATGGTTTTTGGGCTGTAATTGCGGCATATAGCGTGCTATGGCTTTGAAGAGTTTCTGCTTAATGAGGGAAAAATAATCGACCTCTCTTTGCTTTCAGAAATCGACGCCGTCGACACCGACCATTTCCGGCAGGCGCTCGCCAAAATCCGGCCCTCCGTCTCGAAGGCCGACCGCGCCAAGTACGAGCGCATGAAGAAGGAGTACACCAAGGGTAAGAAATATTTATTTTTCCGAAAATTGTGTTTAAATTTAAATTTAAATTTTGTTAGAAAGATAATTTAGCTAATTTTACGGTTTCTTAGACACGTCGAAGGCGGCGCCGCCGACCCCTGCCGTCACCGCGTCTTCCTCAGCGATGGAGGTGTGAAGAATTGGACAATTTTTAGAATTTGTTATCCCCCGGTTTTATTATTGTTTTCCCACGTTGTTGCGTTGTTCTTGTTGAGTTTGGCGATAAATTTTGGATCCACTAGGCCCGATTTTGGGCAGCTGGCGCGCCTTTAAACCCGGGCGTGCTAGCAGAGATTCCTAGGGATTAGGGGCAGACTGGCGGAGTGTTTTAAGAATACGGTTTTGCCTTCCAAATACCTTTAGACGAGTTTAGTTGACATTTTCTCTACGTTTTTTGAGTTAGCTGCTATTTTCCCCAAGTGATCCCTGCTAGCTTGCCCTATCGGCTCGAATACGACGGGTTCGGCGATTTCCCCAAGGCTGGCGTTGCTGCTGGCCTGCCCGAATCTTTGCACTCGCCGGCTTTTAAAAACAATTCCGACACTACACTCTGAACGCTGCCCGGAAAAAAACCGCTGGCAATGACTCATTTGACCTTGGCCACCCTGGCTCTGCTGCGGCTGATCGCAATCTGTTATTTCAGCCGGGCCGTGGCGGCGAAGCCTCCGAAAACGAGCCGGACCATAAATAATTTATCCCCGCTGAAAAAAGATCAGATTTCTCGGGTGGCCCGTTCGGAGGAGCGTAGCGGAGTGGAGGAGAGAGCAGATAGCAGGGGCTGCCTGGGTGTTCTTTCCTGCTGCCAAACGGGCCCAAAATGGTGATTTATCAACAGAAGGGGATCCTGGTGACTCAGCACTGCTTGCATGCAAGCTGCTGGCCCGGCTGATTTTTGAACTTGCAAGGGGGGATTTTGTGCTATGGCATTATCGGGGGGCAGCGTTTTTCTCAGGATCCAATTTTTCGGATCTAATGGTGATGGAATGACTTCGAAACAGTTTTTTACTATTCTTTAATCCGGGATTTTTCAAATTTTTAGTAAAAAAAATATAGATTTTTCAACCAAAAAATCGATTTTTTGAACACGATTCGGAGTTTTTCTTATTTTTTCTTTTGCTAATTGGAATAGTAATTTTTTAATGAATGAAATCCTTATTACAAATTTTTATTCGAAAATAACGAAAAATATTGATTTTCGACCAAAAAGACCGATTTTTGACGAAAATTTCGACTTTCCAAATTTTTAACAAGTTTTTAAATGGTTTTTCTAAGTGGAATATAGCTATACTTTGCTAAAAACACTCCAAAATGCCTCATATGCAGTTTCTAGACATTCCTGGACTCATAAAACAAAAGTTCCGAGCAGCACGTCGACACGCTAAGCGGCGTGTTAAGCAAGTGCAAGCACGTGATCTGGTGTAACGCGTAATCTTCTAGACCTAGCCTCTGGACGGGGTCGATTCTGGCGCTTTCTGGTCTCTTTTATCTTTTGTAAATTTTATGCGCCAGACACAGAACAGCACAGCTTCTCCTTATTTGACGAGCCAGAGACGTCTTCTTATCAGATGACCGTGAAGGGATCGAATTGCCGTACCGATTTTTTTTTTTGAGAATCGAGCGATATAGTGAGAGAGAGTGAGAGAGACGGCGTGTGATAGATTCTAAAGCTAGGCCCTCGAGAAATTCCCTCGCGTACTTTCGTGCTCCTCTTTGTTTCTTTGATGCACAGCTCAGCTTGGCATCGTGGGCAGGCTAGCAGAGAGCAATTTATGCTTTTCCGTGTCCTCTCGTGCT
The DNA here is from genome assembly GCA_958295435.1 of Mesorhabditis spiculigera. Classification (NCBI taxonomy): domain Eukaryota; kingdom Metazoa; phylum Nematoda; class Chromadorea; order Rhabditida; family Rhabditidae; genus Mesorhabditis; species Mesorhabditis spiculigera. The sequence continues at coordinate 923,061 of CATQJA010002663.1, forward strand.
CCCTGTTTCGTTCATGTGCGGATACGTTCCGCTACGTTCCGCCACGTACACCTGACCCCCCAAGGTTAAACCTGAGCTCTTCTCGAAGATTCGTGATCCCGAGATCATAGGTTCTTACTTTTTGATTTGCTGAAAACGCCATGGAGTTTTGAGACCCCCTGAAAATGATAGTTTACGTTTTCCGGGCCGTTTTCTAAGCGAAAAACTAGAGATTGCAAATGCGTACTTGTGCTCGTGGCGGTCGTTGCCGGGGCAGAAGATAAATGGCTTTTGGGGAGGAAGGGTTGAAAGGAGGGGAGCCCGAGTTTCCCCCATTAGGACCATGAAGAGGAGGGCCATGTGCCGTTGGGTCGGAGATCGGGATCAAAATTACGGTACAGAGAGAGAGAGAGAGAGAGAGAGAGAGAGAGAGAGAGGGAGAGAGAGGGATAGAGATAGAGATAGAGAGAGAGAGAGAGAGAGAGAGAGAGAGAGAGAGAGAACGAGAGAGGGAGAGAGAGGGACAGAGAGAAAGCGAGAGCGTGAGATTGAGAGAGAGCTACAGCTAGAGGTTAAAATCCGGGTTAGACTAGCTAAAAATCGCCCTGAAAATTATCGATTTTATAAAAAGAGTACTCTAACGGGCTGGAGAGCAATTTTGTTTAGGTGCCAAGATCGTAAGCCATTCATCTTGGCTTCGACGTACCTTGAAAGGCACTAGAAAGCACAAGAATCGATCGTCGAGAGCCGCTAGTTGTAGACAGCTGTGCGAAGGTCATTTTCTAACGTCTTTCATTTTCACATAGCTGTCTAGACCTAGTCTTTGAAAGGGGTCGATTCTAGCCTTTGCTGGCTTCTTTAAAGCCGCGTTTTGCAGGGGATTTCGCGAGACCTGGGTTCTTAAAAGCTCTGACTCACCCAGAGCCGGCCACAGCCAAGTTTTCTGATCTTTCACTTCCAAAAAAAACCTAAATCAACTTGTTTATTGGGGCAAGATCTGCAGAAAACAGCTGAAGGTCCATTTTGGCCATCTATCTGCACGGCAAAGCCAAAGAAGAAGCTCTGACTCACACAGGAAGGACCGCCGCCGAAAATCCCAACTCTTGCTCCCTTAATGTGTTTTCTGGGGGCCAATCTGTGTGCTCAACTAGGGGATGCCCGGTATTTTGCAGAGAAACTAGGCTCTAGAGGGGGAGAGTGGGTGAGACAGCGAGAGAGAGAGAGAGAGAGCGAGAGCGAGAGAGAGAGAGCGAGAGAGGACGGTCCAGAATGGGGGACGATGAGTCAGGGAATTCTCTGCCCCTTGCCGCTTCTGAGCAGGAACGGGGCAAAGGCCGGTGGCCTGGCAGGGTGCCATAGGTTTTCTGTTCTCTCTCTCTATGTCTCGCTCTCTAGCTCCCTCTCTCTCTGTCACTGCCACTCTCTCTCTCTCTCTCTCTCTCTGTCACTGTCACTCTCTCCCTCTCGCTCGCTCGCTCGCTCGCTCTCTCTCTCTCTCTCTGCCTCTGACCCTAAACATTGACGATTTATTGCCGGGCCCCGGCACCCGCCGCCGAACTGAAAAAGTGCCATGAACAGAAGACAAAAAACTGGCTGAAAAAGAGTTCCGCAACATCCCGGTTGGTCTTTAGGGCAGGCTAGCGGAGATTCTTTGAGAAACGAGGCTAGGAAAAAACTAAGAACCCGTGAGCACACAAATGATCTCTGCTAGCCAGCCCCTTCCATTCCCAAATGGTCTCTGCTAGCCTGCCCCTTTCATTCCCAAATGATCTCTGCTAGCCTGCCCCTTTCATTCCCAAATGATCTCTGCTAGCCTGCCCCTTCCATTCCCAAATGATCTCTGCTAGCCTGCCCCTTCCATTCCCAAATGATCTCTGCTAGCCTGCCCCTTCCATTCCCAAATGATCTCTGCTAGCCTGCCCCTTCCATTCCCAAATGATCTCTGCTAGCCAGCCCCTTCCATTCCCAAATGATCTCTGCTAGCCTGCCCCTTCCATTCCCAAATGATCTCTGCTAGCCTGCCCCTTCCATTCCCAAATGATCTCTGCTAGCCAGCCCTTCCATTCCCAAATGATCTCTGCTAGCCTGCCCCTTCCATTCCCAAATGATCTCTGCTAGCCTGCCCCTCCCATTCCCAAACGATCTCTGCTAGTCGGCTTCTGAGCAGGCCGGTAGCGATACTGACAGCAGTAGGAAGAAAATCACTTTTTCATGAGGGTTAGAGAGCGCCAGGATCGACCCCCCAACTGGGGCTAAACACATGTAAATTGCGGCTCCATCCATACAAGCGTGTTTTCGAGTTTCGCGCAGATACCCAGACCTAGCAGCAGCAGGCGTCGATTCTCGAGTTACCGTGCCCTTAAAAGCGTCTTTGTTCAAAAATCGCGCCCACCGCCCTATCACTTCCTCCAGCCCATTTTCTGCAGCAACAAAATGGCCGGCGCTGCCCGACTGGAAGTGCATGGTAGATCAAATCCCAAGCTGAGTCATGCCGTTCTTCTAGGGGATGGCTCGCGCCGTTACATTGCGCTAGAATATGGTCTAGCGGCTCGTATTTCTCTGTCTCTCTCTCTCTCTCTCTCTCTCTCTCTCTGATTAGCTCCCTCTCTCGCTCGCTCACTCTCTCGCCACTAACCCTCCCTTGGCTTGCTCTGCATTTTTTTAAAACGCGACCCGCTGCGTGTTATTATTAAAATCCGATGGGCCGTTCCTCGGTTATCAGATCGCTCTCGCTCTCTCTCTCCCTCCCTCTCTCTCTTGCTCGCTCTCTCTCCCTCTCTCTCACTGGCTCGCTCTCTCCCTCTCTCTCACGCTCTCGCTCTCTCATCTTCTTTCTCTCCTGTTCTCTCTTTCATTTTGTCACGCTCTCTCGCTCTTTCGTGTTTCGTGCTCTCTTGCTCACTGTCTTGCTCTTTCTCATTCTTGTGATCGGTCCATGGGTCCACCATCCATTGCCCGAGCTCAAACGCTATTTTGCAATCTTACTCTGCCTCGCTCCCTCTCTATCAGTCGCTCTCCCTCCCTCTCTCTCTTTCTCTCTCTCTCGCTCTCTCTATCGCCTTCCCGGTCCCTTTAAAAACCGTTCTCTGACCATTCGTCCCCTCTCATTCCCACCATTTGAGCACGACCCCTGCTCGTGTGAAGGGAGGTTGAGTCATTTTTGGCACCCTATCGTCGCTTCCTCCATCCCACCGGGCCACAGAACGGCAAGTGCGGATTTGCGGCGCGGCTCCGCCCCTTTTTTGCGCCGCTTCCCCCAGATCGTGGAATACATTTACGGCCCCGTTCTGCCCTCCAACACAATCAGGGAAATAATGCTCTGGTCCGGTCTTGGTATTAGGTTCCAAAAACCTAACTACTTGACTAGTCATGCGAATTTGTCTTTTTTTTTTGGGGTACTGTAGCTACATTAGATATTTTAGATGCTCTGGATCTTGTATTTTTGTTTAAAAAAAACTGTAAAACCAGAGTCTTTAGCTCTCAAAAGCTTACGATAGAGTTAAAAATTGAAGGGAAACTTTTGTTTTCGGTCATTTTTCGATTTTTACCGGATTTCCACGTATCGAAGTGAGCCTGGTTTTTGCAAAAAGTCAGCTTGCAAATTTACCGCTGCGAGACCAGAGTTTGGCAAAAATTTTTGGCTTAGCTCAGCTGGCGCCATCCCTCCCTTTAAAGTCCAGTTCCTTAAAATTGCACGCCGATCCGAAATAAGAATGGAAAATCGAGCCTTTTCGAGCCGTCTAAAGGGACTGGAAACCCAAAAATCGACCCCTTCAGTCGACTACTTCTAGAGACCTTTATAAGCTACCTGGAAATCTCGATTCTTGCTGTATTTCTGAGTTCCAGATGTCCCGAATTTTCAGCGCCACAGTTTCGCCTTTTTCGTTGTTATGTTAGCAGGGCGTTCTGCCAGGAGGGCATTAATTAGAAACAACTGGCCACTGCGAATGGACCCCCAGCTACAGCTCTCGGGTGGAGCTCAAAAAAACTACACTTTTTGTGCTCCTTTGTGACGGTAGGTGCTGGCAAAAGAGGCACTCTAAGGCCCCACAAATGGTCTCTGCTAGCCTGCCCCTTCTATTCCCAAATTATCTCTGCTAGCTCTCCCTCACACTCTCTCTCTCTCTCTCTCTCTCTCTCTCTCTCTCTCTCTTTCTCTCTCTCTCTCTGTCGGTCGCGTTTTGACTATTTTTCTGGTACGTTTTATTCCAGTTTTTTTCCACAGAACGTTTTCACTCCATCGTACCGTTATCTGAAATGCCGCGGAACTGTCCCCATTCTTTCGTACGCTACTTATCAGGAACTGTAAAAGCCTCGTCGTTTTTTTCTCGCGGGACGTGGTTTCGAGACATTCCGATAAACAAGCAAAAACCACAGGATGGAGGCGGAAGTTGGGGAACAGGCTAGCAGAGATCATTTGGGAATGGAAGGGGCAGGCTAGCAGAGATCATTTGGGAATGGAAAGGGCAGGCTAGCAGAGATCATTTGAGAATGGAAGGGGCAGGCTAGCAGAGATCTTTTGGGAATGGAAGGGGCAGGCTAGCAGAGATCATTTGAGAATGGAAGGGGCAGGCTAGCAGAGATCATTTGGGTCTAAAAAGTGCCGCTATCTGTGAAATAAGCTCCTAATCCGCGACTCCGCTCAGGTTTCGATGTTTACGTTTAGTTTTTGTTCGTTTTTGTCCGACCCGCTGATCTTATCGGCTCTCCCGGCGGAACGCGATTTTGTGCGAAATTCTCGCCTTTTTGGAGGCCAAGAGAGAGTGAATGCAAAGACAAATACGGCCAAAAGATTTCCAGCTTCGAAAGGGATTGGAGAGTACGAGAGAGAAAGAGAGAGAGAGAGAGAGAGAGAGAGAGAGAGAGAGAGGCAGATAAAGCAATTTGGCCCGGCCATTTCCCACAATTTTGCGGTCGTTTTTGCCGTCTGCTATCACTCTTTTTGCGTCGAAAGTCGAAGGCACCCACGAAAAGCCGAAATTTTTGTGCTGCTGGATAAGTCGATAAGTCGAGGAAAACTGTTCAGAAATCGGGCTGGCTGGCTTCAGGTTTAGGTTTAGGCTTAGGCCTACGCTTAGGCTTAGGTTCAAGCCCTCTCTTTAGAGCTCTTGAGCTTTTTTCCTATTTTTATGCTTAGCTTAGTTTTTGAATTAATCAGACATTTTCCAGAACCCGAAAAATGGAAGCCTCACCTTCAGCAACTTATCTGCTTTTAAGCCCACCGCCACAGATCATTGACGCCACGGAAAGCGGTAAGTGTTAAGGCGGTAGACTATAAGAGATCATTAGAAAATTGAGGGCAGGCTAGCAGAGATCATTGGGGAATTGAGGGCGTGTTGGCAGTGGTCTTGCAAGGGCTTAATCTTGCGATCCATTTAAACGATTTTCAGGCTACGATGAAACCCCGTACGGCTCGCTCTACATTGGCCAAAACTCGCCTCAACATCACAGTGCTTTTTGTACGTAATCTCGTGATTTTTAAAAAACTCGCTCCAGCACCGTATGGCCAGCATTGGATGTCGAGCCCGAGCAGCGCCTACTCACAGTCGTCTTCATCGACTTCGCCGACTCCGAGCAGTTCAGAAGCTGAGCTGCCGTATGTGTCGCGTACGCGTAGCGGTCAGGTGCCACAGACGCAGCAGAAGAAGACTGGGAAAAGGACGACGAGGGGTGAGAAAGCGCAGAGAGAAAGAGAGAGCGAGAGAGAGAGAGAGAGAGAGAGAGAGAGAGAGAGAGAAAGCGAGAGAAAAAATCAGAAAAAAAGAGAGAAAAGGAGAGAAAAAAGAAAGAAAGACAGAAGAAGCGAGAAAGATAAAGAGCGAGATAGCGAGAGACAAGAGCGAGAGAGAGAGAGAGAGAGAGAGAGAGAGAGAGAGAGAAAGCGAAAGAGAGAAAGAGAGAAAGACAGAAGAAGAGAGAGAGCGAGAGAGAGAGAGAGAGAGAGAGAGAGAGAGAGAGAGAGAGAGTGAGAGAGAGAGAGAGAGAAAGAGAAAGAGAGATGGCAGGCTCGCCGCAAATATTTGTGAAAAATCAAATGCATGTAACTGAGCTTTTTTCAGGAATAAATGACGGAAAACGCGGCCGTCCACGCAAGTACGTCGGCCCGCCCAGCCTTGACGAAGCAGCAGCCAAGAAAATGCGCAGCAAATGCTCAACCGATAACTGCCGTGATCGTCGCGATAACTTCTTCCGGGACATGATGTAGGCTTCCATTCCTTTAGTAGTACCGAGATGTCTAGACCTAGCAAAACTATGGGGGTCGATTAGCGATCTGCGAGTTAGTCAATTCTTTCTTTTAGTTCGAACTTCGGCACCATTTTGACGCGCTACCACTCCCTGCCGTTTAACGACCGTACAGCCGCGTACCTCTTTGAAGGTAGGTATACTGTTTGTTGTTGCGTACTTCCTGTTTTGAGCTTGTCAATGGGGTACTGCATCTGATTGAGAATCTTAAGAAGAAGAACGTTTAGGAATCGACATGGTCGGGCTCGAGAAGCTCGTTCAAGAATTCGACAAGAAGGAACAGAAGCGACTGGCGAAAAAACCGCAACGCCGCAGCGTCTACTAAAAATTGAAAATTTGATGGTTTCGCATAGTTTGTAGCCTGTGAATTTCTGGACTAAAGGGGCGTGGAAGGCAGCGACCGCAGCTTAGCTTAGGCTTGGGCTTAGGCTTAGGCTTAGGCTTAGGCTTAGGCTTAGGCTTAGGCCTAGGCTCAGGCTTAGACTTAGGCTTACAAGGGGATGGTCTCAGCTCGGAATCGAATTCGGATTTGAAAATTTGCACACTTATAGAGCTCGACGAGACAAATCGATTGGTGTAACTTTCAGCAGCAGATACCCCGAACTAACAAAGTTATAAGCATTTTAGTTTTTGCATACATTTTGCAGTATTTCGCCATACCTTCATAAGCCCTCCCCCTTCCCCCATCAGCGTGGTCTGGTGGTCTAGTGGCGTGGTACGCGGCGGCTGGGGAATCTATCGAGGGTTCGAACCCGCTCACGATTTTTATTTTTTGCTTTTTGGTCCAAAGATTCCTCTTGGCATTCCAAAGACCTTTCATGGCTTTTTAGGCATGCACCAGGAACCAGGAAGCGCTCGCAGCAAAAAATCCCACTCCTAAAAATTTTTGGAAATTTTGAAAGTTGGCAAGGTAACCATAGAAGGATCAGTTCAAAGAAAATAATTTTGATTATTTTCATGCAGCTTGGGATACGATAAAATGTTGATAAGCAGATTGCCAGCCTTCTGAAAATTTCCCCAAAATTTTTTGAGGAGGCATGAGCACAGGCACAAAATTTTAAATTTTTCGCAAAGCTGCTTTATTGTTGGCAACGCTTCCTGGTTCCTGGTGCATGCCTAAAAAGCCATTAAAGGTCTTTGGAATGCCAAGAGGAATCTTTGGACCAAAAAGCAAAAAAATAAAAATCGTGAGCGGGTTCGAACCCTCGACAGATTCCCCAGCCGCCGCGTACGACGCCACTAGACCACCAGACCACGCTGATGGGGGAAGGGGGAGGGCTTATGAAGGTATGGCGAACTATCTGCAAAATGTATGCAAAAACTAAAAATGCTTATAACTTTGTTAGTTCGGGGTATCTGCTGCTGAAAGTTACACCAATCGATTTGTCTCGTCGAGCTCTATAAGTGTGCAAATTTTCAAATCCGAATTCGATTCCGAGCTGAGACCATCCCCTTGTTAGGCATGGCTTAAGCTTGGACTTAGGTTAGGCTTAGCTTAGGCGTAGGCTTGGGCTTAGGCTTAGGCTTCGCTTAAGTTGAGCTTTAGCTTCCTTCCTGTTCCCTTTAAACACAACTACCCCTCATTTTTACCTAGCATCCGTTGGTTGCTTTGATGTCTTTTTTTCTTGTTTCTCTTCTGCACATATTCCCCCTTAATTTTTGTATTTTGTGGCTCAATATTCTTATTTTTAATCCGGTTAGCACCGCCTCATCTCCCCTACGGCTCGCCGGTACAACAGTATTCTTAACCTCGCCCTCCCCGACTTCGCCAGTTCAATTTTCTAAGTGCCGATTCCGAAACTGTCCGCATGTACAAACTCCCCGATTTTCTCAAAATTATTAAAACTGCCTCATTTTCTATGCGCCACTCGACTTGCCGATCTTTAAATATTTTTATCTGCCGATAATTTTTTCTGTACGAATAAAGGTTTATTGCTATTACTGAAAAGTCGAAAACGAGAGCGAGAGGGAGAGAGAGAGAAAGAGAGACAGTGAGACAGAGAGACAGAGAGACGGAGAGTGAAAGGAAGAGAGAGAGAGCGAGAGATAGAGAGAGACAGAGAGAGATAGAGCGAGACAGAGAGAGAGAGAGAGAGAGAGAGAGAGAGAGAGAGAGAGCGAGAGTGAGATGGTGAGATAGAGCGAGAGATTGTGAGAGAGAAAGAGCGAGGGCGGAGTGAGAGAGTGAGATAAATCAGAGAGAATGAGAGACAGAGACAGAGAGAGCGAACTGCAAGCAAAAATGCAACACATTTTGGGTCAAATTCAATCTCCGCCCGGAACATGAGAAAACGCATTAAAAGGCAGAATAAAAAATACGATAGACGCCAAATAATCCTGCCGTTCGACCAGTCATGGATGGCTTTTTGAATTCAATTTTCTCGGCGATTTTTGAAGGGCCAGAGCGTGGGTAAAAGCTTTTACAGGGCCCTTCGGTACTTCTTAAAACGCCTATTATTTTTTATTTAGAACGCTAAATTACCATGAAAATTGCTTCAATAAGATTTCTCGCCCTCTTCACGCTGCTGGTCAACTTCCCCGCCCAGACATTTACCAAATGCCTTTGAAAAGACGGGCAAAAAATCGCCACCACCCCAAGTGGCGGTCCAATGTTTGTCGAGGACAATGAGTCATTTTTAACCTTTGGTAAATATTACTGTGTATCTATTTGTTGCTCTCTCTCGCTCTATCCCTTGCTCTCTGTCTCACTCGCTCTCTCGCTTTAAAATGCCACCTAACCTCAAAATCGCCGGAACTTCCGTTCCAGGCTAAAATGCGCCCCGGAGCCACCGTAATCCTCATCTGTCTATTTTTGCTATTTTTCCAATATGCGGGCGCGCAAGATGTTTGCGCTTCCGCGCCGACCGAAGCGCTGCGGACCATCTGCCGCCAGATCCAGACAATGGACGCTGATATGGTAAGCAAATTGTCTCTGCTAGCCTGCCCCTTCCATTCCCAAATGATCTCTGCTAGCCTGCCGGGGGGGGGGGGGGGGGGAAAAAAAAAAACAAGGGGGGGGGGGGGGGGCGGGGGGAGGAAGAAAAGGGGGGGGGGGGGGGGGGGGAAACCTTCCATTCCCAAATGATCTCTGCTAGCCTGCCCCTTCGATTCCCAAATGATCTCTGCTAGCCTGCCCCTTCCATTCCCAAATGATCTCTGCTAGCCTGCCCCTTCCATTCCCAAATGATCTCTACTAGCCTGCCCCTTCCATTCCCAAATGATCTCGGCCAGCCTTCCCCTTACATGGGCGAGAAAATAATGAGCTAATCTCGCATTAGAGTATTGCATATCTGTCTAGACCTAGTCGATGGAAGGGGTCGATTTTGGGCTTCTGAGATCCTTTAAAATATTGAATTTCAGAACACGACAACTCCGAAGGTCCAAACGACAGCTGCGGGTCGAACGATGGTTCTCCCGCCCCAGAACTCCGCCTACCAATGCCAAAATATCAGCTGCATCTGTGGCTACATCGCCGGTCTGCTGATTATTTTATTTAACTAATATTCCGAACACTTTTCATTTTATATAACGCACTTAAACTTCAACAACTAATTCTTTCAATTCATTTTCTAATTGATTTTTTATCAAGTTTTTTTCTGGTGCGCATCTACTCACAACTTTGAATTAATGCGAAAAGTTTCTTCTAAGTAGTTAAGATCTACTTTTAAGCTGTGAATCTTTTGGATTATCACTTCGCTGTTTTCGCATTATTTTTAAGTTATAAATCGTTGAATTCAGGTCGCTTCTCAAATGGCCAGTGCACACTACAAAACGGACAAGTCTACCGTAAGGCCGTCCGGAAAGAGTGGCGAATGTTGAGTGAAGCGGAAAGAATGGCCTACGTGCGGGCTTTCCTCGAGATTACGGTAGGTGAGCTAGGCTTTCGGTAGTAAAAATGATTCCCAAATGGTCTCTGATAGCTTGCCCTCCCTCGAATTTTCAAGAATCTTTGCTAGGTTACGGTGTTCGAACTTCCCAAAGAATCACTGCTAGCTTGCCCCTCCCTCGAAATTCCCAAAAGATCTCTGCGAGCATGCCCAGCTTCATTCTTCATGAATCTCTGCTAGCCTCCCCGGGTTCAACTTTTCAAGAATTTCTGCTAGCATGCCCAGATTTAGCTCCGCAAGAATATCTACTAGCCTCCCGCAATTCCGAAAGAATCTCTGCTAGCCTGCCCCAATTCCGAAATACTCTCTGCTAGCCTACCAAGCCTCGATTCCGCAAGAATCTCTGCTAACCTCCCATCTTGGTTTTCTCAAAAAAAACCGGCCAGCTAGCAACCGGGCAACCTAGCAGAAATCCTTTGAGATTTCGCTATTTTCAGAATAACGGAAAATACAAGGAACTCTCCGAAATCCACCACCAAATGGCCACCGTATCCCCGGGGGCGCACAGCGGCCCGGCTTTTCTGCCCTGGCATCGCGAACTTACAAAGAGGCAAGTGGGAAAACTGGCCATAAGGGGTCTAGAAAGCGCCAGAATCGACCACTTGCAGCGACTAGGTCTAGACAACTACGCGACACATAAAAAGCCTTGTAAAGGAGTGTTTTTACAAAATTCCGTGCTCTATTACGCGTCAGATGGAGTGTCGCGTAGCTGGCTAGACCTAGTTGATTTTGAGACTAGATTTTGGCACTTTATAGCCTTTTGAATCCGAATATAATTTGTAATTTGGAGCATCCCGTAGCTGCTAAATCCAAAATTTAGGCTTGAAATAGCGCTCCGCGAAGTTGACCCAAGCGTCACGCTGCCGTACTGGGATTCGACGCTGGAATCGGCGCTACGGAACCCAGGGTGGGCAGAGTTTTTTAAGACGCAATTACAATTAATATTCGTAGCTTTGTATCTAGAAAAATTTGCGTCTTGCGCGCCTGAAAAGTCCAAGATTTTGTCCAAAAATCACGCGCTTCACGCCGTCTAGAAAGTAAGAAAATTCCCCATTTCGACAAGGCAAAACTTTTATCACACGCTTCCAAAAATAATTACATCCTGAAAACGGCCAAGGGCCAAAAAGAAATTAAGAAATTTCGGTTTTGAAAATCAGAAAATCTCGAAAAGACGCTTGTAACCGAGGTGGGGCAGGGTGGACTAATTGACTGGAATGACTATGCGGAGAGAGAGAAATCGGGGCAGAGATTTTAAAAAAGCAAAAGGCCAAAAGGAATTTTCAACAAAATTGACGTGTGCAAAATATACAGGACAACGGGGCGAGGGGAACAACAACAACAATTAAAATTTCTCGAGGAATCGAGAAATTAGGAGATTTCGAGCTCGCCGTCGACGACGTGCTTCAGCGACAAAATCTCGAGCCGGCCCGCCTCTTTCGTTTCCTTGCGCAGCATCTCATCGATGGTGCGGTAGGCGCCGGGCTCGATTAGGCCAACCTAGAAAATTCGGTTATATAATGCCATGTAAAAAATGATAAAATGATCTCTGCTAGCCTGCCCCTTCCATTCCCAAATGATCTCTGCTAGCCTGCCCCTTCCATTCCCAAATGATCTCTGCTAGCCTGCCCCTTCCATTCCCAAATGATCTCTGCTAGCCTGCCCCTTCCATTCCCAAATGATCTCTGCTAGCCTGCCCCTTCCATTCCCAAATGATCTCTGCTAGCCTGCCCCTTCCATTCCCAAATGATCTCTGCTAGCCTGCCCCTTCCATTCCCAAATGATCTCTGCTAGCCTGCCCCTTCCATTCCCAAATGATCTCTGCTAGCCTGCCCCTTCCATTCCCAAATGATCTCTGCTAGCCTGCCCCTTCCATTCCCAAATGATCTCTGCTAGCCTGCCCCTTCCATTCCCAAATGATCTCTGCTAGCCTGCCCCTTCCATTCCCAAATGATCTCTGCTAGCCTGCCCCTTCCATTCCCAAATGATCTCTGCTAGCCTGCCCCTTCCATTCCCAAATGATCTCTGCTAGCCTGCCCCTTCCATTCCCAAATGATCTCTGCTAGCCTGCCCCTTCCATTCCCAAATGATCTCTGCTAGCCTGCCCCTTCCATTCCCAAATGATCTCTGCTAGCCTGCCCCTTCCATTCCCAAATGATCTCTGCTAGTTTGCCCCTTCCATTCCCAAATGATCTCTGCTAATGCCCTGGGTTCAGAAAAGCTAGCAAAACACGTTTTGGAGATTGTCCAGACCTAGTGCAACTCAGGGGTCGATATCGGGTTTGACCCCCTGACCCTATGAAAGCGTTTCTTCTCAAAAACTGACCATCTCGAGTCCCTGCTCGTCCCAATTCTCGACCTCGACCTCATTGAACAGCGGCTTCATACGGCCAATGAGGGCACGGCCTTCCTTAAAAAAAAACATAAAAATAATTCTGAAATATTCTTCACAACCTTTGCCGGGCATGCGACCCTGAGCTTCATCTTGGCGCGCTCGATCGGGAGCGATTCCTGGAGTTTCGGGATCATTTCGAGCGCCTAAAAATGGAAATTTAAAAACTAGCAGCCAAGGACCGTAGAGAATTAAACGTTTTTCATTTTGCTCCGAAAGCTATTAAAAAGGCGAATAAAACAATGGTATTAAAATCGTTGAAAGGGGTTCCCGAACGCTGGAGAACTCTAAATTTTCCCATTTTACCTGCTGTTTCGCGCTCCGATTCGCCTTCAACGAGAAGTGGATATCGGTGAGCGCCTTCGTAATTGTTGACGGGGCCACGGGCCGGCTCGTCTCCGAATCCACCACCATATTCGCGATTAATAAGGCTACCTAAAGCGACAAAATTAATGTATATTCGGTTCTTTCTCAATATCGGGGGGAGGATTCAACTTTTTCTCAGTTTGCGAACTCAGTTTTACTATCCCTAATCGTAAAAACTTCATAAATTTTGTTAGAGACATACAAAAATAGCGATTTTACGACGCAAAAAGAGGCAATTTACGAGCAAAATTTCACAACCAAATTTCCTAAGTTTTTTGTTTCTTTTCCAACTTAAAATAAAGTTAATTTCACAAAAAACAGTATTAAAACACTTAATATTACGTTACTAGGCATTTCTGGACGCATCGAAAAAGTCCCCCCCCCCGATAATGTGAAAGAACCCTAAATTCTATATCACCTCTTTCACCGAATTGTCTGACGTCGTCTGGCGCTCTTTGTCCGAAATTTGCAGCTCGCCCTTGTCCAGAATCTAAGGCGAAATCTTTAAACCCAAAAACCAACTCAAATTTACCAATCGGCAAACTTCCAACTGGTTGTCGGTTCCAAAAGCTGCCATAATCTAAAAAAACTTCTATGACTTCTAGAAGTATCCCAAACCTCGTCCTTCTTTGCCATTTGCCCCTTGCTGACGTTGGAGAAGACGGAGGGCGTCTGCAGCACCTCGTCAATGTCTTTTTCACTAAAATTAGGCAATTTTTAGCAAATTTCTATCTTTAAAACCCAAAAAACTTATTAAAAACCCACCTCTTATTCCTCCAGTTCAGCACCTTGTTCTTGTAGCACGCAATCTCGAACCGTTTCCCCATCTTTTTCATCCGCACCACGGCCACATTGGTGAGGACCTAAAAAAATGTAAAAATATGCTCTTTCTAGGGATCATACCTTTTGATTGGTGGGCGTTTTTATGTTTTTCGACATGGCGAACAAGGGTTGGACTCTGAAATTAGGTTATATTTGGATTAAAAGAATTTTTAGCGAAATAACTTGACGAAACGCTTCGCAAAGTTGAAGACCGGGAAATCGATTACGCCAGGGAAGAGGCAAGGGGTCGCGTAATAGCGTGCAATCGGAAAAGGCGGGTCCGAAAAAGAACAGAAAACAAACAGAATGACGTCAAAAAGTGATGAAATTCAGTGAAACTGGAATAAAATAGATTTATAAGGTGAAACAGACTGCCCCAACAACTTTTCAACAATCCTACCCGCTTCTCCAGCCTTTAGAGGCCCGAAAAATCATAAAAACAAGTGAACACGGTGAAAAAAAATCGGAAATTAATTAAATACTTTATAACATAACGCTATTTTATAATATTTGCCCAGAAAACACCGATTTTAAAAGTTTAAATGAAGATTCGACGATTCTCTCGTTCCTCTAAGGAGTCCGAAAATAGCAGTAAGGAAGCAGAATAACCGGCAAAATCAAGAAAATCAATTAACTCCACCAAAAATGACGCTATTTCAGGCTATTAATAGAAAAACACCCATTTAAAAAGGTTCAGTCATATTTTAGCGACTCGATCATCTTCTCCGACGAGTTTTTTGGCACGAACCAGGGCACCGTGACGACGGGGTATTTTGCGAATTGGATCGGGTTGGGTGTAAGTTTTTGGGGTATTTGAGGTGTTATTTCCTAGTGGTAATACTGGTCATAGTAGTAGTAGTGGTAGTAGTATTCTCACGTATTAAATTTCTAGAACAGCCCAACGAGACGCCAGTTCCAACAAGCGAGCAGGACACCATTCACCGAGCAGGATATTCAGGTGACATTTTGGGTTCTACGGGTACAAAAAATTGTATTAATTTCGATAGATTTGTGATTAAATTTGTTTTAATCCAATTTACTTTACAGTCCATACTCTCATCACCAGCGGCTGCGCGCCTGCTCGCCTTCTCCGCTCAGCGAAACACGTGCCCGAATAACGGGGCGCTGCTCAACAACCTCGAGCTGTACCACGGTATGCCGCACGTCTTCATCGGCGGCGACATGTTCAACCCCGTGAGTCGCATGGGGGTAAAAGCTAATATAACAGATCTAGTAGCAGGGACTTGTAAGCTATCTCGTCCATTTTCTCTCTGTCTCAGTCTTTCTGTCCACTGCAATTCCCGTCCAACTGACCGTTGATTTTTGACAAACCGACATATACGGCCGCTATACACGGCACAGCCCGATCGTTAGATGCTGATTCGACACGAAAGCGCAAATTTCGCGAGCATCGCGCTACCTACTTTAACAAAAACTTACTTTAGCGCGGACACTGAGTTTTGGCGCGCATAGAATAGTTTTGGCGCGGATGACGCTGAGGGGGTAGTTTTGGCGCGGATACCAAGTTTTGGCGCGGATACCGAGTTTTGGCGCGCATAGAATAGTTTTGGCGCGGATGGCGCTGAGGGGGTAGTTTTGGCGCGGATACCAAGTTTTGGCGCGCATACCAAGTTTTGGCGCGCATACCAAGTTTTGGCGCGCATAGAATAGTTCTGGCGCGGATGGCGCTGAGGGGGTAGTTTTGGCGCGGATACCGAGCTTTGGCGCGCATAGAATAGTTTTGGCGCGGATGACGCTGAGGGGGTAGTTTTGGCGCGGATACCGAGTTTTGGCGCGCATAGAATAGTTTTGGCGCGGATGGCGCTGAAGGGGTAGTTTTGGCGCGGATACCTAGTTTTGGCGCGGATACCGAGCTTTGGCGCGCATAGAATAGTTTTGGCGCGGATGACGCTGAGGGGGTAGTTTTGGCGCGGATACCTAGTTTTGGCGCGGATACCGAGTTTTGGCGCGCATAGAATAGTTTTGGCGCGGATGGCGCTGAGGGGGTAGTTTTGGCGCGGATACCTAAGTTTTGGCGCGCATACCGAGTTTTGGCGCGCATAGAATAGTTTTGGCGCGGATGGCGCTGAGGGGGTAGTTTTGGCGCGGATACCGAGCTTTGGCGCGCATAGAATAGTTTTGGCGCGGATGGCGCTGAGGGGGTAGTTTTGGCGCGGATACCTAGTTTTGGCGCGGATACCGAGTTTTGGCGCGCATAGAATAGTTTTGGCGCGGATGGCGCTGAGGGGGTAGTTTTGGCGCGGATACCTAGTTTTGGCGCGGATACCGAGTTTTGGCGCGCATAGAATAGTTTTGGCGCGGATGGCGCTGAGGGGGTAGTTTTGGCGCGGATACCTAGTTTTGGCGCGCATACCGAGTTTTGGCGCGCATAGAATAGTTTTGGCGCGGATGGCGCTGAGGGAGTAGTTTTGGCGCGGATACCGAGCTTTGGCGCGCATCGAATAGTTTTGGCGCGGATGGCGCTGAGGGGGTAGTTTTGGCGCGGATACCTATTTTTGGCGCGGATACCGAGTTTTGGCGCGCATAGAATAGTTTTGGCGCGGATGGCGCTGAGGGGGGTAGTTTTGGCGCGGATACCTAGTTTTGGCGCGCATACCGAGTTTTGGCGCGCATAGAATAGTTTTGGCGCGGATGGCGCTGAGGGGGTAGTTTTGGCGCGGATACCTAGTTTTGGCGCGCATACCGAGTTTTGGCGCGCATAGAATAGTTTTGGCGCGGATGGCGCTGAGGGGGGTAGTTTTGGCGCGGATACCTAGTTTTGGCGCGGATACCGAGTTTTGGCGCGCATAGAATAGTTTTGGCGCGGATGGCGCTGAGGGGGTAGTTTTGGCGCGGATACCTAGTTTTGGCGCGGATACCGAGTTTTGGCGCGCATAGAATAGTTTTGGCGCGGATGGCGCTGAGGGGGTAGTTTTGGCGCGGATACCTAGTTTTGGCGCGCATACCGAGTTTTGGCGCGCATAGAATAGTTTTGGCGCGGATGGCGCTGAGGGGGTAGTTTTGGCGCGGATACCGAGTTTTGGCGCGCATAGGATAGTTTTGGCGCGGATGGCGCTGAGGGGGTAGTTTTGGCGCGGATACCTAGTTTTGGCGCGGATACCGAGTTTTGGCGCGCATAGAATAGTTTTGGCGCGGATGGCGCTGAGGGGGTAGTTTTGGCGCGGATACCTGGTTTTGGCGCGCATACCGAGTTTTGGCGCGCATAGAATAGTTTTTGGCGCGGATGGCGCTGAGGGGGTAGTTTTGGCGCGGATACCGAGCTTTGGCGCGCATAGAATAGTTTTGGCGCGGATGGCGCTGAGGGGTAGTTTTGGCGCGGATACCTAGTTTTGGCGCGGATACCGAGCTTTGGCGCGCATAGAATAGTTTTGGCGCGGATGACGCTGAGGGGTAGTTTTGGCGCGGATACCTAGTTTTGGCGCGGATACCGAGTTTTGGCGCGCATAGAATAGTTTTGGCGCGGATGGCGCTGAGGGGGGAGTTTTGGCGCGGATACATAGTTTTGGCGCGGATACCGAATTTTGGCGCGCATAGAATAGTTTTGGCGCGGATGGCGCTGAGGGGGGAGTTTTGGCGCGGATACCTAGTTTTGGCGCGGATACCGAGTTTTGGCGCGCATAGAATAGTTTTGGCGCGGATGGCGCTGAGGGGGTAGTTTTGGCGCGGATACCTAGTTTTGGCGCGGATACCGAGTTTTGGCGCGCATAGAATAGTTTTGGCGCGGATGGCGCTGAGGGGGTAGTTTTGGCGCGGATACCTAGTTTTGGCGCGCATACCGAGTTTTGGCGCGCATAGAATAGTTTTGGCGCGGATGGCGCTGAGGGAGTAGTTTTGGCGCGGATACCGAGCTTTGGCGCGCATAGAATAGTTTTGGCGCGGATGGCGCTGAGGGGGTAGTTTTGGCGCGGATACCTAGTTTTGGCGCGCATACCGAGTTTTGGCGCGCATAGAATAGTTTTGGCGCGGATGGCGCTGAGGGGGTAGTTTTGGCGCGGATACCGAGCTTTGGCGCGCATAGAATAGTTTTGGCGCGGATGGCGCTGAGGGGGTAGTTTTGGCGCGGATACCTAGTTTTGGCGCGGATACCGAGCTTTGGCGCGCATAGAATAGTTTTGGCGCGGATGACGCTGAGGGGGTAGTTTTGGCGCGGATACCTAGTTTTGGCGCGGATACCGAGTTTTGGCGCGCATAGAATAGTTTTGGCGCGGATGGCGCTGAGGGGGGAGTTTTGGCGCGGATACATAGTTTTGGCGCGGATACCGAATTTTGGCGCGCATAGAATAGTTTTGGCGCGGATGGCGCTGAGGGGGGAGTTTTGGCGCGGATACCTAGTTTTGGCGCGGATACCGAGTTTTGGCGCGCATAGAATAGTTTTGGCGCGGATGGCGCTGAGGGGGTAGTTTTGGCGCGGATACCTGGTTTTGGCGCGGATACCGAGTTTTGGCGCACATAGAATAGTTTTGGCGCGGATGGCGCTGAGGGGGGTAGTTTTGGCGCGGATACCTAGTTTTGGCGCGGATACCGAGTTTTGGCGCGCATAGAATAGTTTTGGCGCGGATGGCGCTGAGGGGGTAGTTTTGGCGCGGATACCGAGTTTTGGCGCGCATAGAATAGTTTTGGCGCGGATGGCGCTGAGGGGGGAGTTTTGGCGCGGATACCTAGTTTTGGCGCGGATACCGAGTTTTGGCGCGCATAGAATAGTTTTGGCGCGGATGGCGCTGAGGGGGTAATTTTGGCGCGGATACCTAGTTT
The DNA here is from genome assembly GCA_958295435.1 of Mesorhabditis spiculigera. Classification (NCBI taxonomy): domain Eukaryota; kingdom Metazoa; phylum Nematoda; class Chromadorea; order Rhabditida; family Rhabditidae; genus Mesorhabditis; species Mesorhabditis spiculigera. The sequence continues at coordinate 941,520 of CATQJA010002663.1, forward strand.
TGGCGCGGATACCCGTTTTGGCGCGCATAGAATAGTTTTGGCGCGGATGGCGCTGAGGGGGTAGTTTTGGCGCGCATACCTAGTTTTGGCGCGGATACCGAGTTTTGGCGCGCATAGAATAGTTTTGGCGCGGATGGCGCTGAGGGGGGTAGTTTTGGCGCGGATACCTAGTTTTGGCGCGGATACCGAGTTTTGGCGCGCATAGAATAGTTTTGGCGCGGATGGCGCTGAGGGGGTAGTTTTGGCGCGCATACCTAGTTTTGGCGCGGATACCGAGTTTTGGCGCGCATAGAATAGTTTTGGCGCGGATGGCGCTGAGGGGGTAGTTTTGGCGCGGACACCGAGTTTTGGCGCGCATAGAATAGTTTTGGCGTGGATGGCGCTGAGGGGGTAGTTTTGGCGCGCATACCGAGTTTTGGCGCGCATAGGACAGTTTTGGCGCGGATGGCGCTGAGGGGGTAGTTTTGGCGCGGATACCTAGTTTTGGCGCGGATACCGAGTTTTGGCGCGCATAGAATAGTTTTGGCGCGGATGGCGCTGAGGGGGTAGTTTTGGCGCGGATACCGAGTTTTGGCGCGCATAGAATAGTTTTGGCGTGGATGGCGCTGAGGGGGTAGTTTTGGCGCGCATACCGAGTTTTGGCGCGCATAGGACAGTTTTGGCGCGGATGGCGCTGAGGGGGTAGTTTTGGCGCGGATACCTAGTTTTGGCGCGGATACCGAGTTTTGGCGCGCATAGAATAGTTTTGGCGCGGATGGCGCTGAGGGGGGTAGTTTTGGCGCGGATACCTAGTTTTGGCGCGGATACCGAGTTTTGGCGCGCATAGAATAGTTTTGGCGCGGATGGCGCTGAGGGGGTAGTTTTGGCGCGCATACCTAGTTTTGGCGCGCATACCGAGTTTTGGCGCGCATAGGATAGTTTTGGCGCGGATGGCGCTGAGGGGGTAGTTTTGGCGCGGATACCTAGTTTTGGCGCGGATACCGAGTTTTGGCGCGCATAGAATAGTTTTGGCGCGGATGGCGCTGAGGGGGTAGTTTTGGCGCGCATACATAGTTTTGGCGCGGATACCGAGTTTTGGCGCGCATAGGATAGTTTTGGCGCGGATGGCGCTGAGGGGGTAGTTTTGGCGCGGATACCTAGTTTTGGCGCGGATACCGAGTTTTGGCGCGCATAGAATAGTTTTGGCGCGGATGGCGCTGAGGGGGTAGTTTTGGCGCGGATACCTAGTTTTGGCGCGGATACCGAGTTTTGGCGCGCATATAATAGTTTTGGCGCGGATGGCGCTGAGGGGGTAGTTTTGGCGCGGATACCTAGTTTTGGCGCGGATACCGAGTTTTGGCGCGCATAGAATAGTTTTGGCGCGGATGGCGCTGAGGGGGGTAGTTTTGGCGCGGATACCTAGTTTTGGCGCGGATACCGAGTTTTGGCGCGCATAGAATAGTTTTGGCGCGGATGGCGCTGAGGGGGTAGTTTTGGCGCGCATACCTAGTTTTGGCGCGCATACCGAGTTTTGGCGCGCATAGAATAGTTTTGGCGCGGATGGCGCTGAGGGGGGTAGTTTTGGCGCGGATACCTAGTTTTGGCGCGGATACCGAGTTTTGGCGCGCATAGAATAGTTTTGGCGCGGATGGCGCTGAGGGGGTAGTTTTGGCGCGCATACCTAGTTTTGGCGCGCATACCGAGTTTTGGCGCGCATAGGATAGTTTTGGCGCGGATGGCGCTGAGGGGGTAGTTTTGGCGCGGATACCTAGTTTTGGCGCGGATACCGAGTTTTGGCGCGCATAGAATAGTTTTGGCGCGGATGGCGCTGAGGGGGTAGTTTTGGCGCGGATACCTAGTTTTGGCGCGGATACCGAGTTTTGGCGCGCATAGAATAGTTTTGGCGCGGATGGCGCTGAGGGGGGTAGTTTTGGCGCGGATACCTAGTTTTGGCGCGGATACCGAGTTTTGGCGCGCATAGAATAGTTTTGGCGCGGATGGCGCTGAGGGGGTAGTTTTGGCGCGGATACCTAGTTTTGGCGCGGATACCGAGTTTTGGCGCGCATAGAATAGTTTTGGCGCGGATGGCGCTGAGGGGGTAGTTTTGGCGCGCATACCTAGTTTTGGCGCGCATACCGAGTTTTGGCGCGCATAGAATAGTTTTGGCGCGGATGGCGCTGAGGGGGTAGTTTTGGCGCGGATACCTAGTTTTGGCGCGGATACCGAGTTTTGGCGCGCATAGAATAGTTTTGGCGCGGATGGCGCTGAGGGGGTAGTTTTGGCGCGGATACCTAGTTTTGGCGCGGATACCGAGTTTTGGCGCGCATAGAATAGTTTTGGCGCGGATGGCGCTGAGGGGGTAGTTTTGGCGCGCATACCTAGTTTTGGCGCGCATACCGAGTTTTGGCGCGCATAGGATAGTTTTGGCGCGGATGGCGCTGAGGGGGTAGTTTTGGCGCGGATACCTAGTTTTGGCGCGGATACCGAGTTTTGGCGCGCATAGAATAGTTTTGGCGCGGATGGCGCTGAGGGGGTAGTTTTGGCGCGGATACCTAGTTTTGGCGCGGATACCGAGTTTTGGCGCGCATAGAATAGTTTTGGCGCGGATGGCGCTGAGGGGGTAGTTTTGGCGCGCATACCTAGTTTTGGCGCGCATACCGAGTTTTGGCGCGGATGGCGCTGAGGGGGTAGTTTTGGCGCGGATACCTAGTTTTGGCGCGGATACCGAGTTTTGGCGCGCATAGAATAGTTTTGGCGCGGATGGCGCTGAGGGGGTAGTTTTGGCGCGCATACCGAGTTTTGGCGCGGATACCGAGTTTTGGCGCGCATAGAATAGTTTTGGCGCGGATGGCGCTGAGGGGGTAAGTTTGGCGCGTATACCTAGTTTTGGCGCGGATACCGAGTTTTGGCGCGCATAGAATAATTTTGGCGCGGATGGCGCTGAGGGGGTAGTTTTGGCGCGCATACCTAGTTTTGGCGCGGATACCGAGTTTTGGCGCGCATAGAATAGTTTTGGCGCGGATGGCGCTGAGGGGGTAGTTTTGGCGCGCATAGGATAGTTTTGGCGCGGATGGCGCTGAGGGGGTAGTTTTGGCGTGGATACCTAGTTTTGGCGCGGATACCGAGTTTGAGCTTTGGCGTTTACGAGACTTTGACGATGTATTTGTTTGACGCAGTGCATATCAATTATTTATTGGCATTCAAGAATCACATGTGGTTGACAAGTAAATCGAGTTGTTTTCCAACGATTAGCGCTTGGTTCCGGCAGGGCGGAGGCCGAGGCTGCCCCAGTTGTTTTCGAAGGAGCAAACCACGCAGCGACCTGGAAATAATGAGGGGTTTTTTTGTGGGAAGTCGGGTGGGCGGACTGACGGCCTGGCAGGCACCACGCGCTGTTGCACTCGGTCTTGCCCTCGACCCGATCCGAAGCGCGGCTGAAAAATACATGATGATCCTCGATAGCCCGAAAGGCCCCGCCCCAAATCTGGCCAAAACCAACAAGTACGCCTTTGTGCAAGGTGCGCACAGCGGGGGTCCGTGCTTCGTCGTAATCTTGAGCTCGCCGGCGTCGGGTCCACATTTTCGGCATATGCCGCGTTCCTGCAGCTATGTATAAAAGGGCCAACGGGTTACAGTATTACGTTGTACACCTCGTGGCGCCCGACATTGGAGACCGACGGGCTGATCTGAAAGAGCCAAGTCGGGAGGGTGCTGGACGGTTAGCGGGGGCGCTTATCAATTTTCGCTCTCTTCGAGCTGGCAGTAGTTTTTGATTGCGAGGAATGTATAAAAAAGGTTAAAGTTTTTTTTATTAAAGGTTGTATAAAATCCATTTTAATAATATGGCATTTTGACAATTTTTATCTTTTTGGTTGATTTTCCCTAGATTTTCGACTAAAAGCGTTGAATTTGTAGTTTTTATAGGCATTTACAACTAAAAACTGTCAAATGCCACAAAAATCCACTGGTTTTCCGGAAAAATCAGCCCCTCCCGCTAACAGTCAAGTACCGTCGAGAGGCGAGAAGCCGGTCTTTGGTTAGTTCTTTCGCATTATCGGGGGAGGGACTCGAACTTTTTTTGGTACCAGTCTAGGAAAGTCTGATAACTCAATGGAAAGTGTTATAATAGTGTAAAACACTTCAAAGGAAAAGTCAAAATTTTGGTCAAAAATCAATATTTTTTTACATTTTTTGATGCAAATTTGTTCACACAAATTTTCGCGTTGAAGCATAGTAAAAAAAGCATTTAGAAAAACTTTCACTATTTATGTTTGAAAATTAGATCGTAAGTCGCTTCGTAACGATTTATTCTCAGACAACGAACACAAAAGCAGAAAGGATCAGTCAAACACAGAAATCTAGTGAGCATATGCCTTGAAAAAGTCTGCAGCGAGCCCTTTCGTGCGATCGAGGAGGGTGGGGTTTCCTTGCTCGGCGGTCGTGGGGTCGGATTGGCTGGAGGAAGAGGCGCTGGTTGCCGTAGTATCCCCGGGGTGGCTGTTCATCATCTGAAATTCAAAGTTTATTCCGTCAATGACCTTTACAGGTACTGGACTGTTAGCGGGGGGGGCATTTTACCTGTCGGAAACTAATTTTTGCTTGTCGTGCTATTACCTGTTGATAATCAACAGTAGTTTTTTAGGTTCTTTCGCATTATCGGGGGGGAGGGGGGGAGGGGGCGGGGGGTTTATCGGGGGAAACAACCGACTTTTTTTCTTAGGGTCCAATTTTTTAAATATAAATAGTGGACGTGTTTCTAAATGGTTTTTCTGCGGTTCCTGAACGTGATAACTTTGCAAATTTTTATTGAAAATGGCAAAAACATCGATTTTTTGACCAAAAATGGTCGATTTTGGACCAAAATCTCGACTTTTTTTAAAGTCTTTAGATAGCTTTTCTAGTTTAAATGTGGTTAGATATTACTAGAAACACTCTTAAAACACAAAAACCAAAAAAAGTTTGGGTCCCCCCCGATAATGCAAAAGAACCGCTTTTTATATCTAAAAACCGCTAAGGTACTATGGAAATCGTTTATATTTTGCTATATCTGTACGGAGTTACTGCGGAAATTATTTCTCCATTCCGTTAAGCGGAAAGGCACCCACTTTTGGCGGATGAGGCTCGGGGTTGGGCGGCTGCTGCGGCTTCTCTTCGGTCTTCTTCTCCTTCGCGTCCTCCGGCGCGTCGGCGCGCTCATCGGCTTTGGCCTGAAATTTAGTAATACAATAATTATTTTCTGTAATACTAACTAGATTTTCACTTAACTATTTACTGGGTTTCAACTAATTTTAAGACCTACAACGACCAAATTTTCGACCTTTTCAATCCAACTTTTTTCTAACTTTTGCTACTTTAAGTATAGCTAACACCTACGAAGAAATGCAAAAACACTTGTCCTTTGATTGCTAGACGAACCGGCTTGTTGTTGGTGGTGGGCGGGGCGGTGTCCTCCGGCTCGACGGACGTGGTGTCGTCGGCGATGACGATGGCGGCGGCGGCTTGCGTCGGGCGCTCGTGCAGGTCCTTGAAGCGGATGGGGTCGGGCAGCTAAACGAAACGAGTTTGAATACGGCTCTGACAGCCCCCACGTCGACGCGTTGCGGCTTGCGAGAGGGACTACGGCCCCTGTTAGACTTGGCGTAGTCCTCGCCGCAGCGCCGCGACTCCAGGACCTTGACGCCGTTGTCCTTCTCGATGCCCTCCATCTGAAGAATGTGCTTAGGCTTGGGCTTAGGCTTAGGCTTTAGGCTTAGGCTTAGGCCTAGGCTTAGGATTAGGCTTAGGCTTAGGCTTCGGGATCATTACCAGCTTATCGTAGTGGCCGTTCTCGGCTTCCGTTGCTCCCCGGGCCGCCGTGTAGTTCTTTTTCGCCTCCTCGTACTCGCCGGCGACGTACTGGGCGACTTTCTGGCAAGAAGAAATATTGAACCACGCCTCAAAAAATTTTGGTCGAAATCGAAAATCCATTTTTGTGCAAAAAAAATCGGTATTTTTTGTGTTTTTTACAGTAAAAATCTATAAGTTTTTACGTTTAGGACTAATAAAAAAGCGTCTACAAACGACGCCGCTTTTTAGTCAAAAACGGTTTTTAGTAAAAAAAAAACCCCATGTATTACTCAGAAAACGTTCGATAGGTGTTTGCAAGGTCGAATTCTGGTAAAAAAAAGCCTTTTTCGTCAAAAAAATAGATATTTTGTATGTTTTAGTAAAGTTTGTAAAGTTTATACGTTCAAGGATAGGCAAAAAAACTAGTTTAGAAAGGCTTCCGCTATTTAGATTTAAAAAAATTGAATCCTAACAACGTCGCCCTCCCCCCGATAATGCAACAGAACCAGAATAATTTTTTTCGATTGCCCAAACGTACCTTGACTAGGAGATCCAACGGTAAGTCTTGGGATTCCTCCGCTTCCACGCGCGCCGCGACCAGCGCCGGATCGAACCAGGCAGGCACGTCGAGGTCTTTCGGGTGGGCGACGAGCAGAAGCTTCTATAACGGGGGGAGGTAGGAGGTGGCGCGACGAGCAAGGCTTAGGCTTTCTTAAGCTTAGGCTTAGATTTAGGCTTAGGCTTAGGCTTAGGTTGAGGCTTAGGCCTAGGCTTAGGCTTGGGCTTAGACTAGGCTTAGATTTAGGCTTAGTCTTAGGCTTAGGCTTAGACTTGGGCTTGGGCTTAGACTTAGGCTTAGATTTAGGCTTAGTCTTAGGCTTAGATTTAGGCTTAGGCTTAGGCTTAGGTTGAGGCTTAGGCTTAGGCTTAGGCTTGGGCTTAGACTTAGGCTTAGATTTAGGCTTAGTCTTAGGCTTAGGCTTAGGCTTGGGCTTAGGCTTATTAGGCTTAGGCTTAGGCTTAGGGAGGACTCTACCTGAATCCGCGCCGACGGCGCCGTGGCCCATCCGCCCGTCTTCAGCCTCTCCGCATCATCATCCGTCCACTGCTTCAGCGTGGCGTCCCCGCACTCGTAGCAAAGCATCGCTTGGAGCTTCTGCAGGGCCAGAAGACAACCGCGCTGCAAACAGAAGTCGTTATTGCCATCACGAAGGGGTTCTTTCGCGTTATCGGGGGGGACAATTTTTTAGGAATCAATTTTTAAATCTAACTAACGCAATGTTGCTAGGCCGTCTTTCCAAAACTATTCCCAAACGTACTTACGCCAAAATTTTTGATTAAAAACCAGCAGAAAAACATCGATTTTTCGACGAAAAACGGCCGTTTTGACCAAAAGGTTGCTAAAATCACAATGAAAATTCATCTTCATTCATTCATCAATTCATTCATTTTTATTCATCTAGAAATGCCTAGTAAGTTACTAGGCATTTCTAGATGAATAAAAAAAATTGTTTGATGTTTTTAGTAAAATACTATGTCTTAACTAAAAAAACTATCACAAAACTTTAAAAAAACGTTTGAAGGTCCATTTCGTCCAAAAAGGCAGTTTAGATGGAAAAATCTATATTTTTGAAATGTTAAATAAAAATTTGCAAAGTTTGGACATTTAGGAATAGTAAAAATTTTTTGTAACTTTTGCTCAAAAATGTGTGAAAAATGACCAACACGTCAAAATTTACGAGTTTTCGAAATTATTAAACTATTTTTAGAACTTTCGGTCAACCAAAAACCGCTAAAACACTGTAAAAACCATAAATATGCTCGACAGGCGTAGATGGCAAAAGAAAAGTGGTTTCCCCTTGCAAAAATCCGCGGCCCCCCCGCTAACAGTCCAGTACCAATCTAAGCCTCGAAAAGCGTAATAACTCCGGGGAAGAATTCAAAGTTTAAACTATGACCTTCTGCAGCAAAATCGCGGCCGCGTCTTCTTCTTTCTTCTTGAGGGCGCCCCACTTCAACAGGCTATGGTCGGCGCGCAGGATGAGGGCAGAGCAGTTCTAAAAAGAAAGTTCGAAATTGTAGCAATCACTCACGTCGAGGGTTTGTTCATTATTAGTAGTCATTGTCAGTATAAATAACGGAATAGAGGGGGTTAGTGAAATGACGACGCCCGCCGGCGTGTGGCTTCTATACGGGTATTCGGATGCGCCACGCGGAGCGCTTCCGATTTTCGGCGACTCCATATGCAAATCTTGTCGGATTGCCAAAATAGTGTCTTCACAGCTTATTATTCTGCTGTTTATGTAAATCGTGACCATCTCTGTCTGTCTCTATCTCTCTCTTTATTTGGATCTCTCTCGCTCACCCTCTCTCTCCCTCTCTCTCTCGCTTTCGCATTCTCCCTTATTCACTCTCTTTCACTTCTCTCACTCACTCTCGCTCTTTATCACTCGAATCACTCTCTTGCTTCCGATCGCTCTCTCTCTCTCTCTCTCTCTCTCTCTCTCTCTGTCACTCCAATCACTATCTCGCTTCCGCTCTCTCACGCTCTCTCTCTTGCCCTCCCTCTCTCTCACTCCACTCTCTATCTCTCTCTCTTTCCCTATCTCGCTCTCTCTCTCAGGCGGAGTGATTAGCAGAGAACTTTTGGGAAAGCGACCCTCGCAATTGAAGACCCTTTTAGTTAACCTCGACGAACGATCCGCTTTTCTGGCTTCACCACTCGTTTGTCGATCTGATTTGGGAGCAGTGGCGCCAGGCAAAACAGGTTAGCCACTTCGGTTTTGCTTTAAAGGAGCCGTCAAGCCAACCTCAAAACGGTTAGGTCAAAATTGAGGGGTCTTTGAGGCGCCGGAATGGACGCCGACAGTCCGCCAGGTCTCGACAGCTACGCAAGACGCCGAAGCGCGCATTAATCTCATCTTTGGCATGCCGCGTGGCTGTCTAGCCCTAGTCGATGTTAGGGGTCGATTGGCGCGCTTTCTGGAACCTTTAATATAGCTGATTTTTGTTGTAGACACGCCAACAACGCGAAAACCACTACCCGGCTGATAACCTACAATGCGCTACGGAAGCACATTTTGGTGGGACTATAATGCGCCCATTTACGCCGTTGATAAATAAGGTATGCTTAGATGCGTTGTCACTATCTGTCATTCGCTCTCTCTCTCCCTCTCTCCCTCTCTCCTCTCTCTCTCTCTCTGTCTCACTCTCACTTTCTCTCTCTCTCTCTCTCTCTCTCGCTTACGCTACCAAATTTGCCATCAAATTCCTAGGATGGTCTGTCGAACAGCTACACCGACAACTTGTACGAGTACGCCCCGCGGCCAGGCTGTAGCGCTCAGCAGGACTGCGGCTCCGAGTGAGTTACGCCTTTTTAGCACCGAAAAAAGCTTGATGCCATCAAAATGTTTTCCAGGTCCCTTTAAACCCCGAAAATCTTCAGGCTGCTCTTCTGCGACCGTTCGAACGGAGCGCCGCGTTGCGCCTCGAAGGTGAAGATCGGGGCCAGCTGCGGTGGTTACAGGATGGGTACGGTAATCTTGGCGCTATTTAGAACATCAGTGACGTTACGGTAATCTTTGAAAACGCCAAAAAATTGAAAAAAGTAGGTATCTTGTATTTTTTTCATCCAAAATCAGTCTCTAATTGGCTTTCCACGTCTGGGTTTTTGAAGTTTGTCTTGCCTTCCAAGTCCCTTTAATTCAGGCGAGAACCCGTGCTACAGGGGAGAGTGTCTGAACGGCATCTGCCAAAGAAGTTCTCAGCCCAACCCGGGTCCTGCACCGACGACTGGCCGGCCGGATGTGCCGACGACGACAAGGAGGACGTGGCCGACGAGGCCGCCGTGGAATGGAGGGGTGAGTAAGGCAGATTTTTTAAATACATCTTTCTCCTATTCTCTATCTCTCACTCTCTCTCTCGATATCACTCTCTCGCGCTGTCTCTCTCTGTCTCTCGCTTCTCTCTGCCACTCTCTCACATTGATTCACAAATTTAATCTCTCGCTCCTTCTCTCTCTCTCCCTCTCTCTCTCTCTTTCTTTCTCTTTCTCGCTCTCTCACTCTCTCTCTCTCTCTCTCTCTCTCTCTCTCTCCCTCTCTCTCACGCACTCTTTCGCCAACCAGATTTTTCATTTTCAGAGCCCAACCCACATCGAACCCGGATACGGTTGCGGTGTTCACGTCGAGCCGGGCTACGGTAGTGGCCCACACGTCGAGCCAGGCTACCGTAACCCTGACAGCCCTGTTTACGTCGAGCCGGGCCTCGACCCTATCACCTACCCACCCAGCAACCAAAACCCATACCTTGCCTTCCAACGCGGGAAATGAATTCTGATGTTTTAGACTATTAATGTGCGAAGCACACGTACTATAAAGCATTCAATATTTATGATAAAATCATCTGAAAAATAAGTTAAATAAAGTTCTATGCCCGTCGCAAGCTGAACTGTACGGTGCTGATGTGCCGGTGGGCGAACAGGGCCGAGCAGAGCGCAAAGTAGAACTCCCACTTTCGGTGGAAAGTACGGGAATAGCCGAGGGCCAGAATTTCGGCTCGTCTGTCTCGCCATGCGCTGAAAATTCATTGTTATTAAGGTTTAACGGGATTGGGAAGCCGGAAAATCTACTCCTTTAACGACTGGGTCTAGACAGGTAAGAGATACAGCAAAACAGTATGTTTAAGAAGGGAGCGAATTCGGCAGGCTAGCAGAGATCATTTGGGAATGGAAGGGGCAGGCTAGCAGAGATCATTTGGGAATGGAAGGGGCAGGCTGGCAGAGATCATTTGGGAATGGAAGGGGCAGGCTAGCAGAGATCATTTGGGAATGGAAGGGGCCGGCTAGCAGAGATCATTTGGGAATGGAAGGGGCAGGCTAGCAGAGATCATTTGGGAATGGAAGGGGCAGGCTAGCAGAGATCATTTGGGAATGGAAGGGGCCGGCTAGCAGAGATCATTTGGGAATGGAGAGAGGCAGGCTGGCAGAGATGTTTTGAGGAATAGCCCAGCTACCTAGACCTAGTCGAGACGAGCAGACGAGAGAGAGAGAGAGCGTAAAGGAGAGAGAGAGAGAGAGAGAGAGAGAGAGAGAGAAAGAAAGAGAAAGAGAGATAGAGAATAATAGGGAGTGCGGGAGAACTTACCATAGCCACAAATCGAGTGTTGTCGCGTAGTGTTCCCCAATTTCTGAGATGTCCCCATCCATGGACAGCCGACCGCCCAGACACCGGTCGATGTGGCTAAGCGAGGGGAGATGGCCTAAAATTCTAGATTTCTTCACGGATTTGGAGTTTGTGGTTAATTATGATATGTCAAATCCGTAAAAAGCGTTAATTGGTTCCACCTACCGCCGGGGAAAATGTGTTTCCGGATGAAATCCGACGACCGGCAATAGCGTTCGTAGTACGCATCCGGACAGGTGATCGCCTGGAATTGGAAATTTAAACTTTGAAAGGGCCTGGAAAGCGTGTCTATCGACCCCTCCGTCGACTAGGTCTGGACAGCTACGCCATATAACAAGATTTCAGCGCAAGAACATGACTTTAGCAGCTGAAAAACCAGCAACTGGTGCATAAGCGCGTCGTGTAGCTGTCTGGGTCCAGTCGATCGATCGGGTCAATTTTCTCGCCTATTAGTCCCTTTAATGTCTATTTGTGCTTACCTGGAGAACGGCCTTCCCTCCGGGGGCCAACCGATCATGGAGGACCTGGAAATATTCGGCCATGTACTGCTCGCCGACTGCCTCGATCATTTCGATGGAGACCAGCCGAGAGTAGGTGCCAGTTTCGAGTCTGAAAGTGAGAGATTAGAGAGCGCACAAGACCGAGAGAGAAAGGGAGAGCGAGCGAGAGTTGACGAGAGAGAGATGGAGAGAGGGAGAGAGAGAGAGAGAGAGAGAGAGAGAGAGAGAGAGAGAGAGCGAGCGAGCGAGAGCCATTACCTATAGTCAAGATATTTGAGATCAATAAGATGTGATAGCCCAGCCTCTTCTACCCGTTGCTTGGCCATTGCCAGCTGCTCGTGCGATATGGTCAGCCCGGTCCAGCGGCAGCCGTGTCTGAAAACGCAGGTTTAAAGGGACCGTGAAGCCTGGCCAGCGCTCCGAAACCCACCTCTTTACGGCCTGAATCGCGAAGGCGCCCCAACCACACCCAATCTCCAGCACGTGGTCATCTTCAGAGAGTTCGAGCCGGTCGACGAGTTTGTCGATCTGAAAAAAAACATTGAGAGAGTGCAAAAACGAGGGAGAGAGAAGGAAAGAGAGAGAGAGAGAGAGAGAGAGAGAGAGAGAGAGAGAGAGAGATAGAGGGGAGAAGATAGAAAGAGATAGAGCGAGCGACTGAGAGAGAGAGAGAGAGAGAGAGAGAGAGAGAGAGAGAATCCACCTTTCGACGCTGCGACTCCTCCAGCAACCCGACGTCGTACTCCTCGATAGGGATGCCGGCTTTCTGAAAGTTTCGTGATCCTCGCTGACGAAAAAAGGCCTCCGAAAAATCGAGCAAGCTTGGTCCCTTTAAATGTAATTCTGACAAACCTCAAACACGCCGCAAGAATACGTCATTGAAGGGTCGAGGAACAGTTCGAACATGTCGTTGCCGAGATCGTAGTGGGCTAAAAAGAAGTTGGGAGTCTTAGGCTCATGCTTCTTTTCAACCAACCTCGGATATTCTTGGCGCTCTGCAACAGCGTATTCGAGCGTATCTGGTGTTGGCAGTAGTTGAACAGGGCCCAGCCACGTTGAAGAACACTGAGGAGGACTTCGGAAAGGGAGGCTAGGATCTTCGAGGAGGTAGATTTTGGTTTTCTTGGCCCTCGCAGGCGTGCGGTTTGCTCTGAAAATTTACCAAGTTATCTCTGCTAGCCTGCCCCTTCCATTCGCAAATGATCTCTGCTAGCCTGCCCCTTCCATTCCCAAATGATCTCTGCTAGCCTGCCCCTTCCATTCCCAAATGATCTCTGCTAGCCTGCCCCTTCCACTCTCAAATGATCTCTGCTAGCCTGCCCCTTCCATTCCCAAATGATCCCTGCTAGCCTGCCCCTTCCATTCCCAAATGATCTCTGCTAGCCTGACCCTTCCTTTCCCAAATGATCTCTGCTAGCCTGCCCCTTCCATTCCCAAATGATCTCTGCTAGCCTGCCCCTTCCATTCCCAAATGATCTCTGCTATCCTGCCCCTTCCATTCCCAAATGATCTCGGCTAGCCTGCCCCATGTTACCGGAAACGCACGCTTGGCGCGGATGAGAAGCTTGAGAAGTTGGGTGGTGCCCGGGTCGGCTTCCCAGCATCCATACATGAACGCCTCGCCAAGGCCGAGCTTCGGGTCCAGCATCATCAGCCAGCAGAAGAAGAACAGCCGATGGATTCGAAGGGTTACCGGGTCAGATCTGCAAAAACACGGATAGCTTGGCATCAGGCTTGGTTAGGCTTGGGTTAGGCTTAGGTTGGGCTTGGGCTTAGGCTTCGGCTTAGTCTTAGGTTTAGGCTTAGGCTTCGGCTTAGTCTTAGGTTTAGGCTTAGGCTTAGGCTTAAGCTTCGCAGATCTCCGCTACAACTTCCTTACCGCGGCTTCTCCCTCGCTAGCGAGCGGCTAATCGCTACCAGCCTACCCCAGACTTTTCGCCGTCAAAGAAAGTTTATGCTTGCCCCCCGCCCCCGCTGACAGACATATCGTAAATCTGAGATAAGGCAAAAAGCTCCCGTATCGCCTGGGGGGCATACAAGCAGTGATGTTTGAAACCCAAACTGCTGCAAGGAGCCGTTGGTTTGTGATTGTATACTTGTTGAAAATCGTTTTGAAGGGGCTGTGAAGCGAGAATCGGCCTATTCCATCGACCAGGCCATCGTATTTATGTTTCAAAAAACACATTTTTAATCGCGAATTTAGTGGTTTAACGGCACCAGAAAGCCGCCAAGTCGACCCCTTCCTATAACTAGGTCTCGACAGCTACGCGACACCTCAAGAAATGCATGGTCTAGTCGAATTTTAGTTTTCTCTAACGTCACGCTTCTAGCTGTTGAAAACCAGCCCAGGCATTTTTTGGCCTATCTCATCGCTGTCTAGACCTAGTCGATGGGTCGGTTTCCAAGCTTCCGAGTTTCTTTAAAGCATTATAAATCGCAAAACTCACTCATTATTGTTCTGCACCTTGTTCCCGAAAGTACGCTCGAATCTTAATGACGGGATTTGCAGCGTTAATGCCTATAAACTCAGCTTGAAATTTTATAGAAAAATTTGTGATCACCTCCTCGGATTGGCCGACAATGCCGTTCAAAAATCGGACGATAAATGGTAGAAAAACCCGTCGGCCGGCCGTTTCTTGGAGTTTTGCGAGGAGGGTGGCCATTTGGCTGAAAGAGATCGTGTTGTAACGAGTGAGGGAGAGAGTGTGAGACAGAGAGAGAGAGAGAGAGAGAGAGAGAGAGAGAGAAATTCGTTCGTCGACAAAAATTCGTTTAAAACCTGCCGTAGTTGAAAACAAGAAAGCAAAGCGTCTCGAGTCCGAGCCACCAGCTGCCCGCCTCGACGACACCGAGACGGTCACGCCAATTTAGTGGCCGGTTTTTGACTTGTAAGACGATAATAATTTTTCAATGCTCGGGAAAATTCAGAGACATTTTTGAGAAACGGGTTAAAAGTGTTGTAATTTTTGCGATCGGGTAAACGGTTGTGAGGTTTAGCTTAAGTTTAAGAGAAATTTCTGCAACCGTTCAAATCTAATAATTTCGAAATTCGTAATGTCGCAATTTAAAATGGCAAAAGCTGCATTAACAAACCTCCAGGAAAAACATGGCGGAAATCTCGACAAAAATCGCTTTTGGGCATTGTAAATTTGACATTATGATAGCGAAACGCTACGTACGCTACCTTTTAACGCAAAAGGAAAAGCTTAAACGTTTTCCTTAGGCGTTGAAAGGCATATCCCAAGAAAGGCCGAATGTCGGCAACGCCCAGGAGATGCCATAAAATTCATCATCGCTTGATATCATAAACCTGGGCCCCGGAGAGAATCTTATTGACTTCCAGGCTGATATCGACAAAAATTCCCCTGGCAAAAATGCGCCTTTTGAAACGAGAGGTTGGTGGCACAAGTTTTTCTACGGTTTTTGGGCGGGGTTTTTTGTGGCGTACTGACCGAAAATCAAAAGAAAATTGGGAAAATTTGAATCACTGAGTTTTAAATTCTATATGCTTAAAAATCGCGTCGTAAGTAGGGATACGTAGCGTAGGTATGCAGTAGCGTACAACGCTTAGCAATACGTCCAAGCCTAAGCGCAAGCCTAAGCCTCATGCTATGCCTCAGCGAAAGCCTAAGCCAAGCCTAAGCTCAGTCTAAACGAAAGTCTAAGTTAAGCCTAAGCTAGGCCTAGCCAAAGTCTAAGCACCAGCTTGAACGAAGCCTAAGCCAGCCCAAGCGAAGCCTAAGCCAGGCCTAGGCTTACTCCTATGCCAAAGCCTAAGCCAGCCTAAGCTAACAAGGGAACCTCAAGTTGGCACGGTGGAATTTCGAAAAACGCTCGCGGCTACCTATCCTATCGATACCTCATAAACCTATCGATAATGCTAATTTTTTGGATGTAAATTATCATTTTCCGGAAGTGCTGTATCTCTGTCCACAGGCCCATTAAGGAAATTCTAACTACAGCGTTGGAATCGCCATAGTCGAAAACCTGGGGGTAGCCGCGAGCGTTTTTCGAAATTCCACCGTGCCAACTTGAGGTTCCCTTGTAAGCCCAAGCTAAGCCCAAGCTAAGCCTAAGCCGAGGCCTAAACACAATCCTAGGCCTAACCCGACGCCGAAAACTGTTCTTTGAAAACCAGCCATCAAATTTTATCAGCCGCCGATGATTTACGATTGGCTCGGCGAAAGGTGAGACTTTATAGCTTTCCGCTGACCTAACTCTTATCAGAAAATGCGCCGTACAAGCCAAGCCGACCGTACCTTCAAAACGTGCAAAATCTCCGGCTCTTTCTTGCAGGGCAAAAGCCCTTTTAAATCAGAAAGGGCAAGGCGTCGTAAACGTAAAGCATATCTGCGGCGGGGTGGTGGTGGTGCACGGGATGTTCCGGTGATCGTGGCTAGGCGCTGGAGGAGGGGGGGAAAGCCAGTCTGATACCCCGCCGCAGGGCATTTCCCTCCCAATGTCTCCAGCACCCCCCTCTTTTAGCGGGGGTCGATTGCCGAAAACGGGTCAAGCACGCTTTCTCTCGCTCTCACTCGGCTTTTCGTTTTGCATCAGCCGCCAAAAGGGAGGAGCACAAACTCGAGCAACAGCCACAGGTCGCCTGAGCCCTCAAAATAGTTTCACGATGTCGAAATTCATAAGCTCGACATTGAAAGGGTCGAGATTCCCCCCGGTGCTTTGGCGTTATCAGGGGGGGGTCAGGTAGGCCACACTTTTTTCTTTAGTGACCAAGTTCTCTATTCAAAATAATAGCAGGGTTTCTAAGCAATACTATCGGCAGATCTGGCAGCTTTTTTTTTAATAAAAACAGGAAAAATGCAGATTGTTCAGCCAAAAAACGCCGATTTTTTAGCAAAATCCATTATTTTTTTCCTTTTTAGATAGTTGTCAACCTGGAATATAGTGAAATTAACGGAAAACACTATTTAAATCCTTGCTATGACGTTGCTGGTCATTTCTGATCTGTTACAACCGCGCCCCCCCGATAATGCCAAAGAACCGCTGTCCCAATACTACTATGCATATTCGGCGTTCGCAAAATTCGGGATTTCGGCAGTATGAAGTCCAAAGAATCCGGCAAATCTGCTTCTCTCGCCCTCACCCGCCTCTTCGTTTTGCATCAGCCGCCAAAAGGGAGGAGCACGAACTCGAGCAACAGCCACGGATCGCCTGAGCCCTCCGCAAACAGCTTCATCACACCGCGAACTTGTCAGGTTGGCAGGGTTTGCAGCACGGCGTCGATTCTCCTCCCCAAGGAGTCGTTTTTCGGTGATATTGGAGCTCTTGAGCAAGACCTAGCTAATTCGACAAAAATTCTTTTTAATAGATCGTTTCAAATAATTTTAGCATCGTTAAAGGAGCCCAGAAGTGAAAATTGGGCGCCCGGCGATGGAACCTAAAAGGTAAAAAAATTCAAGCGGTACTCCCTGCGAGTATCAGAAATTCAGATTTTGAATGTCGGTATCTTGAATGTCGATATTTCTAATGTCGGTATTTTGAATGTCGGGATTTTGGCTGTCGGGATTTTTAATGTCGCTATTTTGGCCTTTTTGGCGCGTTTGTCCTGCAATAAAAAGCTCAATTTTTTATTCGCAAAAATCCGATCCATTCCATTTAATTCTCGGCACACCTTGCGGATCACTCATCGGGTCCCAGTAGTCTCCTTTATGGAAATTTGCGATCAGCTGTCGGTATGCGGCCACCGCGTGCCCAGCATTCGATCCCCAATTCTGGACCAGAAACACGTAGACTCCAAGCTAAACGATTGTGCTTATTCAGGAAAATCTCAGAATTTTTCCCTAGATTCGAATTTTTGTGGCCAATTTCATCTATAGCCTAAATTTTACGAAGAACACTGTTAAGATACTTACTATGATTTTATTTGTCCAGACTAGATCGATTTTTCGACCCTCAATACAAAAAATTTGGCAATCCCGCGATTCAGCCGGCCTTGCCTTCAATTCCTCGCACAACTCGACCAGCATTTTTTGTAGTTGATGCTTAGGTCGGTGGTCAAGGACCTAAAAATGCCATGATAAATCGGTCCCCGCCGCTAAGAGTCCAGAACCGGGCGAACCCACAGATTTCGACTCCATTTCGACGTAGAATAACGCGATGCGACGGCGCTCGTCAATTGGTGGATGCTGCAATGATCGACTCGTTTGTCGAGATTTTTATCATTTTATCGAAATTTGATCTTGTCGAAAATAATTCGCTGGTCGAAAACTTCGACAAAATGAATGCGATTAAAGGCAAAAAAAAAGTTGGATTAAAAGGGGCTAGAAATAAAAAGATTTAAAAAAAAAAACCCCCCAAAAAAATAAAAGAAAAGTAACCTTTTAAAAATTAAAAAAAAATTGAAGAAAAAATTTTAATAAAAAAAAAAAATTTAAAATTTTTTATTTTTTAATTTAAATTTAAAATAAAAAAAAAAATATATAATTTGAAAAAAAAAAAAAAAAAGAAAAAAAAAAAAAAATAAAAAAATTTAATTTTTATTTTGTTTTTTAGTTAAAGGGAAAAAAAAAAAAAAAAATAATTTAAAAATTTTTTTTTTATTTTTTTTTTTTTTTTTTTTTTTTTTTTTTTTTTTTTTTTTTTTTTTTTTAAAAAATAAAAATTTATAAAAAAATAAAAAAAAAAATTTTAAAAAAAAAATTTAATAAAAAAAAAAAAAAAAAAAAAAATAAAAAAAAAAAAATTTAATTTAAAAAAAAAAAAAAAAAAAAATAAATTAAAAAAAAAAAAAAAAATTTTTTAAAAATTTAAAACCGTAAATTTTTTAAGTTTAAAAATTTTTTTTTTTTATAAAAAATTTTAATTTTCCTTTTTTTAAATTTTTCTTTTTTTTTTTTTTTTTTTTTTTTTTTTTTTTTGTTTTTTTTTTTTTATAGAAAATCGTGTGTTTGTCAATAATTGATAGTTCTGATATTCTGATAGTTTTCCATGTGTTTCACTAAAAACCTGACGTGTGCCTTACCGAGACAATACATTCGGTGATAAGGTTCCGAACCGTCTTCAGGGCATCGGGCCATCTCTTTGGGTCGTCTCCCACCTGGCCGATCGCTAAGTACTCACAGCCCACCATCTAAATTCTGCAGTAACAATTCAATTTTGGAGCAAGTTCAATTTTTCAAATCGTTTATAGAGCGTCGAAAAATACGTTCGGTGTTTTTTACGGCCTGTAAAGCCCATATTTGCAATGATTTTTCGATTTTTGGAAATATCGGGCGCGGGCCGGGCGTCTTTTTTAAAAATCCATCCTGTTTCAATAAATAAAAGAACGATTCCCAAGCGGTTTTTAATATTACTAATCGTAAAACTTTACAAATTCCCGTCAAAAATACAAAAAATAGGTAATCGGGGCGGGGCGTCTTTTTCTTAGTGCCATTTTCGTAAGATCAATACAGAAAGCGGGTCCTTTCGCATTGTCGCGAGAACGAAAATTTTTTTCTTGATTTGGAAATGCCTAGTAACGTAATAAGAATTGTTTTCATAATTTTTTTAATGAAATAAAATTGTTTTTTAAATAGAAAAACTTCTAAAACCTTTGCAAAATTTTTTCAAAAAGTCCAAATTATAGCCAAAAAACGGCGATTTTTTCAAGGAAAAGTAAGTTTTTGTAAAGTTTTTACGTTTAGGGATAGTAAAACAGCCGCAAAGGCTTTGAATTTTTAAAAAATTGATTCCTCAAAAAATCCTTTTGTACCTCCTTTAGGACTTCCATCAGATGTCTGTGAACTGCCGATGAGCTATCGTCGTCGAGCAAATCCAGCCGATACCATACCTGCAAATAATTCGGTCTATGCATGGTTTGATAGGGCGAGAGGCACTATGTATATGTGTGAAAACATCCAGGAAGTTCGGAGCACGGGTTTATTCAAGGCACCCTAGGAAAACCATGCCCTTAAAGGGATGCCCAACTTTTCCGGAGCTCAAAAAGCAAAAAACGTGTCGCGGGCGGGCGTCGAACCCGGGACCCCGGTTTTGTAGACCTGGATGCTATCCAGTAGACCGTAGTGGCAAGCCATTGGTTGGGATGGGGACGCCACAAGTGGGAAAGGGTCCGAATTTTGTGCGGCAATGGGTCCCCCGGTGCCGCACGAAATTCGCTCTTCAGTTGTACTGTCCGGAATACATAACTATATATTTGCCGCCAAAACCTTGGGTATCCCTTTAAGGGGATGATACCGACGGCATAGGTCGATGACCCCTGATCGACTGTTTGGCAAATTGCCAACAGGGCCGGGAACGCGCGCAGGGGCAAGACGTAGAGACATTTTCTTTCCATCCGTAACCAATTACTTACGCCGTCGTTATCCCTTTAACTTGCCTTTTTTCCTTTAGGCCTGATTTGCCAACAAAAATGGCCATCTTCTGGTCGGTTTCCGCCTATTTTGATCATGAAATAAACTCCTAATTTTGACACCATTGTCGTAAATCAAAAAATTTCGCCGGGTGGAAAAAGTGCCTTTTCATTTTTGCTAAACATTTCGAGCGAGGTAGGATCCTGTCAAAATCCTCAAGCAATCGGCAAATTAACCTCATTTTCCACATCGGCAAATTACTACCTTTTTTCGGAAAATTACTTAAAATCGGCATGCTAATTGCGAAAACAAAGCCAAAACGGAGCACCAGCGATTCCCAGAAAGCGGCTTTTTAGCGATAACTTTTTTACACTATTTTTCTTACAAGGAGTCGCTGTTAGGTGCTTTTGGAGTTTCGGGATGAGACCTAGCTAGTTCAATAGAGAAAAAAATTCTGAGCAACATACCATTTTCAAAAAGTGCTGATCAATAAAGGAATTTTAGAAAATTTAACTTAAACCAGGGTTGAAAAGCCGCTTCGCGACTTCTCAACCCGGGCCTCGCTTTGCATAAACCTTCCGCACTTTTATGTCACAAAAATGAAAAGCGCGTCCTCTCCCCGATTATATAGGCTACTCCCACTTACGGCGTATGCGGATTTTTCCCTAACAAAGAGGGTGTCCGTATTTAAGGAAAAACTTAACCTTAATGTCGAAAACAATCGAATTTGCAAAATCTGATATGCGTGCAGTCATCTATCTACAGGCCATTACGCGTCTAATGACGTATCATACGCCTGCTTCATCCCTTTCCCTCTTGAGATACCCTCCGGACACGCTGAGGGAAGTTGCATGCAAAGCGCGCGCGCGCACACACACACACTCAAACACTATTTTTTTATATATAGTAGGATTTCGCGCTTTTTTCTAGTTTTCTGGTCCATTTCCTCAGTTCACGTCGTTTTCGGGGCTGGGCAAGGCGCCATTCATAACCTTCCGCCAGTGCTTTTTTTGGGACACCCTGTAGGGGCGATGTCTGCTTACCTTAGAGGGCCCAAAGTGATAAATCGGCGCTAATTGTTCCAATAGACGTCCGTGGGCGCGTTCGGTATAACTAGATTGGGGTAAATGTCGGTGATGTTAATATGAGCCCACTCATTAAGTTGTTTGCTGATGAAAAAGTAGTCGCGTCGAAGCGAAGGCAGTAAATCTTGCTGCGTAAGGGGCCACTGAAGATTATGTTTTCTTATTACACAACCAGCGCCCAAAACCCGCTTCGCGGGCCTTGGGCGCTGGAATGCGGCCTTTGCATGAGAAATTTGACTTTCCGATAGCTTGGTTCCTTCGGACCCCTCCCTTTCTCCGACCACACCCGCGCGTGCAACTTGCAAGAATGAGGAAATTTGTATTTTTTGGGATTATGCAAAGTAGCCCTCCCTGGCGCCGGACACACACACACAGAGATACACGCCAAAATTATATAAGGTAGGATTCTTCTGCTTTTTGCTCACCTTCATTGGGGAGCCATACACCGTATACGGCGGAAGCCGCACCGGCGCACACGGCAGGATATCGTTGAATTTTTGCAATAACCGTCGTTGTCTCGCACTGTCCACGTCCTCGATTTTCATTTGTGGATAAGAACGATGCGTGGCGCTGTAAATTCCACATGCCCCTCATTTTCCGGGGCTAGGCGTGAAATGCAATTCTCCCCATGCTGTTTTTTTCGATTTTTCCAAATTCGTTAAAATAAATTTGTTACGAGCATTTTTCTAAAAAGTTTCTTTGACAAAATCGGCCAAAGGCCATGGTGTCCGGGCCATAACTCGAAGTCCAAATGGAATTTTGGATCCAAACAGCCGAACATTAAACCCGTCCCCCTGCCGAAAAGACGACGTTGGGTCGTACGGCTCAAGCCACTTACAGACTTCCACAGCAGGGGCACAATTGAAAGTGTGTACAAAAAGAGCAGTCGTCGCCATATTTACAGCCCTTTCGACATTCAGTCCATCCGTACCGATCCCAGCACCTGCCATTTTTCTTTCTTATCCTGATACCAGCGCCCAAAACCCGCTTCGCGGGCCTTGGGCGCTGGAATGCGGCCTTTGCATCAATAATTTGACTTTTCCATAGCTGGGGTCCTTCGGACCCTCCTCCCCTACCGACCACACACGCGCTTGCAACTGGGAAGAATGAGGAAATTTCTATTTTTTCACATTATGCAAATGACCCCGAAAAATGAGTAAAACCGGCTTTAACTTTGTAAACTTGAATTTTATCGCAATTCTGAGAACGCCACCGGAAAGAGGAGGGTCGATTCCCCCTAGTGACGAAGAATTAGCGCATTTTATCCAGGGGAAGGTCCTTAAATCGGGCCTCGAAAGTGACATCAAAACACACACACACACACACACACACACACACACACACACACACACACACACACACACACACACACACACACACACACACACACACACACACACACACACACACACACACACACACACACACACACACACACACACACACACACACACACACACACACACACACACACACACACACACACACACACACACACACACACACACACACACACACACACACACACACACACACACACACACACACACACACACACACACACACACACACACACACACACACACACACACACACACACACACACACACACACACACACACACACACAGAGATACACCCCAAAATTATATAAGGTAGGATATCTATTTCCCGAGGTGGTGCTGTTCTATTTCGAACAAGGGAAAAACTGTGCGGGGGGAGAGTCGCGGTGCGGTAAGCTACTTCTTTTTGCTATAGCTATTTCATACATACGTTATTCCGAAATTAAAACTCTTCGTATTTTTGATGTTTGATTTTCGAATGACAAAGACATTTTGTAAAAATATCGAAAATTTCGAAAACTAGCTTCGCACTTAAAGGGCACGTTCAGGGACGTTTTTTTTGGAAAAAGCAAAGATTTTTGCCGCGGCCGGGGGTCAAACCCGGGCCCCGCGCTCGGGAGGCGCGGATGGATACCAGTCAGCCACAGCTACAACCTGGCGATGGGGCGAGGGGCGCCCCACGCCACAAAGGAGGGGAATGGCCTGTCACAGCACGGGCAGGCAGTGCGCGCGCTCCCTACGTCCATAGGGTGTACACGTTGGGACGAGTACACGGCCCCTCCCTGAACGTGCGCTTTAATGCTCGCATGTGGAAACCGCCCACAAATCTTGAGCCCCTCCCCCCCGCCCCGTAATGCGAAAAAAGCCGTTCTAGTTCTGGTTGTCGCGGACGGCGATGTAAGCTTACCGATGGGGAGCCCAGAGGAAGAAATCACCGCGAACTTGATCGTCCTCATCGTGCATCAGTACGAACGATACTTGGTCAACCCAGTTTCCTTAAATAAGGAAGGTTTCTCCTCAAACCCGGTGAACCGAATTTCAGATGCACCTCACCATTGATGATCCTTCGCTTGAAGTGGATAAAAGTGCCGGCTCGTATGTAACGCCTCTGACAAGTTTTTTTGATAATAAAAACGTTTTAAAGCAATGTGTTTTTTTCGGGCGGTACAACAAGCACTTATTATTTTGGTTCTGTTCTATTTCGAGCGGGGGGACTTTGATTGAGCAGAATTTCTATATTTTCGCTATTTTCTCGCAATTTTTGCAACGACATTCGATAGAGCATCAAAAAATATACTAAGAGTTGTTATTTTAGCTTAATATATTGTAATATAAAAATTTAGAGACACAAAAATTACTTTTGAAACTAGGGCTGCCATGCTAGTTTTCGATATTTTCGCTAATTTTGTGATATTTTGGAGACACGATTCGATAGAGCTTCAAAAACATATACTAAGCGTTTTACTTTCATCCCAAAATAGCGTAGTATAAAAGAGTTATAGCAAAAACAAGATTTAAACATGGTTTCCAATGTGTGCGTAGATTCGAAAGCTAGTTTTTGAAATTTTCGATACTTTTACAAGACTTCTTCAACGTCGTGCGAAAGAGCGCCAAAGATATATACGAAAAGTTTCAATTACAACTCAAAATAACGTATTATAAACAAGTTATGGCAAAAAGAAGTAGCTTCCCCCGCACAGTTTTTCCCCCCCCCCCTCGAAATAGAACGGTACCGATCCACTAACGAATGACGATTTCAATATTCAAAATGCCGGAAATATGTTCTCCTGTTTCCCCCATGCTTCCCCCCGGCAGTCTGAACGTCGGAAATTCGGTGACAGACTTTAGGAGTCAGTAATGACAGAATTCTCGCCATTAGGAAGGTAATGAAACGTACATTTAAGCTGATCTCAAGCGTGATGCGGGTCAGCCGGCCTCGAAAATAAAAAGCACACGCGGGCCATTTGAAGAATATCTGGAATTTTCATGGATGACGAAGTCGATGACGAGGTGAGAATTTATTTATTGTTTTGTGTAAGTCTAGAAATGCCTAGTAACTTAATAGTAAGTGTTTTAATAATGTTTAATATCGAAAAATTATCCAAAAAACTTAAATATTTCGCAAAGTCGACTTTTTATCAAAAAAACCAACATTTTTGGTCGAAAAATCGATATGTTTGATGTTTTTTAATAAAGATTTGTAAAGCGACTTTAGGAATAGTAAAAAAACCGTTTGGAAACAGTTCCCCCTATTTATATGCAAAAAATTGGGTGCTAGGAAAAAGTTGGTTCTCCCCCCTGATAACGCGAAAGAACCGGCAAAGCTCGCATAAAAGAATGAAATCACCTTGCTGACGTATCGTAGATGTACTTTGAAGAGGAAGTCGAGGTGACGGAGGACGGATTGCTGGCCTTCTCGCGGTAAGTGAGGGAAGTTGAAGCGCTCGGCATACATCTAAACTGCAGGTGCCGGAAGTTGAACAACCGATACTGTCTGAGTCTGATTACAAGACCTTTTAACGCAACCCAAGCCTCTATTTTTCAAAACAAGACCATTAATATTTTCACAGAAAAGATGATTTTGTAAAATTGTCAATCCCACTGGCACTTCGGAGCAATTCTGCACCTAATGTATTTTTTGCTATGGTTTTTACATTAGTTCAATATAAGCGAAACTTACGGCCAAAGGGTTGCACTCAAATATACTCAAGGTTAATTTTCGTATCTGGAAATAGTCTAAAAGAGGATGTTGGCGGCTGGGTGTGAATGTGGGCTGTGCACCTGGGCGGTCGGTGAACCCTTGCAGGTCACCGGTGCGTAATTTCAGCGTGTAATCTTATAGTCAAAAGAGGCACGTAGCATTCAGACGCTTGGGTTTGCCGCCAGGAAATTATCGGGACACCCCTAGTCGCTCAAATCACCCACAAATACCAGCGTTAGCTCACAAGGAGACGTTTTTGAGTGTCGTCGGGACTTTGGCATGGGACCAAGCCTGTCTTGTGCAGAATTTTACGCTGATTCCGAATATGGTAACCGTATTTGCGGAATAGCTATTTCTCGAAAGTCATGAACGATTTAAACCTGAAAACAGCCCAAAATCGGCTACTTTCGATAGTCATAAAAGGCTTCGGAATAGGTTTTAGACAAAACCGGATAGTGCATCTTGTTTAGAAAAAAAATTCTCTATACAATAAGCTACTTAACTCAAAAATGTTGGAATTTTGAAAATTTTTGTTAAATTATGGGCCTCCCAGTTTATCAAATTTTTCCAACTTTTCAATGATTTTGGAGAAGGTGGTACATTTTATAGAGAATTTTTTTCTAAACAAGATGCACTATCCGGTTTTGTCTAAAACCTATTCCGAAGCCTTTTATGACTTACGAAAGTAGCCGATTTTGGGCTGTTTTCAGGTTTAAATCGTTCATGACTTTCGAGAAATAGCTATTCCGCAAATACGGTTACCATATTCGGAATCAGCGTAAAATTCTGCACAAGACAGGCTTGGTCCCATGCCAAAGTCCCGACGACACTCAAAAACGTCTCCTTGTGAGCTAACGCTGGTATTTGTGGGTGATTTGAGCGACTAGGGGTGTCCCGATAATTTCCTGGCGGCAAACCCAAGCGTCTGAATGCTACGTGCCTCTTTTGACTATAAGATTACACGCTGAAATTACGCACCGGTGACCTGCAAGGGTTCACCGACCGCCCAGGTGCACAGCCCACATTCACAAGCAGCCGCCAATAGCCTCTTTTAGTCTATTTCCAGATACGAAAATTAACCTTGAGTATATTTGAGTGCAACCCTTTGGCCGTAAGTTTCGCTTATATTGAATTAATGTAAAGATCATGGCCAAAAATTCATTACGTGCAGAATTGCTTCGGGGTGCCTGTGGGATTGACAATTTTACAAAATCATCTTTTCTGTGAAAATATTAGTAGTCTTGTTTTGAAAAATAGATGCTTGGGTTGCGTTAAAAGGTCTTGTAATCAGACTCAGACAGTATCGGTTGTTCAACTTCCGGCACCTGCAGTTTAGATGTATGCCGAGCGCTTCAACTTCCCTCACTTACCGCGAGAAGGCCAGCAATCCGTCCTCCGTCACCTCGACTTCCTCTTCAAAGTACATCTCCGATACGTCAACAAGGTATCCTTCGCGTGATCAGGGGGCAAACCAAATTTTTTTCGGTACTGTTCTCTTTAAAGCGGGGGAAAAACTGTCCGGGAGGGGCAGGGAAGCTACTTCTTTTTGCCATAACTATTATAATAGGGGGGAAACCCACTTTTTTTTCTGTTGGCCCTGGTGGGCATAGTAATCAAATATAAAGTGTTTTCACATTGTTTTTAGCAAAATTTAAGCCAATTTTAATAGGAAAAACTTTCAAAAAGTTAGAAAAACGCTTGAAAAAGTCAAAAATTTTGTCATTTTTGGGCCAAAAAAAATTGATTTTTCGACCTAAAATTAAATTGTTTAATTAAATTTTGTAAAGTTGTTATGTTTAGGAATAGCTATAAACAATTTAGAAACACTTCCACTATTTATATAAAAATATAGGCTTGGGCGGAAAAAAGTTCGGCTACCCCCCGGAATACTCAAGCACCAAGAGTACCATTAATTATTCTCGCGGCTCCATTCCCCGATCGCTGCCGTTAGGATAAGATATGGGTCATAAAATAATATTTGCGTAACATAACATATAAATTGAACCATGAAAATTCTAGATATTCTTTAAATGGCCCGCGTGTCCGTTTTATCTACGAGGCCGGCTCACGCGCATCACGCTTCGGATCAGGTCAATTGTACGTCTTGATTGGCTTCATAATGTCGGTCCCTCCAATTCCGAGGCTCAGGATGCCGATTTTAGGAAGATCCTATTATCATGAGGCCGATTTTCGTACCGTTCGAATTGACGGTCGCGAAATTCTTATGTATGCAAGAACCCTAACTGTAAAGTGTTTTACTCAGGCTGGCGTTTTGTGATGGGACCAAGCCAATCTTGTGCAGAATTTTTCGCTGATTCCGAATATGGCTTCCAAATCTGCTGCCGACCTTTATTTAAAAAGTTATTCGACATTTATACTAAAAAAATTGCGAAAATTTGGATTTCTTTGTGTTATTTTCAAGCTGTCGTCACCATCAACGTTAAAATTGGCTCGATAACTGTTTAGGAGGTTAAGGCGCGAGTTTATGCAAAAAATTCCGGGTTTTTGTGCAAAAAGCAAAAGGAATTGTGCAGGGCGGGGTTCGAACCCCCGCCCTGTGCTCGACAATCGAACACCTTGCCAATGCACCATGGTGCGAACTGGGTGGGAGCCTTCGCGAGGATAGATAAGGGGCACGGCAATGCCTGGACCCAGGCCGGGAATGGTGGGACAGCATCCGAATTTATGCCGTTTTTAAGCTTAATTTAGACCTCAAATGACTTTTTAACGCAAAGTCCGCAGCAAATTTGGAAAACGGGTTCGGAATCAGCAAAAAATTCTGCACAAGATAAGCTTGGTCCCATTCTAAAACGCCAGCCTGAGTAAAAACACTTTACAGTAAGAGGCCTTTTTCCTAGAAGCTTAAGTTGTCAATAGTGATTTTCTTATTATTATACGAGCGGCCAAAACCCGCTTCGCGGGCCTTGGGCGCTGGAATGCGGCCTTTGCATGAGAAATGTGACCTCTCCCCGCTCACACACGCGCGTGCAACTTGCAAGAATGAGGGAACTTGCATTTTTCACATTATGCAAGTTAACTCTCCCGGCCCCAAAATTGAAAATACAACTTTGTGGACTTGTATTTTATCGAAATTCTGAAAATGCCATCGGAAAGAAGAGGGACGATCCACCTTAGTAACGGAGAAATAGGGCATTTGATGCACAGGAACACCCTCGGATCGAGGCTCCAAAGGGACAGCTGCACGCACAGACACGCTAATAGACACGCCAAAGTTATCAAAAGGTTATGTATTTTTTTGGGGCAAAAATTGCTCGCGCTTGTCGTTAGCAGAAACAAATCTTTCAGAAGCTTTACAAGATATCCGACACCTCGATCTACGTCAAGCGAAGGATCATTAATGGTGAGGTGCATCTGCAATTCGATTCGAGGCTTTCCCTATTAAAGGAAAATGGCTGGACCAGATCTCGTTCGTCCTGACGCACGATGAAGAGGATGAGGTTCATGGTGATTTCGTGCTCCAGGCTACGCATCGGCAAGTTAAAACCGCCGTCCACGATTGCCTAAGCCAGAACTGGGCTCTTTCGCATTATCGGGGTTTCTCGGGGAAACCAACCGTAGAGAAACCAATTTTATGAACTGTTTTACGATCCAATTCTAGGAACTATTCTGAGATCCAATGTTTCAAAGATAAAAAACGGAAATTTTTCAAAATGGTTTTTTATTCTTCCTGAACGTGTCAACTTTACACATCCTATTGCGTATCGTCATCAAAAAATGGGGAAATTGGCGGAAAATCGGGAATGAGATATTCAAAGGTCAGAAAAATTACAGGTGTACGGATCGCTTCGGATGGACGGCATGTCGAAAAGGCTGTAAATCCGGAGGCGACTGCCGCTTTTGCGCTCGAGATGAATTATGCCATTGCTGTGGAAGTCTGTGAGTTACTTGATATAACAAAAAATCAGATCATAAAGATTAAGATTATACAAGATATAAAGATTCTAAGAATTCTAAAAATGCGAAATTTTTTGGCAGGTCTAAAAATGTATGAAAAACGGCCGAAAACTAAGAATTGTCCAATTTTGATAAATCTTTCGAGATGTTTTGTACCTTTTTAACTACAAAACAAATACAAGGTATCTTATTGACCGGCGAGTATAGGCGCAAAAATCAAACTGAAAAAATCAATAAAAGTGTTAAATAAAAACGCGCATTTGTGGAATTTACAGCGCCTCGCATCGTTCTTATCCACAAATGAAAATCGAGGACGTGGACAGTCAGAGACAACGACGGTTATTGCAAAAATTCAACGATATCCTGCCGTGTGCGCCGGTGCGGCTGAAGCCGTATATGATGTATGACCGAGTCCCAATGAAGGTCAGCGAAAAGAAGAAAAATTTGTAATAATAAAAAATAATCTTCAGTGGCCTCTTACGCAGCAAGATGTCCTGCCTTCGCTTCGACGCGACTACTTTTTTATAAGCAAACAACTTGATGAGTGGGCTCACAGTAACATCACCGACATTTACCCCATTCTAGTTATACCGAACGCGCCCACGGACGTCTATTGGAACAATTGGCGCCGATTTATGACTTTGGACCCTCTAAGGTAAGCAGAAATCGCCCCTACAGGGTATCCCAAAAAATCGACCCCTCTAGCCATCCTCTGGTTCGGATCGGGATGATTTTTACACCATTCGAAAACCCATGACACGGCGAGAAAACAAGCGCTTTTCGTTTTAC
Organism: Mesorhabditis spiculigera; assembly: GCA_958295435.1. Classification (NCBI taxonomy): domain Eukaryota; kingdom Metazoa; phylum Nematoda; class Chromadorea; order Rhabditida; family Rhabditidae; genus Mesorhabditis; species Mesorhabditis spiculigera. The sequence continues at coordinate 971,149 of CATQJA010002663.1, forward strand.
AAAACTCTTCAATTAAGTATTAAACGACTTCGTAAAAAAGCGTAACAAAACAGCGTTGTCATGTTAGCGTTAGCAAGCGATTTGCCGGCGGATCTTACATCAAATGTGCATTTTTCATGGATTTTGGCTCTAAATCTAGCGAATTAAATTGCGATATTGAAAATCGAAATTTGATTGTTTACTCGCCTGTCCGACGGCTTTCGATAGACACCTAAAGCTTAAGAATCGGACATGACTACGGCCCGCTAGAGGGGGTCGTTTTTTGGGACACCTTGTACGTACAGTCGAATTTTCTAACAATAAGGGAAATGTTGTAAACAAAAAAAAGTTATCGCTAAAAACTGATTTTTTGGCAACGCTGCTACTCATTTTTGGCTATGTTTTCGCAATTAGCAGCCGGATTTTCAGCAATTTGCCGAAAAATTATCATTCTCCATTTGGCCAATTTTGATAATAAATAGTGATTATAAGTCCCAATGTAGACGTCATTTTCGCAAAAATCAAAACATTTCTCCGCGTGGAAAAGTGCGTTCTCCATTCTCCATCTCTTCGTTTTAGCAAAATATTTCGAGATCCAAATCCATCGAAATCCTAGTCAAATCGGCAAAATGAATCTAAACCGACGTCACTTTTTTGTTGTACAATATTTGCTTAGAAAATTTGGCGGTACATACAGATTTTTTATGGGTCCGCTACGATGATCAAAATTTTGATTGCTTAGGCTTAGGCTTCGGCTTTATGCATTGGCTTAGGCTTAAGCGGAGGCTTACGCTTGCTTAGGCCCAGAGCGAATTATTTGCAGGTATGGTATCGAATGGATTTGTTATACGACGATAGCTCATCAGCAGTCCACAGGCATTTGATGGAGGTTCTAAAGGAGGTAAAATACGGGCTTTGGCATCATCGGGGTGGGGGGTGGGGGTATCAGGGGTAACCGAATTTTTTCCTATTGATTTTTCTCACTTTTCCGATTTTTCATATTCAGATTTTTGCTATTAATGATTTTAATAGCGTTTTAGTAAAATTAAACATATTCCAGGCGGAAAAACAACTCGCAACTTGCTATTTGGGAGTTGTAAGCCATTTTACGGGATTTTCGGTATTTTTCGGCCTTCTATTGATTTTCGTTGTGTTTATGTTTGTGCGATAGAGCAGAAAACAATATGCTAAGGGTTTTATATAGACAGTTCAAAATAATGTAATTCAAGATAAGAGAAGCTATTGAGCAAAAATGCCCCCCCCCCCTGCCAACGAACGAGAACAACCAACTTGCATAAAATAAATTGCGTTGCTGTAAATGTATTGCTTAGATGGTGGGCTGTGAGTACTTTGCGATTGGCCAGGTGGGAGACGACCCAAAGAGATGGCCCGATGCCCTGAAGACGGTTCGGAACCTCATCACCGAATGTATATTCTCGGTGAGACACGCGTCAGGTTTTTAGTGAAGAACACACGAATTTTGGCTCTCCTGCCCTTTAATCGGACAAACGGCTTATTTTCATGTTGTCGAAATAACATTTTATTGCAATTTAATTTGTCAAGATTTTAGAAAAAATTTTCGACAATATCAAATTTCGATAAAATCATAAAAAATCTCGACAAACGAGTCGATCATTGCAGCATCCACCAAATGACGAGCGCCGTCGCATCTCGTTATTCTACGTCGAAATGGAGTCGAAATCTGTGGGTTTTGCCCGGTTCTGGACTCTTAGCGGGGGGGTGACCGATTTATCGTGACATTTTTAGGTGCTTGACCACCGACCTAAGCAGCAACTACAAAAAATGCTGCTCGAGTTGTGCGAGGAATTGAAGGCAAGGCCCGCCGAATCGCGGGATTGCCAAATTTTTTGTATTGAGGGTCGACAAATCGACCTAGTCTGGCCAAATAAAATCATAGTAAGTACCTTAACAGTGTTCTTCGTAAAATATAATGAAATTTCATGTAGAATAACTGTCTAAAAACCTTGAAAGTTAAAAAGTGATATTTGGATCAAAACACAGCAAGGTTTCGTTGAAAAATCGATTTTTTTTTTGCTTTGACGGATTTAAAATTTTTTATAAAGTTTTCACGCTTAGGAATAGTAAGAAAATGCTTTAGAATCACCACCCTTTTTATATTGAAAAATTCGGTGCTTCTCTGTTAACAGGGGGGGGGGGATTCTCACGGGGGGAAGCTAATTTTTATTTGATTTTTCGTGTTGATAATTAATAGAGTATTTTTACAATGTTGTTAGTAGTTTCTGATTGCTAGAAGTTACAAAACTCTAAATTTTTTACTTTTGGGTCATTTTTCATACATTTTTGCCCACAAAGTCTTACAATTTTTGCAACTTTTGAAAAGCTTTTAAAGGAATATCTATGCTGTTCCCTCGTTAACAGAGAAGCCACAAAAATTCGAGTCTAGGGAAAAAATTCTGAGATTTTCCTGAATAAGCACCATCGTTTAGCTTGGAGTCTACGTGTTTCTGGTCCAGAATTGGGGATCGAATGCTGGGCACGCGGTGGCCGCATACCGACAACTTATCACAAATTTCCATAAAGGAGACTACTGGGACCCGATGAGTGATCCGCAAGGTGTGCCGAGGATTAAATGGAATGGATCGCATTATTGCGAATAAATCATTCAGTTTTTCATTACTTTACATTTACATTCATTACATTACATTATTAATGTCATATCCGTGGGAACCCGCCAAAATCCCGACATTCAAAATACCGACAGCCAAAAGCACTAGATTTTAAACAGATTTCTGGGTAAAACCACCGGAAGTATCACATCTTGGCTGACAGAGATTTTGGCTTTTTAAAAAGGCTTTGCAACCATTTTAAAAGAGGCCGGCCTTGCCTTCAATTCCTCGCACAACTCGACCAGCATTTTTTGTAGTTGCTGCTTAGGTCGGTGGTCAAGCACCTAAAATGTCACGATAAATCGATAGGTGTTGGCGGTCAAAAGTGGCCGGTCGGCTTTTTGCATTCTAAAACAGGGGCAACCCACAGATTTCGCTTCCATTTCGATCTAGGGCAATTGAGCAATTTGGTTTCAATTTTTCGGTACGCATGGGATACCGGGGGCGGGGCGTCTTTTTCTTAGAATCCCATTTTTGTGAAATCAATAACGGAGGTGGGTCCTTTCGCATGGTCGGGCGACAAAATTTTTTTTTGTATTGTTCTAGAAATCGGTAGTAACTGAATAAGAAACATTTTCATAATGTTTTTCGTAAAATAAAATTATTTTTTAAATACATCGGAAAATCGACGAAAAAGGGACAGGTAGTGGGTGGGTGTTGATGCGGGCTGTTCATCTGCGCGCTGTGTGAACTCTTGCAGGTCACTGGTGCATAATTTCATCGTGTAATCTTATAGTCAAAGAGGCACGGGAATTTGGCCAGTTACTAAAAATGCTCTAAACAACCCTGTTTTTGTTTAGATCATTCGTCGTTTCTGGGCTAACTCCCTCGTTAACTGGCAATTGATATAATGCTGGTATTTGTGGGTGATTTGAACGACTAGGGGTGTCCCGATAATTTCCTGGCGGCAAACCCAAGCGTCTGAATGCCACGTGCCTCTTTGACTATAAGATTACACGGGTGAAATTATGCACCGGTGACCTGCAAGGGTTCACAGATCGCCCAGGTGCACAGCCCACATTCACAAGCAGCCGCCAACATCCTCTTTTAGTCTATTTCCAGATACGAAAATTAACTTTGAGTATATTTGAGTGCAACCCTTTGGCCGTAAGTTTCGCTTATATTGAACTAATGTAAAAACCATAGCAAAAAATACATTAGGTGCAGAATTGCTCCGAAGTGCCAATGGGATTGACAATTTTACAAAATCATCTTTTCTGTGAAAATATTAGTAGTCTTGTTTTGAAAAATAGATGATTGGGTTGCGTTAAAAGGTCTTGTAATCATACTCAGACAGTATCGGTTGTTCAACTTCCGGCACCTGCAGTTTAGATGTATGCCGAGCCGTTCAACTTCCCTCAGTTACCACGAGAAGCGCAGCAATCCGTTCTCCGTCACCTCGATTTCCTCTTCAAAGTACATCTCCGATCCGTCAGCAAGGTGATTTCAGTTTTTATGCGTGCTTTAACGCTTGGCGAAGGCCTTCGGTTTGGGCCTTTTCCGGGTCCTTCGGACCCACTTTCCCACACGCGCGTGTAAATTGCAAGAATGAGGAAATTTGTATTTTTTTTCACATTATGCAAATTAGCCCTCCCGGACCCCCAAAAATGAATAAAACCGGCTTTAACTTTGTAAACCTGTATTTTACCGGAATTATGAAAACACCATTGAAAAGAGGAAGGTCGATTCCCCCAGTGACGGAGAATTTGGGCGTTTTGGACTCGGGAAGGGCCTCAAATCTGGCTTCGAAACTGACCTCATGCAAAGGCCGCATTCCAGCGCTAAGGTCCGCGAAGCGGGTTTTGGGCGTAGGTTAACATCTAAGTCCATGAGAATTCCAGATATTCTTCAAATGGCCCGCGTGTGCTTTTTACCTTCGAGGCCGGCTGACCCGCATCACGCTTGAGATCAGCTCAAATGTACGTTCCTGACATGTATTCCTGACTCCGCAGTCGGTTCCGAAATTTTCAACGTTCAGACTGCCGACGGCAGCACCGGTAACGCGGGAATCTTTTTTTGAGATTTTTAGTCTTCTCCATATGTCAAAAATGTCATTCGATAGAGGGGCAAAAATATCAAGAGCTTGGTATCGCCCGAAAAAACACACATTTGAAAACGATTTTTATCCTATCCTACTATATATAAAAAAATAGTGTCTGTGTGTGTGTGTGTCTGTGTGTGCCACTTTGCATCCACTTCCGGATGTCTGTCCGTAGGTTATTTCGATAGGGGATGAATTTTAAGGCATGTATGATACGTCATTAGATGCGTAATGGCCTGGAGATGACTGCACGCATATCAGATTTAACAAAATCACCTATTTTCGACATTAAATTTAAGTTTTTGTGAAAACCTCTTTGTGAAACAATTAGCGTAGACCGGAAGTGGGGATTCGACTGTATAAAGGGGCTGAACAGGTAGTTTTTCATTTTTGTCATCTGAATTCAGGAAAATTATGCAAAATGAAGGATCAAACGGGGTCAGACGGGGCCAGGGTTGAAAAGTCGCGAAGCGGCTTTTCAACCCTGGTTTATAAAAGAAATTTTCAGTGGCGTTATCTACCAACAGGCACTTCTATCTACTTCAGGCGAAGGATCATCAATGGTGAGGTGCATCCGCAAATCGATTCGAGGCTTGCCCTCTTCTATACAGGGCGTCCCAAAAAAGGGAATGTTTCATAATCTCTGGATTTCAGAATCTCGCTATTTCAGGGTTTTTCGGGCATCCAGGGTAGCGCCGGAAATGCAGTTAGTCAATGCGAAATTCGAAACTATGAAAATGCGAAATTATGAAAAGGCAAGATTCTAAAATTGCGAGATTATGAAACCAAATCCCCAAAAAATCACCCCCCTAGTCGGCCGCAGTCGTGTCCGTTTTTACGATTTAGGTATGTATCGAAAGCTCTCGGAAAGGCGCGTCCAGCACGTTTCTCGGATTCTCAAAATTCTGAAATAATTTTACATTTACTTTTATTTTTACAAAACGGGCCGGTTTTTCTCAGTTTTTCTTAACAAGAGTTTTTTTGACAAAACCCGCAATTAACGGATTTTTAGGCCTTTCCTGGCAGCTGAACGACAGCTTTTTGAAAGCCGATTGCGAAAACACAGCTTGGATCGAGCTTAAACCGGTTAAATGGAGTTTTTGACCTAAAGCGGGTCCTTTTCGCAAGAAAAACGCCAAAAATCGAGCCAAAAAATTCATAAATTTTGGAAATCGGAGTGACGTGCTCGACTCGCATTTTTGTGAGCTTTCGATAGATACCTGAATCGTAAACATCGGACACGACGGCGGTCGGCTAGAGGGGGGTGATTTTTTGGGACATCCTGTATATTATTCACCCATTATAAAAGCTTTCTTATTAAAGGAAACTGGGTGGACAAAGTATCGTTCGTACTGACGTACGATGAGGAAGATCAAGTTCGCGGTGATTTCGTCCTCCGGGCTGCCCATCAGTAAGCATAACCCATCGCCGTCCGCGACGACCTGAACTGGAACTAGTTACTTTCTATCGAGGGGGAGGGTATTTATCGGGGAAACCAACGGTTTTGGGATACAATCTTTCAAATTTAAATCGCTAAGAGTTTAAAATGTTTTTTACTATTCCTAAACGTCGAATTTCGTAGATTTTTATCAAAAAATTAAAAAGATAAATTTTTCGACCAAATATTTCCGATTCTTCCTTTTGAAAGTTTCAAAAATTTTGATTCAATTGCCTATAAAAACGTTATTCTGTATCGTAGAGACATTTCAAGTAAATCAAATGATGCGCCGTCACGAGATTCCATCCCTTAATCGAAAGGCACGGATAGAGAATTCGGTACGAGACGCGCCTATGCACGCTCAACTGTCCACGGACGGTGTAATTTGTACGGTCTAAGCGGAAAAATCCCCGAATTTTGCTACAAATCATGATTTATCTCGAAATTTTTTATAGAAAGACGAAAAACAAAATCGATTAAAATCGATAAGTATAAGAAAAAAATTTGCAGCTGCTGGGATCGGTACGGATGGACTGAATGCCGAAACGGCTGCAAATATGGCTACGACTGCTCTTTTTGCACACGCTTTCAATTGTGCCCCTGCTGTGGAAGTCTGTAAGTTGCCGGAGTGAGACGTAAGACCCAATGTTGTCTTGTACGTAGGGGGACGCGTTGAATGTTCGAAATGAAACCCCCGGAAATGCTTTGATGCAAATGACGGCGCTCTTTAAAGCGCACGTTCAGGGAGGGGCCGTGTACTCGTCCCAACGTGTACACCCTACGGACGTAGGGACCGCGCGCACGGCCTGCCCGTGCTGTGACAGGTCACTCCCCTCCTTTGCGGCCTGGGGCGCCCCTCGCCCCCCTGCCAGGTTGTTGCTGTGGCTGACTGGTATCCATCCGCGCCTCCCGAGCGGGGGACCCGGGTTCGAGCCCCGGCCGCGGCAAAAACCTTTGCTTTTTTCCAAAAAAACGTCCCTGAACGTGCCCTTTAAGGATTTGCTTTCATTATGTCGAAAATAGGTTTTCAGGTTCCCCGGGAGTTTTGCTTATGAAATTTCACTGAAAATTCAGGTGTTGTGCCCGGGAATCTTTCATAATCTCGCATTTTCATAATATCGCATTTTCATAATATCGCATTTTCAAAATCTCGCATTTTCAAAATCTCGCATTTTCATAATCTCGCATTTTCATAATCTCGCATTTTCAAAATCTCGCATTTTCAAAATCTCGCAATAGTCTCGCAACTTTTCCAAGGGTTCCAAGAATTCGATGAATGATGATTGATCACGGAATAAGCGGATCACAACAAATTAATCGAATGTCTGGGCCACTAATTAAAGGAATTCGAGATGGTCATATGCGGCGTACGGATCGTCGAGGCCACGCTGGGCTTGGTAATCGATGGCAATGGGTGTCTGCTAGATGCCCTGTTGCTGCGCCTCGATTAGACGGTTGTCTATGCGTTCCTGGAAACCGCCCAACGTTTCCAGAAACTTCCAAATGCCGAGGCTCTGTTAGTTGTAGTTAGTAGAAATGCAGCTAGTCTATGGGAATTGCGAGATTCTGAAAATGCGAGATTCTGATACCAAATCGTTTTGCCCAAGAAATAGCTATTAATGGAGGGAAGACCAATTTTCCCCCAGCGATTCCGTACAGCCCCATAACGAAAAATAAGCCATTTTTACAGTTATGATTTTACCATTTTTAGACTTAAAAAATTATAAAAATTGTTGAAAATTGATGAAAAATGGCCAAAAAAATCAAAATGTCCCCCCTCCCAAAAAAAAATAAAAGCGCGTACAGGTGGAATTTACAGCGCCTCGCATCGTTCCTACCCACAAATGAAAATCGAGGGGGTGGATAGTGCCGGACATGGACGATTATTGCAAAAATTCAACGATATCCTGCCGTGTGCGCCGGTGCGGCTGAAGCCGTATATGATGTCTGACTTGGTCCCGATGAAGGTCAGCGAAAGGGGCGCTACTTAATCAGTATTTTTCAGGTTTAGATTTTCTCGGGTTTTTCCCATTATCGGGGGGACCAACTTTTCTTAGGGTCTAATTCCTATTTGCAAATATAGAAATAATTTTTTTCTAAATGGCTTTTGACTATTCCTAAACGTAACAGCTATACAAAATTTTATTAACAAATGTCAAAACCATTGCTTTTTCGACCAAAAATGGCCGATTTTTTTTATTAAAAACGCTAGTAAAACACTTGCTGTTGGGTTACTGGACGTTTCTCGGCTTATAAAAACAAGGTGAAAGAACGTTTTTGGGATTCAGATTTCCGGCTTTTCTGCATGCCTAATTTCCGGAAATAAGCATCCGCTGACATCGTTTTTCTCAAACACGCGTTTTCTCCATGATCTTTTTCCCTTAAGATCCCAGTGTTTCTAGTATAAGATATCTTACGGAAGTGGATTATTGACATTCCCTGGTATCGGACCACTTCGCCGAAAACCATCTCGCCGAAAAACCATCTCGCCGAAAGCCATTTCGCCGAAAACCATCTCGCCGAAAACCAACTCGCCGAAAATCTAATTTTGTATGCAAATTTTTTTCAGGCTTGTTCCATTTTGGTCTAATACTGGAAAAATCACTGATCACGACTGAGCCAATCGGTTTTCGACCTCAAATCATAGGGGAAGTGTCCGGGCACAGAGACCCTGAAAAAAGCAACTTTCCCTGACTTTTTTTTGTGACCTGGGGGATGACCGCAACTACGCGAAAAAATTTGCATGCAAAATTAGATTTTCGGCGAAGTGGTTTTCGGCGAGATGGCTTTCGGCGAGATGGTCGGAATTCACATTCCCTATTATCGGTAAAATTTCTAGTGGCCCCTTACGCACCAAGGTGTCCTGCATTCGCTTCGACGCGACTACTTTTTTATCAGCAAACAACTTGATGAGTGAGTTCACATTAACATCACCGACATTTACCCCATTCTAGTTATACCGAACGTGTCCACCGACGTCTATTGGAACAATTAGCGCCGATTTATGACTTTGGACCCTCTAAGGTAAGCAGAAATCGCCCCTACAGGGTGCCCCAAAAAAATACCACCCCTAGGCATTTGGCGGTCTTTCATCGGATCGGGACCAAATTTTTTACCAGCTACTACTACTCTTTTCGGCCATGTTTTCGCAATTTGGCAAGCCGATTTTGAGCAATGTGCCGAAAAATGGTCATTTTCTGGACGCTTTCTGCCGGTTTTAATAATAAAAAGTGTGGAAATTTTTTAATAATAAAAAGTGAATCTAGAAGTGATTTTCGTAAACCAAAAAATTTCTCTGCGTGGAAAAGTGCCCTCTTCATTTTTGCGAAATATTTCCAGGTCCAAATTCGTCGAACTCCTAGTCAAATCGGCAAAATGAACCTAACACCGGAAAAAAACTTTAATTTCGATGTAACTTTTTTTTGTTAGAGACTTTTTTGCTTAGAAAATTCGGCTGCACATAGTTTTTATGGGTCCCCATAACAGGCCAAAATTTTGATTTCTTAGGCGTAGGCGAAGGTCAGGCTTAGGCTTTAGGCTTTAGGCTTGGCCAAGGCTTGCTTAGGCCAATACCGAATAATTTGCAGGTATGGTATCGGATGGATTTGTTCTACGACGATAGCTCATCAGCAGTTCACAGGCATTTGATGGCGGTTCTAAAGGAGGTAAAATACGGGCTTTGGCATCATCGGGGGTATCAGGGACAACCGAACTTTTCTCCTATTAATTTTGCTAACTTTTTCAATTTTTCATGGTCCTATCTTCGCTATTAATGATTTTAATAGCGAAGATGCGTGCGAAAATGCGTTTTCGTAACATTGAATATATTCCAGGCGGAAAAACAACCTAAAAGTTGCTATTTCGGTGGTTGTAAGCCATTTTACGGGATTCTCGGCATTTTTCGGCATTCTATTGATTTTCGGTGCGTTGATGTTTGTGCGATAGAGCAGAAAACAATATGCTAAGGGTTTTATATATACAGCTCAAAATATTGTAATCCTACTATATATAAAAAAATAGTGCCTGTGTGTGTGCATTTGCATGCAACTTCCGTCCGGCTGTTCCACACGTATCGGGTCAGGGGAAGGTTTTTAAGGTATGGGAGATATGTCATTAGGTGAGAAATCGGCTTGGCATGACTACCGACCTACCAGATTTTACAAAAAAAAGCTATTTTCTATATTAAGTTGTAGATTTTCGCTAAAATTTGGTCACACCACTTTTTTAAAGAAGACTTTGCATTCGCCGGAAGTGGTTGACGCCTATATAAGCCAGCAAAGGAGATCGTTTTCATTTTTGCCAAGCGGGTTTGGCCAGCACTATCCAAAGTGGAGACCGTTTGGGGATCGGGACGGGGCCAGGGTTGAAAAGCCGCGAAGCGGTTTTTCAACCCTGGTTCAAGATAAGAGAAGCTATTGAGCAAAAATGTCCCCCCCTGCTAACGAACCAGAACAACCAAACTGCGCAAAAATAAACTGCGGTGCTCTAAAAATTTTTCTTAGATGGTGGGCTGTGAGTACTTTGCGATCGGCCAGGTGGGAGACGACCCAAAGAGATGGCCCGATGCCCTGAAGACGGTTCGGAACCTCATCACCGAATGTATTTTCTCGGTAAAACACACGCCAGGTTTTCATTGAAGCACACACGAATTTTTGGCTCTCCTGCCCTTTAATCGGACAAACGGCTTATTTTCATGTTGTCGAAATAAAATTTTATTGCAATTTTTGTCGAAATTTTAGAAAAAATTTTCGACAAGATCAAATTTCAATAAAATCATAAAAAATCTCGACAAACGAGTCGATCATTGCAGCATCCACCAGTTGACGAGCGCCGTCGCATCGCGTTATTCTACGTCGAAATGGAGTCGAAATCTGTGGGTTGGCCTGGTTCTGGACTCATGGCGGGGGGAAGGGGACCGATTTATCGTGACACCAGTGGAAAAAGACCGCTTCGCGGCCCTTTTCCACTGGACCCCGTCCAGGAACCATGAATTTAAATAGCTTCTTTTTTTAGCCTGCGGTGCATGGTCCTGAGTCGAGGAGCCATTCTTTGGCCTACGGCGCAAGAGCCAGCGTTTTGCTAGAATCCTTGAGCCTGCGGCGCTAGTTACTGGTTTTTCTCTCCTGCGATCTGGCCTGCGGCGCGAGAGCCTGGGTCAAGGACCCATCATTGACCTGCGGCGCGCGAGCCTGAGCCAAGGACCTTTTCTTTGACCTGTGGCGCTAGAGCGAGGGTCAGGCCGAAACCTCGCACACCGAGAGCCTAAAAATAAGTTTTGTTGCTGAACCACCAAAAAGCAAAAAGCTAAATTGGCCGAAGATCCGAACCCACGTGCATGCGCGTGGTAGACCTCGCCCCAATCCACTACACCACAGGACAGATGGGAACAAGGGCGGCAAAGGCCTCTTCTGTCCTGGGGGCGGGAAAGGGGCCTTCGAGTTATCGCCCGGACACCACGACGTTTAACGCAATTTGTTAAGGAATTCGCAGAAAAATGTTCATAAAAGCCTTATTTTAAAGAATTAACGAAAATCCAAAAAATGGTATCGAGATATTTTCATTATGCATCAATCCACCAAAAATCAGCGTCTAACTCCTTCTGGCAATCGAGACAGCCTCTAAACAAACCTTTTTTCGACCAAAATGTTAAGGATTTTTCAGTATTTCGCTTGTAAAATCGTTAAATGAAGGAATTTCAAAAAACAAAAAAAAACATTATGAAGGGGATGTATTTCTCCACCTCCATGCCAAAAATCAGCCTGAAATTCGGCCTGACGGCCGAGAAATCGTCTGCACAGAAAACAATCATACTTTTCTCGCTTATAGGATAGGATTTTTAGGTCCTTGACCACCGACCTAAGCAGCAACTTCAAAAACTGCTGCTCGAGTTGTGCGAGGAATTGAAGGCAAGGCCGGCCGAATCGCGGGATTGCCGAATTTTTTGTATTGAGGGTCGACAAATCAATCCAGACCGGCCCGATCTAATAATAGTAAGTATCTTAACAACTTACTTAGAAAAATTCAACGAAAGTTCACGTAAAAAACCATCTAAAAATCCTCGAAAGGTAAAAAAGTTATATTTTGGTAGAAACGCAGCAAGGTTTCGCCGAAAAATCCATTATTGCTCTTAAAAATTTCTTTATAAAGTTTTCACGCTTAAAAGTAGTAAGAAACGCTTTAGAACCGCCGCCTCTCTTTATATAAAAAAGATCGGTGCTTCTCTTTTAATGAGCGGAATTTTAACGGGGAGAAAGAATGCCAAAAAGACAAAAATGGAAAAATTGGTTCCCCCTGTTAACAGAGAAGCACCAAAAATTCGAGTCTAGAGAAAAATTCTGTGATTTTCCTGAATAATTACCAATGTTTTTAGCTTGGTGTCTACGTGTTTCTGGTCCAGAATTGGGGATCGAATGCTGGGCACGCCGTGGCCGCATACCGACAACTTATCGCAAATTTCCATAAGGGAGACCACTGGGACCCGATGAGTGATCCGCAAGGTGTGCCGAGGATTAAATGGGATGGATCGCATTTTTGCGAATAAATCGTTTAGTTTTTCATTACTTTACATTTACATTCATTACATTACAATTAATGTCATATCCGCGGGAACACGCCAAAATCCCGACATTCAAAATACCGACAGCCAAAAACACCAGATTTTAAACAGATTACTGGGTAAAACCACCGGAAGTATCACTTCTTGGCGGTAAGAGTCTAGAAAACCCCCCCAGCCGGCACCAACTTTTTTATCTCGGCCCCCCTTTGTGCTAGCGAGCTCTAAAGTATACCAAAATGTTCGCCGTAGGCTAATTAGTAAGACTACATTGCAGTTCAGTCGAAAAAAGTAGCGAAAAGTAAAAATAAGGAAGGTAGAAAAGTTGAAAAGTCGGCTGGGGGGGGGGGGGTTTCCTAGACTTGAGCCCTTCTTGGCTGACAGAGATTTTGGCTATTTAAAAAGGCTTTGCATCCATTTTAAAAGGAGATTTCTGCCGGATTAATCCTACGATGCGAGAACGTAAGGACCTTTTCTTCGAGTCCGTGATGCTAGAGCGAGGGCCAGACCTAAATCCCGCACACGGAGAGCCTCGAAATGTGTTTTGTTGCTGAACTACCAAAAAGCAAAAATATGAATTTGCCGGGGATCCGAACCCCGGCCCTCATCTTCATAGAGCGAGCCCCGATCCACTGAACCACAGCGAAGATGGAAAACGGCAGCGGAAGGGCCTCTTCATGTCTTGGGGGGGGCGGCTCCGAGCAGTGGTAAGAGGAATCGGTGGCGCCAAGGACCTCCGACAGGCAGGCCTTCAAGTCATTTTACAAAATTCCATTTTTGAACTGCAAACTGGTCAAAATTCGTCAGATAATATCATGCGCGTTATCCTCACGATTGAATACATAAGTGGTCAAAAATACAGTTGCCAATTCGTCATGTGAATTGAGTTAGGGCTCGGACACCAACCACGGCCGTGACGCCTTTCAGAAAAATCGTTACAAAACTTTCTTTTAAGGAATTTTGCAAAATCTAAAAGAATGTATCTGGGGAATCACGTTCCCATTTCCGCTCCGTAAAAAATCAAGACCCGATTCTTCCTTGAAGCCAATAAAAGTTCCGGAGGTCGCGGCAAAAGTCCATTTTGTTGGGTTTTCACGTTTTTGCTTGTAAAATTGTTAAAAGAAGGAATTTCCTAAAACCACATATGCATCACTGAAAAAAAGTATTTCTCCACCTCCATGCCAAAAATCCGCCTGAAATTTGGCCAGACGACCCAGAAAAAATATTTTTCTCGCTTCTTATACGATAGAATCTACCCCCTGCCGTACATCTTATTTGGTACTGGCCCAGCGTTGCCCAAAAAAAGGTGAAAAGCAAATTTAGTGCTTAAAAAGTCATAATTCATAAGTAAACTTATCCGTAGCTGAAAACTTGCTGTTAACGACCGACGACGACATCACACGGTACGGAAAATCAGCGCCGCAATCGGCACCCTTGGATGCTCAATCGGGTTGCAGCGCCAATTTCCATGACCGATGTGCCATCCTTTTTCGTTTTCGTTTAGTTTCGGATTTTCGCATTCTTTTATAGATTTCTATGAGCTTTTTGGCAACTAACACTTTTAAAATGCTACAAAATGCTATGAGGGTCGTCGAAGCTTCTCCAAATATTGTCCCCAAAAAAGGCCGTTGAGTTTTTGAAAATTTTTGGGCATTTTTCAGCCTAAAGTCGCCTATAGCTGCTGAAAAGCCTATTCCGCACCTCAATTTCGGAAACCCGCTGCCACCTAGCGCAAAATTTGGTTCGGCACAATAGAAACAGAAAATGCTGGATTTTAATCTAACTAGACATCTTCATAGTGCGGTCTAAGGACCCACATCGCTAAATCTTTGTTGTCGGACGTTGAAATATGATTTGGATCCTAGTTGGGATGGCGTCTTAACTTGCCGAACTTCTTTTGGGGTCATCTGCCGGGAGTTGCCCCCAATTCAGCCCGCAGAGGAGCGGAATTTCGGTCTCCCCGCAGCCGACCGACGGGCGTCGTCAACCCCAACAGTTAGTACCGATTGCGACGCTGATTTTCGGTTCTGTGTGATCCCGTCGCCGGTCGTTCACGGCAAATGTGAATCTACGAATAAGTTTACTTTCGAATTTTTACTTTTTAACCGCCACTTCCACTTTTGGAAGGTGGGGCTTCAAAAGTTTTGGATTTCCAACAGCAAAGTGTTCGAGTTTTCAAAATACGAGGGAACAAGAGAGAGCGTTTGCTATAGATTTTTTTAGGATGTTCGAAAACCTTATTATTAGAAAGACTAACCTAAGAATTTTTGAAAATCTACGTTTTAGACGAAACGGTTTGCGGAATATCTACCGCTGGACGCGAATTCTTCCTTACACGGTCAACGCCCGAAGAAGTTTGCAACTATTCCTTGACGAAAGTGGACGGGTTTGCTAAACTTTTCAACATTTTCGTTTAGGCGATCATCACCGTGTATGGTTCGGCAAAGTCTTCGCTATGGTCGGCACTGAGGCAGATACAGCAGCGGTGAAAATGAGGTCCGGTCGGGAAATCGTTTATTGTTCGGGCACGATACATCGAAATTTTGCGCCTAGGTCAATTACGCTACTCGGAATTCAATAGCAATATCAAAATTCGCTAAAAATTAAATTTTAATGGCCAAATTTCGATTTGCGAAAATTCGACAGAAGAGAAAACTTTTCCGAGGCATTCTCGCTTTTCAAAAATGCGTTCATCGTCTTCGGGAGGGCCGAAAACTGCTTCTCCGATGTTGTACTATTTTTTTACTTCCGGTACTGTGTTATTCAGTAAGGCCGAAATTACGGGGGTCCCCCGCGGGGGCGCAATTTCTCGGCCTCTGTTGCGCAACGAATCTTGAGCCACTGGGAAAAGTGGCGTTTGGGCAACTTTCATATGACCAAAATATGGATAAGCGCTGGATGTGGTTTTTCTTGGAATTACTAGAAAGCTACTTTGACAAGTCGAACAAACCGCCAATGAAGTACATGCCTTGATTAGCTTTTCTTTTTCCAAAAGCTATCTTATCAAAATTTTGGATACATATCGAAAGCGGAGCAGCGTGAAGGTTGTTTTGGCAACGGTAACAGAAAAGGCTTAATCTAAACGGCATCTTGATAGCGCAGTCTTTCTTCCGCTGGCCTAAAGACCCAATCCGCTAAATCTTATATCCTAATTGGGAAGGCGTCTCAACTCAAAACTTGCCGAACTTCTTTTGGGGTCATCTGCCGGCGGCTGCCCCCAATTCAGCCCGCAGAGGTGAAGCATTTTGGACTTTCCGCATCGGATCGACGGGCGTCGTCAACCTCCAACAGTTGGTCCCGATTCCGACGCCGATTTTCGGTTCCGTGTGATGATGTCGTCGGTCGTTCACAGCAAGTTCGAAGCTACGAATAAGTTTACTTTCGAATTCCTACTTTTTAATCGCCGATTTCATCTTTTGCTGGTGAAGTTTCACGGATATTGGACTTCCAATAGCAAAGTGTTCAAATTTCTTTAATGCTAGTGATTTTATAGATTTTGGAAATGTTGGAAAACCTTATTAGTAGAAAAACTAACCTAAGGAAATATTAAATTTACGTTTTAGATCAAACTGTTTGCGAAATACGTACCCCAAAGAAGTTTGCAGCTATTCCTTGACGAAAGTGAACGGTTTTTTAAAGTTTTTCAACATTTTTCGTATAGGCGACGAGTGCAGTGTGTTCTTCACCTTGGATCGCGATGGCAAAATCTTTGACATGGCCGGCATCGAGGTAGATAGATACTAATTATGTTACTATATTTAGGCAAAGGCCCAAATCGCTTCATCTCTTGCCGAGCCGCGAAACTGGTGGACCTGCAGGACGTTGCCGACGGGCACGGTGTTAAAATGGCGTTAAAAGCCACGTTAAAAGCTCTTCGATATCTTCGTCAGCAAATAGATTATAGCGCTTCGCTTAACCGAAGCTAATTGGCAGCAGTTTGCTACGTTTTTTGCAGGAAACGAGGCCTTGGGTAAATGGCACCATCTTCAGACATTTCTGAGCGACGCTCTGCTGCGCCGGCCTGATCTCATCGGGGCTCGGGAACCGCTAGTGCTGGTAAAGACCATTTTGTGTAGTAATTTTTTATTTAGGTTTCAAGGAGCCAAGAGACGATGGGCTTTTTAACGAATTCTACGCCCCGCCTATGACCGGCATTGCAATTTCGAGGACGCACGAAGATGTTGTGACTTTTCGGGAGGTAAAAACCAAGGTTCTTTCGCATTATCCGGGGAGTTTAATTAGTATTATTTCATTTTAATGGTGTTTTTAGTAATTTATAACCATATTTCAACTAGAAAAAGGATCTAAACACTTTAAAAATCCACATTTTGCGTCAAAAATAAGCCATTTTCGGTAAAAGAATGGAGATTTTTGATATTTCGTACTACAAATTCGTAAATTTTACGTTTAGGAATAGTAAAAAACCATTTACAAAACCCACTAGTTATATTTAAAAAAATTAGATCCTAAGAAAAAAAAGTTCGTCCCCCAACGATAATGCGAAAGAACCAAAATTAATTTAAAAATTTAACAATAGGTGGTGCTCTGATGACGGTGCGCAGCTGCAGATTGCTTTGTCGTGCGGCAATCGGTCGATCGATGGCTGGTTCGGAAATCCAGAATTAGTAAGAAGCGATCGGTTTCTTGCCGATATTAAAAGACTTCTAGGCAATAACCGGGAGGGTTACGAATCTTCTGGCAAATTGTCTCCCTTGCTGTAACTAGGGTACCTTGCGTCGTGGTAGCTCTAGTGAGTATTGAGAGACTCCACGTCTTCGGAAACTGCGCTCCATTTTTCGATAAAAAACTTTGTCTTGGACATGAAGAGTCGTGTCTGCCACTTCTCGGAATAACGGTCGCAAAACGTCAAATAATAGGGCCGCTGTAAAAAATATGGTGATACCGGATTTGATAGTCTACGGCTTAGAAAACGCCATTTTGGAAGCTAAAAGGGAGAATTTCTAACCATTAAGGCGTGCATAATACAGAGTGAGCGTGAAAAAAATCGAACTATCACTTCGCAAGGATCCTATGTAGATTCGGGTGCCACGATGGTGGTTCCGACCGGCTTTTCGAGATCGACTTCTGTTTTAGAGTAAAAGCGATTCCTTAGGATTCGCGCGGGGGGGGGGCTCCTCCAGGTCGCGAAGGAGATCTACGATGTTTTTAGTGACCATTATCTATTTTTCAAATCGAAAAACTTTCAAAACAGCTAGAAAAAGTATGAGAAAAGTGAAATCTCTGGCCAGTTTCCATTCCATTTTTCGTCCTAAAATAGAATTTTAGTGAAGCTTTGTAGGCGTTTGTCTTCAGTAATCGCTAAAAACATTGCATAAACCAACCCGCCACCTATAGGGAAAATGTTCAGCATAAAGTTTCCAAAAAAATCAAATTTGCTAGCGAAAGTTATATTTCAAATCATAAACCGTATTTCCAGAAGCCTGCCTCGAGGAAACCGTGATGTGGTAGCTAGCATTGGGTCGACTGCAATCTCTCGTCGCTATAGAAGAGTTAACGGTTCGTCACACGGTTTTGTGGTTTCAGATATACATCTTGCAAATTCGAGGTAAAACTCGTGATTTTCAAGATGTTCATCCGGCACAAAAACCAACATTTTGGCACCAAGACTCCGAAACCTGATGGTGCAATTATGCAAGAAATTAATACTTCCGCGGTATTTTTAGGCAGTTCCGCATGCGACTCGTCCGATTCTGTACGATCGATGGCCGATGGACGAATTTCTCGATTGACGGACGCTGTATGTTCGAAGTTTTGGAGCTAACAAAGGGCGGTTTTGAGGTGATCTTGCAATTTTGATGTCATTCGATAGAACCTCAAATTCTTCACAGGTCCCATCTTTCAAAAACTGCTGAATGGCAATGGTCTTCGAGAAAACATTTCTCAAAGTTCACATTTTGTGAAGCCGTGGTCAAAAATGCTCAAAATCGGCCCTTTCAGAGCGCATTTTCTCCAAAACCATAGTCGTTGAGCAGTTTTTGAAAGAGGGGATTTGTTTAGAAGTTCAAGCTCTATCGAATGAGCTATGTGATATTGCAAAATTCCAAGATTACCTAAAAACCAATCCTTGTAAGGAGACACGTTTTGGAGGTCGTCGCGATTGCGAGTTGGAAGTAAACCGCGCTGGTGCAGAATTTTGCCCTGATTCCGAATCTGCCTGCGAAATTTACAGAATAACCATTTTGGGAAAGTTATGGAACCTAAGTCTGAGAAAAGCCAACGTGGAATTACTTTCACGACCATAGAAATATTCGAAATAATATTTTGAGAAAACTGTAGTATGCATTTTGCCCAGAACAGAAACAAAACTAAAACTAAATATACTAAAAAAACTAAAATTAAACTGAACCAAAAGATTTAAAAAAAAAACATTTTTTCCTGGACGAATTTGCTACTAAAAACTTGCAAAATCTAACTCCTTGACTGTTTAAGGAATTCTAAAGTTGTATTTGTAGCTACCGAACAGCTAAAGTTCAGTGACCCCTGAAAGAAATTTTTAATTTAGCGCAAAATTCCGAAAAAGATGCACTAGATAATCCTAACAAAATATTGTACACAAAAATTTTATTTATTTTAGTCGTTTCTCAGCATTAAATCCTCAAAACTTCCGGGCACTGGCTAGCTTAGGCATCGCAAATTCGGAAGCGAAATCCGGAATCAGTGCAAAATTCTGCACATGATGGGTTCTGCCCCATCTTGAAACGACGACGACACTCAGAAACGTCTCCTTGCAAGGGTAGTGCGCCTTCTAGATGTAGTTTCAAGATAGGTCACCTGAATAACATATTTATTGCTTAGTGGAAAGAAAATATTGTTTTAGTTTCCTTCGACCCGGGTCGATATGCTCGAAGGCCATCTACGACGACGATCTGTACCTCAAAAATGATCCTTCATCAGTTCTTGTCAAAAATAAATATTTACATGATTTTCATCGTGCTACGGAAGAGAGTGGTTTTATACCGAACTTCACTACCGCAATATGCCCTGCAAAATGTCCATTATAACGAAATTGCAGATCAAAAATGCGTCAGGGTTCTTCCTCTAGGAGCCGCGCAAGCAGGGAAAGAGGGGAGATACGGGAAAAGACCAAGGTAGCCATCTTTCTAATATTATCTTCATTCCTGTTCAGAAGCTCGTAGAACGACAAAGGACCATCTATCAACCACAATTGGCAAAGTCAATATCGATCCGCTGCAACGATGCTACCGATTTCCAATGGAAGACAAGGTAAGTTTTTAGCTAGGATCTGAAAATACATTTGTTTCAACAACACAATAATTTACAGAAAGCGCGCATTCGATGTGCTGGCACCCGGCTACTTTGTGCGTGTGAGAAGCGATCTGGGAATCGAAGAAGCGGAGTTCAAGGTTTGTGCAAAAATTAACTATCCACCAGGGTTGAAAAGCCGCTTCGCGCCTTTTCACCCTTGGCCTCTCTCCGCGGCCTTTGATACACGGGCACTTTGCATATTACAGCTTGCATGAATATTACGACTTACGTTAGTGATTTGAACACCAACTCAATTACAGGAGCAACCATCTCCGAGCTCCGCAGCCTAGTTTAAGCCGAATTAATAGTCATACACAAATTAGTGAAAAATGAAAGAAAATTAAAAGAAATTTTAGAGACATCTCTGCGAACTACCATGGACTGCCGTTGATCCGGGAAATAGCACGTCACAACCATTCGCGACGGTGAATCGGCGATTCTTGCTCAAGGGGCAGCAGACACCAACTCGCGAATCACCCGAGGATGAATTGGAGGTCCTACGAGAACTACTACCACATTACAAACAAGTATGTTCCTACCGCTAAGAACCACCTAGTGTAAGCTATGGTAATTATAGATTCTTTTACCATACCTTCGGTCCGCACAAATTAAACACAAAGTGTTGATCTTGCAGGAGACCAAGCGGTTTTCCTTCCTGCCATGCTTCTTAGCAGCCGTTGCGAATAAGGTACGTTCGGTGTGTCTAAATTTTATTAGTTTGTAGAACCTGCATATCCGATTCATCGTGACACCGCACCTGGGATACAATCTGCCAGCGAACTCCTATATCTTTGATATCAAAGTGAAGCCTTATTTTTTTTCAAACTATTCTCCCTTTTTTCAGCCCGCCGGTCGAAGAAAGAAGGAAACATCGCAAGTGCATAGAGAAAAAGACTTTAAATCGATCTGTCAAAAGGTAATAGCTACTATCCGCTTAAACAAAAAATCTAGGGGATAACCCTCTCGCCGGAGGACCGACAACTTGTGGTCTCTACCATCAAACGGGACGTCGAGGTAAATTGCATATCTTCAAAATAGCTTCAAAAAACCTAGAATCTAGTTTGGAAAATCAGAAACCTTTTTCGCTTCACCCTAACGCGCTTTTCTCTTGCCCTCTTCATAAAGGTGGCTGGATAATGGTCATCTAGAGTTATACCTTCGCGTTCTGGCATCTGAAATCAGGTGATTCACTTGATATCATGCTATTCCAGTTTCTCGTCCATCACAACATCCGTGACTATTCGATGCTGATGCTGGTAGACTTTAGGCGTCAAAGTCGAGAACAATTGCAACAACAGGTATTTTATCCTGTTTTTTTCCCAAAATATGCACGAGGAAAAATGTGAATCGCTTCGAACCTTGAAAACCCTATCTCTTTACAGGATGGCCACAAGGAAGTTCTCGCCACCATCAACAAGGTCACCGGCCGCTCAAAAGCTATCTGCCGTCTGACGCTGATCGATATTCTGCTCAAAGACGTAAGCAGACCATTTCTAAATTAATTTGATTATCTTTTTAGCCCAAAAATCCCGCCGACGTGCAACAATATGGAGCAGACTTTTACGCTTGTATGCACACGCAGATTTTTCCCTCTTTGGAGGTAAAACCCAGTTAATTCAGTTTTCTTCCGCAACAGCTTTGTAGCTTCCTCACTAACAATCCATATTACAGGACCAACCCGTAGAAGAACTCGATTTCGCAATGCAAAAGCTGGTGCTCGCCAATACAGGTCAGTTATATGGTATGCATAGATAAATTTGCTCCAGGAATCATGATCTTCCCATCGCAATATTTGCTACAGCTATATTCTATTCTCTACTATCATATTCTATCTGACTATGGCCATAGTCTGGTTGAGCTGCTTGTCCTCGTACTCCTCGGAAGACAACTAAAAAAACGATATCGGCCAAAGTCGCGAAATAGCCGCTTAGTGAAGTCAAGAAACGGGCTCGAGCCAGGCTCCTCGAGTTGACGTTCACACCGTGAAGTTCCTAAGCATCAGTAAGACAAAAAACCTAAAGTTTCAGTCTAATATAGTGCAAAATTCAGTCTCACGTTCTCGAGTTCTAAAATTGTCACGTTTTTTAAAATCCAAAATTAATCAAAAAAAAAGTTAACGATTAGGCCTCCATTCAAGCTAAGTCCCAAAATCACGATTCCACGAGCAACAGTTTAGGCGGCCACAGTTACATTCTTAGGCGCATACTTACAGGATGCCCGACTGCAAGTACTGACAACAATACGGACACGCCCGGCGTCTAAGCAAGAAAGTCTCACTATATCTCACATCTCACCGTCTCATTATCTCAGTTGCTCATTCACTTATGTGTTTCAATTCCCCCTTCGTCTATATATATCATATTTTCTACAAAACTAAATACCATTGCTATTCAATGCTATTCATTCCCTTGAAGTGTAGAATAAAGACGCCCATACTAACCAACTAACCCAAATATGCAACGACGCTAAGGGGTAATCCCGAATATTCGACTTGATCTCATGAAAATGGGCCCTTGAGTGCGCTGCATTTACATAAAATAACCCTTGTAACCACTTAACTACTAAACAATTTTCAATCGCCAAAAAGGTACGACTATTTATCGACTTTGATAGAAATTCAACAACAAGGTCAACGGCAAAATGTAAAGAGTGGAATAACAAACGAATGATGAGTACAAATCGAGCGCACAGAGAAACGACGATATTTGCAAAGGGGATATCGTCAAAATTTGGAAACAATTGGATGTACAAAGCAACCGGGAACAAATATAAAGATCTAAAGAGATTCGCGATTGTCTTTGGTCATTCGGCGGACATATCCTCGTCTTCTTCCCCGTTAGCCGACTGTTCTTCACCATCTTCTTCCTCCTCCTCGTCCTCCTCGCCCTCGTTGTTCCACCACGTCAGACAACCGAGCCCGCTCTCCATCATCTGACCAATCACCTGAATCAAACAACATTAAATTATTCGGATTTCACAATACCTGGAAGGACTTCTCGTTCTTGCTCGGCTCGTCGTTAGGATCGGGCCGGACATCCCTAAAAATGACGAAAAGTTATTCGCAAAACCTGGCTCACTTGAAAATATTTTCCACAACGCGAAATCGCACGGTGCTCCCGGCCTCCATCATCAGCTTTGTGGGCGGCTCGCCCTCTTCTTGCCCGTAGGCCCAATACCATGTCTAGAAAATTTTCGGTACTTCTCCATTAACGGGGGGGGGGTATCGGCGGAAAACAACATTATTCCCCTAGTGATCTCATGAGGCCATATAACCAACTGTCAAGTGCTTTTTATAAGATTTGCGACTTCTTCGAGCGACCCATAAAAAATTTATAAAAAAAGTTAGCCATAACTTTTAGAATTTTTGACCAAAATTTCTAAAAAGTCTTTTTTTTTGTAAATCCCCAGTCCTAAAAAACTACTAAAAAGGCTATAAAAAGCATGTATTAACTCAGCTAAATACCTACTAACTTAGAGCCTGCAAGAAAACATAATTTTCCGCCTGGATAAACGAGACGTAACACTTTTTGAATTCTAAGCAATCAAATCTACCTGCTCGGTCTTCTCAAAGCCATTCGGACACGGTAGTTTGTGCATCGGGATGAAGATGTCCTCGAAAAAACCGACCGAGAGTGTGATGCCGGCCTAAGAAAAGGTTCGCTTGAAAACAACAATGCTCACCTCGGTGCTGCTGACAATCTTCGCCTCCAGGATTTCGTCGACAAACGGCCGGAAGATGATGAAGCGAAACTAATCTTAATTCGTAAGAAAAATATTTCCGCGTACCCGGACTGGCACATGCCCTCGCCCATCACACGCCAAAATGAACATGTCGCCGACGTGCAGAATGTCGTACAAACACACGCACAGGCCCAGGTCGACGATCACCTTATTGGCGAACCGCCAATTTAGGCTGTTATGTAGAGTCTAAACTCACAAAATAAAAAGAACAGGGTGGCTCACCTCTTTTAGTTGATTCTTGAAGTGATGCGGCACGACGGCGACAATGTCCTGCATCTCGGAGAGGATGAACATTGTTCAAACGCGTGAGCGGGCGCTAAAAGCAAAGGTGAGCTTTCCACAATAGAAAAAAGGTGCTTCCAGATATTCCAGGCCATGGACCTGCTTTTTAAGCATGAAGTGGCCAAAAGGCGATATGTATCAATTTATCATCATCGATTCATATTCATCAACAACGACATCAAGACAATAAAAAACAAGCGAGAAATTAGCGAGATCTCATCAGGCACAAAGTGGAATTGAGAACATGGAAAAGGCGTAAGCGGCTAAACTGTGCAAAATTCTTCTAGAACTCGGCGGGCCAGCAGCACGTTGCCGGACGACTTGTAGATCATCGCCAGGTTGTGGGCGGCGAGCGGCCGGAGATCATATCTAAACAATCAAGTTAAAAATGTCCAATAAAAACTCACTTATCGGCTAATACAGCCGACTCGTCGCCAGTTTCCGGGTCGATGTCGAGGACGCGCGGTCGGATGCCGTAGAGTACCTAAAAATGAAAGAATAGTAAAAAAAACAGGGTACTTTCGCATTATCGGGGGGACCAATTTTGTATTAATCTAAAATGCCTAGTAACTTGATAGGAAGCGTCTCTATAATGTCTTTAATAAAATAAACAACTATTTAAAACTTTAAAACTGGTCAAAAAGGCCAACTTGCTCGAAAAAAACCCGATACTTTTATATTTTTTTAATAAAAGTTTTTATGTTTAGTAATAGGGAAAAAAATAAGAAACACTTTCGCTATTTATATTTAACAACAAATTGGCTGCTAAGAAAAATTTCTTCTCCCCCACCCTCGATAACGCGAAAGACCCGAATTCAATTACCCACCTTCTTATAAAAATGGATGGCCAGCGTCATCATGTTGAGCTGGTGGAAGACGCGGCCGAGGTTATAGTCGGCTTCTTGCGTCACCGTGCGCACGTCGACGTAGCGCTTCAGGAAGGCGAGACCCTGAAATGGTAGAAAATCGCGAAAGAAAGCGGAAATTTACCCTAACGATCAACAAATGCCGGCTGCTCAAGTCCTTCTTGCAGCCCATGTGCACGAAGGTGAGGGCGATGAGCAGGCAGACGAGCGGGTGCTTCTGGTTGTTCGCCCACACGCGTAGGTATTCGCCTAAAGTCTATGAATTCAAAGCGTAGCGAAATACCTAAAGCATGTCGATAGGTGCCCGTCACCAGCGAGTTGTTGCCGCTGATCGCCTGCAGCGCGTGGTTGCCCGGGGCCTTAGCGAGTGATCGGGCGATGTACCTAAAATATTGCTATATTTTCAATAATAATTAATAAAAGGCGCGAATCAGAAAAATAACAAGGTCCAGAAATAAATAATGACCTGTGATACGAGACGGACTGCGAGTGGCAGAACACGTAGTTCATCCCGTTCAGAATCCGGCGGAAGATCACCTCACGCTGGATACCTTCAAGCGCATCGGGATCGTTCTAAAAAATAAATATTCAAAATAAATACGCGCAAGTGAACTTTTTCAGGTTTTTAAAATAAAACAGCCGTGAAAATACCTAAACTTACGCAAAAAGAGCTCTCTAAATCCTCTTTTTAACACTCACCAACGTGCTCATGTGGTACCACCGCACAAACTCGAACGCCAGCGTCCAGTCCTTGGCCCGGATGGCGCAGTAGTAGAGCATGTTCCGGAAGTTGGCCGACCTAGAATTAAATTTTGTAAAAGACTACCAGGCGAGCCATACCCGGCAGCCCGTTGTATCTTCGGCTGCAAGTACGCGTAGCAGCATACGGCCATCATGTCGTTGTAGCGCTCGAGGGATTCGAGCCGTTCGATGAGGCGCAACGAGTAGTCGTGGAGCTGAAAAAAATGTACAATTAGTTTTATTTGCATTTTTAAAACAGAAAAGGATAGCATTATCGAGGGGCAGGATCGAATTTTTCGAATATAAATAGAGGAAATATTTCTAAACTGTTTTTTTTACTATTCCTAAGCGTAAAATCTTTACAAAACTTGATAAACTGCTATTCCTAAACTTGATAAAAAATACAAAAATACCGATTTTTCAACCGAAACAAGACTAAAAACTTTTCCAAGCTTTTTTTATTTATTTTTCGCTGAAAATATAACCAAATCTTGCTAAAACACCATTAAGACACTTCCTTTTATGTCCACAGATATTTGGTCCCCGCCCCCCCCAATAATGCGACACAACCGAAAAATGTACCTGCGTGGCATCCAGCAAATCGTTGTGCCGTCCGTCGGCAAGCGAGGCAGCTCCGAGACGCTTGACGAACCTCTCCAACGGTGTATTTCGTAGGGCAGTCTGCGCCGCACTGGACAGCGTCGTCGACAAGGAAGTTGCTGAAAAATTTGTGCAAATTATCGACAAAATACCTGGAAATCTCGCGAAATTTTTTAGCGTTTCGATTGCAAAAGTCGCATACCTGTCTTTCCGGAAAGCCGCTTCTTCGCCAATTCGGGGTGCGAGTGGATCTCGTAGAAGTACGGCGTCAGCAGCATTCGGGCGCAGCGGATGAAGTGCTCGTATCTATGCAAAAACAATAAAAACTATAGAAAAACTCACCGGCCACGCTCGTAGAAGGCGTCGGCTTGTCGGATCAGCAGGCGCTCGTCCTGAAAAAACGAATCATCACGTAATTCACTTCATGCATACCGGTAAATGCGTGCACGAGTCCAAATTGTGGTCCTGCAGGGTGGCGAGCGCCTCCTCGCAAAACCCAGCGCGCTGTTGTAGGCCTAAAAACTACAAATTAAACAAGGGAGATGCGACGTACCCGACAAATTGATCCTGGCATCGACGTGTCCGGGATCGATCTCCAGCGCCTTCACGTAGGCGTCAATAGCATTCTGCGTGTCGCCAAACAGCTAAAAAGATTAAAAATACACATCTTTATAAGAGTTTAAAAATTATGCAATAAAAGCACCTACCGATAAAGCATTCCCCAGCAAAAACCAGAGCGTCGAGTTGTGCGCAAAGTTGGGGAGTCGCCGCAGGCGTTCGAGGAAGCTAGAAAAAGTTTTTAAATAAGTTTTTTTCTGAGGAAAGTAAAAAACCCCGGAAAAAACTCACTCCCTGGCCGACACTCGTGCCGAAACCGCCAGGTACGCCTTGCCAATGTCGAGCAGCAGCTCCTCCTCGGCCGTCGTCTCGGCAATGTTGTCACGCTCGAGCAGTACAGGTATAATTTCCTCAAAGAAAACATAATTTTTTAAAGATTAAAAAAAAACCTCGGCGAGCGTAGCCTTTCCCGACTTGACCAGGCAGACGACCAAACGAGCAAAAATGCCGTTGGTGAAGCTGTCGTCAATCTAAGAAAGAAATTTCGCTTATCCAGGCAATATACCTGAAAATTGACGTTCGGCGGCAGGGGGTAGGGTGTAATTGTGAAGCCGCAGTTCTCGAAAGTCACCTGAAGTGCAAAATTTTTGGGGGGAAATCAAATTCAGAATACCGTCATGGCTTCTTGGCCATTTGGGAGGAAGGCCTTGATGCCGGGGCAGAGGGCGTAGATGGACTTGCACGCCTCGTCGTACTTGTTTTTTGCCATCCACATGCCTGAAATTCGGTTTTTAAAACGTTGCAGGCGGCTTATTCTCATTTTTTCCGTATTCTACTGCCTAACTTCAATTTTCGTATTTCGACAATCTGATATCAAATCGTTTAGTCGATCGCGACCGCGACCGACCATAAACTGACCGATGAGGGTCTCATGCTGCGCGGTGGCGTCCCTTCCGAATTCTCGGCTTCTCAAGACGAACGCTTCGAGGGCTTGTATCGCCTTTTCCTCGTCGTTGATGCCAATGTAGTACTCGGCGACCTGAAGGCGGAAACTACGAGATACAACCAAGCTACCAACCGTCTTGATCAGCTTGTGGAACCACTCGAAGTCGACTCGAGCAAGCGATTGGTCGATGCTCTGTGCAGCTTGCAGCCGCGTCTTCATCGCGAAGGGGCGGAGCCCTGAAAATTGGTAGTTAGAGCTCGGGTAATTTTAGTAAGTGGTAATCGATATTTTCGGGGCGTTACCCCTAAAAACCAACCGATCAAGTCCAACATTTTGATGCGCTTCTCGTAGTGCTTCCAATTTGTCGGCTCGAGGCGAGTCGCTAAAAATTCAAAAATTCGCTAAAAATGTTGAAACTGTTACCTCGTCCATAGCACGCGGCCGCCTCCTCAAACTTTTCGAGCCGATTCGACAGATCG
Source organism: Mesorhabditis spiculigera (assembly GCA_958295435.1). Classification (NCBI taxonomy): domain Eukaryota; kingdom Metazoa; phylum Nematoda; class Chromadorea; order Rhabditida; family Rhabditidae; genus Mesorhabditis; species Mesorhabditis spiculigera. Next base: position 999,308 of record CATQJA010002663.1, read on the forward strand.
CCAAGATGCGACCACTCGCTGGCGGGAGTGTTGTAGTCGAGGTGGGCGGCGAGTAGACCGTATTGTAGCGATCTGGAAAGCTCGAATACCAAGAATTTACAGTTTCGTTCACCGCTGCGGCTGATCCATCTCCTGGTAGATCGTGCTCACCAGGCGGTATGCTTCCGGTTGACGCGGTTCTTGTTTTATGACCTAAATTCAAGACTTTTCAACATTTCGATGATTCCAATACCTCCAGCAACATATTCAACGCTGCAGCGGCTTGGCCTCGAGCGTACGTCAGATTCGCCTGGCCGAGCAGCGCGTCCAGGGCATCGCTCAGCTTCTTCCGCACGACACCACCGGAACTAGGGGTAGGTCTAAACGCCGATTCATCCAAAAGTCAATTTTGCAAACTTCATCGCGTGCAGCTCATCGGTTATCACTTCTCGGACCAGGTTCCGCGTTTCCGCCGGGATATCGTCGTCCCGCGTGTGGCTTCTCTCCTCCTAAATTCTTTTATGTAAGCCTCTCGTCCGGGAAATCACCTTTTTCACCGGAACAAGGCTGGAAGTTGAAGGCTCCTGCGGCAAACCCTCGTCCATTTCTTCTTCTTCTTCATCTAAAAAGACTTTTTAACTTTATCTTAAACAAAAGGCGGTACCTTCTAGCATGTCGAGGTCAGCCATGTCGTACTCCTCGTTCACATCGCCGCCTGAAAAATACATTATTCTATTTCGCTAAAAATCTCACCTGTTTGCTGTAAATACTCATTGAGGTTTATCTCCATCCGCATGAAGCGCTGGAACGGCTCGCTGTGCGCGAAATCCGCATCCCCTTCGATTACTAAACAAAATTGCGGGCTTCCTGACAAAACGAACGATCCAGTTCCGCGTTGCCGCCGTTGCGCCGCAGATCGCCGGCGTGTTGCGAGGTGAGCACTAAAATTAGGGCATAAAGAGCAAGTTGCAATCCTTACGATCGTCGTTGGTGCATTCGGAGTCGCCGCGCAGGCGCATCGGCGCCAAGTCGGCGAAGGCATCGCCATTTCCCGACGATGAAGGGTCCATCGGGAAGAGGACTATAAATTAGTTATTCCCTTCATTCAATAAAAACGTCTTTTTAGTCGAAAAACGTTCTTTAGCCACAAAAAAAAACTTTTGCTAAAACCGATTACGACATTTTCGAACACGCGCGTGGCAAATAGCAGCGATTCGTAGTCCTAGCAAGGCAGAACCAAATTTTCGGTGCTCTTTACTTCAAACAAGTGCTGGAAATCCGCTTTTTCAGCGCTCCAGGAAAAGAAAGTGTCCACTGTTCCGCTGTAACTGTCCAAACGCATTTCCAAGAACCACCAAAATAGTACGAATATTTTATCTGCAACTAACATACAACAACGGGAAATCAATAAGTGCCAAAGTGCAACAAATTCGATAACTGGATAACAACAACGAATTACCGGGGGAAAATTATCAGGGAAAACAATTCAGGGGAGCGAAAATTCAACGAAACAATGTTACGTGTTTGGGGTAGTAGGGGGTGCGCATTTTCGGCTTTGTTCTTGGTCCCATCAATCGAAGGAGGCGTAGGCGTGGTCTTCGCTGTCATCCTCCTAAAAGACAATATTTTTGAAGGCGGGAAAAATTTACCTGTGGGGGTAGATGGCCGGCTCGGTTGGCGTTGGCGGGCGGCAGGCCTAGCTGGGCGGCGCGGATGTCGAGGTAGTCGCGCAGGTAGAGGAAGGCTTCTTGGACACGGTCGCCGGGCACCCTGGAAAGAAAAATATAAGTAAAGTAATTAAAAAATAAATAAATTTCAATAAAACAAAAAATTTACCGGCCGATGCGCAACGGCGACGCCTCTACCAGCGCGAGCGCCTGCCCCAGCGCCACATCGTCGCCCTAAAACAAAAAGATATAATTGAAAAAAAGCCGCGTACCCCATGGACCCTGTCGCGCAGCTCGCGCGGCACGATGTTGTCGATGTTGAGGTCGCGCAGGATGGCGGGCAATTGTCTGAAAGAAAGAAAAATTCTGGCTTCAATAAATATATGTACCGAGGAGGGCCGTGCCGGATGAAGACCGCAGCGATGCGCAGCGCCTGCTGGAAGCCGAGGATGCTGAAGTGTTCGCGGAAGGTCGGGCTGAAAAGAACAAAAATTCAAAAATTAATGGAAAACGTACAGAGCGCGCAATGACGGTGGAATTGGTGGATGTGGGCCGAGAAGTCCGCGGATGACTTCTGGCGCATATATAACGTGGCCGATGGGGATGGGACGCTGTGGACTGACCGGGGCCACCACATACGCCGCCTCCAAGATGATCAATATCTAAACACAGTCGTAAGAAAAAGCAAAAAACCTTTACCTGTAGCGGAAACACCGGATCCTCGCCGCTGCTTGAGAGCACGGTGCGTATGACATCGGCGCGTAGCTGGATCTCGGGCGGCGTCATCGACGAGGACATCGGGTCTGGGTGGACAGCGAAATCGTCGTATCGATGCTACAAATAAAATAAATTAAAAATGACGACGAGAAAAACCTGTTGTTGGATTCGGTCCACGGCCTCCCGGATGCGGCCCTCGTCTTCCGGTTGTTGTTCTTCGACGCCGTATTCGGCGAGCACGTCTTGAGCGGGTTCGGCTCCCGGGGCCAGTCTTTCGCGCAACCGACCTAAAAATGTTGTTGGATTTCAAAGCAAACACTTACCGTCTACCCTCATAAAATCTTCTTCGTATGGGACGTCGGTGTCCGTCGGCGAGGTTTCGCGATCTGGCTCGCCGCGTGCTTCCCGTCGTACCGGCGCGACCATCTGGCAAGCTTGGCTTGGGGGCCCTCTCCTGAGCGGCAGTGTCGAATCCGTGTAGGTGCTTCTAAAAGAGAGTATTCGGGAGGATCAAAATAGACAATTTAAAAAAGTCTTAAAACATACTCTGTAGAACCTTCAGTGCTGCTCAATTCACGGGCTTTCGAGCCGCGACGGGATCGTGGTCTCGTGCCCGGCGTCTCGACCTCCAGGGACAGCGTGGAATACTTGTTGGCGAGTAGCGAGGGCGCCCAGCGCGCAACGCCCCATCCAACGTTCGGGTAGACGGCCGGGAGCGCGTCGCGGAAGATGGCGAAGATGTAGACGAGCACCGGGAGCAGCGTGAAGAGGCCCAGCGAGAGGTAGGCACGCAAATCGTTGGCGGGGAGGCGACAGTCCGGTGAATTAACGCCCTGATCGAGTAAGCACCTAAATTTATAGGTTTTAAAAGGACCTAGAAAATGGTTACCGTAAGTAGTCGTTGAAGGCGGCATCCTGCTGCTCGAGCCAGCCAGAGATGAAGACATAATGTAGGATTGGCGACAGGAGCAGCGCCAACGTCCCGACGAGATGTACGCCTAAAAAAAGCCTTATTCGATGTCAAATTTCATTACCTTTCGTCAAACATCCAAACATTTGGTACTCGTGTTGATAGCTTCCGCGAGGAGTCATCATCGCATCGGCGGCGTCCGAATTGCAGCAGCCTAAAAAGCATTAAATTAAAAATGTAATAAAATCATACATAAAAATACCATTGAAAAACTCACTTTTAGAAAAGGCAAGCACCGTCGGCCGCAACACGACGAGCGCAACGAGTAGCAGTGAGGCCGCGATGAGTGAGATGTAAGCTAGCGTGGAGTAGTTGCCGGGGAAGCAGACACCGGAGAATTCGTTGCGCTCGACCTAAACATCAATGTCCCCTTCAAAAGCAGAAAAACTGACCCCATTGAGCATAATGAGAAATGGCGGTGTCACGAAGCAGTATCCTAGGATGCCGGGCCACATCCGATCCTCGATTTGTAGTAGTCTAAAAAAGGAATTTCCGTTTTGAAAAGCCACTCACGCTTCAACCCATCGCCTCGCCAGCCGATTCTTCGTATTGTCCGCCCGTGTGCCAATGGTGGAGACGAGCAAGGTGAGCATTGAGCACGCGCTGCAGGCGATGTGGAGGCTGGAGAGCAGCAATTGCAGTAACGTACACGAGCCGAGACTAAAAACAGTATAAAATAATGGTAGTAGACTGTCAGCGTGGCGTAGAGACTTGCGATACGGCCCTGTGCCCAAAATCGGCCAATTTCCTTTCGAAACGTTTTTCGACATAAACAGCTCTTTGAAAAAGCATCAATTTCGAAAAAAATTCATTTTTGGTGAAAAGCGTATAAAGCAATAAAACTACATCAATCAGCAACAGGTCAACAGAAAAGTCAACCCCCGCTAACAGTCCAGTACCAAAAGAATTATTAGTCAAAAATTTACCCAAATCCCTCCTTGACCACTCCAAGGGTCAGCCTGGTCGAGCGCCAGTTGCAGGTGACGGCATCGAACACCCCATCGAAGGACGAATACGCCCAGGCCGCCGAGTAGAGAAGCGCTGCTAGCGAGCCGGCCGCGAAAAGTCGGGCAACAGGGCTCTTCTTCAGGACACCGGAACGATAGATGAGACAGCCCTAAAACACGTTCAGAATTTCTAAATCAAAAGGATACCGAGAAGACGAGTAGGATGAGCATGATGGCGGCGGCTCCCCAGAATTTCAGCCAGACGTAGGAGGCATTGTGGCCGAGGTGGCACGTCGCGTAGCAGTGGTCGAACATCGGGCGCTCTCCGTGCGCAGCGGCGGCTTTGTAGAGCAGGCCCGAGAAGCAGACGCTAGACGGTAGCACGGGCAGCTGAGCGGTGACTGTGTCCTCACATCCTTCATTGACGAACATTGCAGCGTTGCAGTCGAAGGGCAGTTGTTGCTTGAGCTCAGGCTTCAGCGCAAAGAGCGGCCGGCACGCGTCGAACATTTCGTGGCAGTGCTTGGTGGGAAAGCGGTAGAGCTGCGTCTTTTGCTCGGAATCTAAAAAAAAAAAGTTGATAACTTTTTGAGAGGCTTGGCGACCAATTTTACTAATGCTAAAACCTATTTGAACATTGATTTTTCGATTGAGAGCCAAAAAAAACGGGTTTTGCCTTGGCTCAGTGAAGCATATCAGAAAAACGAGTCAAATGCTTACCGACTATGCACGGCCGCACGTTGTGTGCACACAGGAGCGGGAGCAGCAGACCTCCACAGTGTGGCAGCGCTTGAAGGAGCGGCTTGTGGAACAGCTGAAGGGACGGACCGCCGGTGATGTTCTGGGCAAGCGCGGTCCTCACACGCGCCCCGAAACATGAAATGCCTAGAAACGAAATGAAGAAAAGCAAGGGCTGATACCTTTCCGCCAGGCGCAGCTGCTGTTGCTTGCTTCGTAGCACGCCGGATCGTCCCAGACGTGGCCGTGCGTGAAGGCGCTCGGGTGCTAAATTCACGATTTCAGAAGCTTGACAAATCCTTACCTTTTGTTGAGCCATGGTGGCGCACAGCCACAGAATGGCCAATGCCCACTTCATTTTATAGCTGCGCTTCTTGTCGTCTCTTGAGGTTTCTAAAAAAAAGTTAGAATTCACGTGAGGAGAAATCTGAGGGAAAAGAGAAAACACCGTCAACATGCATCGCAAAATCGTTGGAATATGAATTCTGAAGAAGTCTGTTCTATCTTGATTCAAATCGTGCTACATGGCTTCCAAGTACCAAAATGTTAGTAGACATTATATTCTATTGGAAAAGACTGCTCATGATATAAATTTTAGCAATAGTGCGAATTTTAGGGGGGACTATGCTGAACAAGATATACAGCCGAAACTGAATAAACAAAATGGTAAAAATCGAAGCGCTATTTCGGTAAATGTATTTTCCTAACATACATTTTCACAAAAAAAATTATCTACGTTTAATGGATTGTGGGGGGATGCATGGGCCCAATTTTTGGCTACAAGGCACTCAGAGCGACGTTTTTCAAGCCGAAGCTAGCTAAGCACGACTTGGTGCTACATTTGGACCGCGTAGATCGATTAGTAAGGCAAGCTAGGGAAAAGCTAGGGAGAAGGCAAGTTCGTCATGGTGGAAACCTACAATAAGCGTATCCGAATTGGCAAAACTGTAAATTTTCATCAGGCAGGCCGATTTTCGGAATGAACGCGCGTAAAACTAGCCCACCAATTGCGGCGATGGGGAACTCGTGGTTTCCAAAATTTTCCAAAATAGCCACAAAATGGCCGAAAAAACGACAAAATCTGGAAAAACGTCCAAAAACCGTGCGAACGGAGGACAACAAATCACGACAGAAAGCCGGCGGATTGTTTCGTGGTGGGACGTGGCGGGGTCGACCTAGCCGATTTCGCCGAATTCAGCTTTTTTTTTCGTTTTTTTTTCTTCTTGCGTATTTTCGTTCCCTGTGCTCTTTTCAACAACCCCTTTTTCAGGAATGTTGCGGCCGTTCAGCAACCCTCCATTGAGGGTCACCAGTCTCGTGCCCTACTTCCTCCGCGCCAATTCGTACGATGCCACTCGGATGAACTTGAACATTAATCGGGATACAAAGGTACGTGGTCTTTGGCTACTTCTTACACCTCTTTCCGTTTAGGTTCTGATCCAAGGCTTCACCGGCAAGCAGGGCACCTTCCATGGCAAGCAGATGATCGAGTACAACACGCGCGTCATTGGCGGCGTCAACCCGAAGAAGGCCGGCGAGAAGCACCTAGGATTACCAGTGTTCGGGTAATTTTCGGTTTTTGGTTTCCAAAACTTGATTTTAGATCTGTTGCCGATGCCCGGCGGGAGACTGGCTGCGAGGCGACCGTCATCTACGTGCCGCCCTCCGGCTGCGGCGCCGCTATTGAAGAAGCCATCGATGCCGAGGTATATTGGTGGTTTTTTCACTATATTTTCGTTATAGGTGCCCCTGATCGTCTGCATCACAGAGGGTGTGCCACAACAAGACATGGTTCGCGTCAAGGCAAAACTCCACAAGCAAAGCGCCTCGCGGCTCGTCGGCCCAAACTGCCCGGGGATCATCTCGGCCGAACAGTGCAAGATTGGCATCATGCCCGGGAGGATCCACAAGCGCGGATGCATCGGAATCGTTTCGAGGTAACGAGACGTTGGATTCGCAAATTTTTTTTAGATCTGGCACCCTAACCTACGAGGCCGTGCACCAGACTACCGCCGTCGGACTGGGCCAAACGCTGTGCGTGGGCATCGGCGGCGACCCGTTCAACGGCACCAATTTCATCGATTGCCTTGAGGTTCAATCCAAAGTTTCCTTTTTAGTTTGCTTTTAGGTATTCCTTCGCGACAACGAGACGAAGGGCATCATCCTGATCGGCGAGATTGGTGGCAACGCCGAAGAGCAAGCGGCCGAGTATCTGCGCGAACACAACGCTGGCCCAAACGCGAAGCCCGTCGTGTCGTTTATTGCCGGTGTGACAGCGCCACCAGGTATATTTTTATCTTGGCGTCTCAATGATTTGGTTGTTGATTGTTTTGCTTATCCCCGGTCGATTTTTGCGCTGCTTTCGAATTCAGCCAAGTTGGATTTTGAAAAGCTCCAGCTTCCTCAGTAACAAAATTATTTTAGGTCGCCGAATGGGCCACGCAGGCGCCATCATCGCCGGAGGAAAAGGATCGGCGCAGGAGAAGATCGAGGCGCTGCGTGATGCTGGTGTGCACGTGACGAACTCGCCCGCTCAACTCGGCGTCTCCATCCAGCAGGCCCTCCAGAAGAAGTATTTCTAGAAGCGCCCTCCCGAACAAGCTTACTTATAATAACGATGACATGTCTAAGCGTTTACCTGCACGTATATTTTGGCGTCTTGTGATTCTTTTTTCCCCACCGAATCGAAATTTAAACAGAGCATAAAACGTTTGTCAGCGTGTCGCCCAGAATGCACATTTATTATTAACGACGGTGAAGCTCGGGGATACTTGGACAATGTTGTGTGTTTGCATCGATTCGTGAAGAGAGAAAATGATTGAATTTGAACTGGTGTCGCCGGGCGATGGGCATCGAATGGCGCATCATGACGAGGGCAACGACTTCAGCAACTCGGTAGCCTCCTCGGCGTAGATCTCGTCGGTCGCGTCGTTCGGCTCCAGTTCGGCAATCTGAAGCGCAGGCGTTTGGTAAAGGAATCAAGATTGGGCGACCGACCTGCTCGAGGAAGTTGCGCGCCTTCTCGTAGTCCTTGAGCTGAGTGTAGCACTTTCCGATGATCAGCAAATTGTCGATGGCCGTCGGTTCGGTCTCGTAGGCGCGCAGCAGATCGACAAGCGCGAGCTCGTAGCTGGCTGCCGGCAGCTCGCCGATCATCAAGGCGGCCTTGCTGTAGAGGGATTTAAGTGAGTGTCTGGTCGGCCCAAACTTTTACAACTGGGCTCTTTCATGTGCTACATGAGTTTAAGGAATATCAATAAGTTCGCCGTGAGCTGTAGAGTAAAAAACTATAAATTTTAGGCGACAACTAGCGGAATTTAAAAAAAAACTGAGGCGAAGCGTCCTACCGCTCGATGTAGGAGAGATGGACGAGGTGGAAGACGAACCGGCCGCGCATGTGCAGCAGCACGTGGTCGTTGGGGGTGAGTTTCAGAGCCTGGTCCATGTAGTCCTAGAAATCAATGGGTAACGGGAACAACTCGTGAAGCGCCATACCTTGAAATGATGGGCGAGGACGGGTCGTTCGATCGTCGAGCCGACCTCGGCGAGCGCGCCGGTCAGCATGGCGCACCGCTTGAGCACGGCCGCGTTCTCGGGGTCGAGCTGGTCGGCCCGTTGCACGGCGGTCAGCCCTAGAATCTTGGGAATCACCGGGAAAATTTCCCCGCTAACAGGCGAGAACCGAATTTTGTAGGTTCTTCGCTTGCAAAAAATACCTCGCTTGACGAGGTCGATACGGGCAGGTGGCGGGGCCTGCGTGTAGGCGGTCGCGGCGGCGTCGGCGAAGCGGACGGCAAAGTCGACGTATCCGGCGGGGCCGAGCTCGCGCTCAAGGGCGGCGAGCTGGTCGGCCGCCTTGTCGGGCGTCATCTGGTCGAGCAGGCCGGTGAAGACGGTGGCGGCGAGGGCCGAGTTTTGCGAAGTGACGGTGCGCACCTGTGGGAAGGGATTTCATAGAGAGAGAGAGAGAGAGAGAGAGAGAGAGAGAGAGAGAGAGAGAGTGAGATTGCGTGAGATAGAGAGACTCTACCTCGGTGTTGCACTGCTCGCCCAGGGTGTCGGAAGGCTCGTACATCCTGCCGGCGCGGGTGGGCTGTTGTTGATGAATGACGGGGATGATGGCTTTTCCTGCAGCATCGCCGGTTTCAAGTCCGGGCTAATCTATGCAAATCGTTGAAGTTTCCGGTCTGGCATGTAATCAATTTAGCTTTTCAAGAACTAGATGTAAAGTTTTGGTTATTTCCCAGCATCGAGGGGGAAATCCGATCGTTTTTTTGAGCCCCCAATATGCCGAAATAAAGTATAAAGTTTAAAAGCTCGTTTAAAACAAGGAATATTCTGAAACATGCGTGGATCGTGTTTTTAAATTTCCAAGAAAGGCGAACGTATTTATCGAGAATCCAAAAAAGCACACGTATCACAGGTAGATGGTGAGAGCCGGGGGAAGAGCCTCGTATATCTTCGAAAAGTCAAATAAAAAACATCAAAACGTACAGGAGTATCACCGAATGCAACGGGAGCATAGGAAATGAAATGAACAATAGGTACAAGCTTATCGTGACTAGAATCGGGACGGGGTGTCAATACTGCTAGGGTTGGTGTGATTACAGATGTGTGGGAGGGGAACCCGTTGTTATTTCCGGGGGATCAGTATAAAAAGCACAGAAAAACATGGTCAATAGGTACAGTTATGTAGGGGGCTTCGTGGCTGCTCCACGTTACTTGTTGTAGCCCATGTGCAGGAGGGCGTTGCCGGACATGACCGGCAGGATGATGTCGTCCATATTTGGGCATACCTGAAATTGGGAGATAGAAGAGAGATAGAAGAGAGATAGAGTGAGAGAGGGAGAGAGAGTGAGAGAGGGAGAGAAAGAGAGAGAGCGAGAGGGAGAGAGAGAAAGAGATAACCCACCAAATTCTTCTCGATAAGAAGCCGTAGCTTCGACTCGATCCAGTCGGACACGGTCGACATGTCGACCGACCTATCCCCGACCTGCGGCACGGCTTTGATGTTGAGCGTGGGCGGTTTCCGGAAGGCATACCTGAAATTCCGGAATACAACAACAACGATCCACTCTACCATATCCGATCCGACGGGGGCGGCGGCAAGTTGACCGTCATCGTGCCCTCGACCACCTCGACGGTGACGTTCAGGATGAGCGGCGTCGACGAGACCTCTTCGATCAACTATAGAAATAAAATTGGTACAATCGGGTCCGAAAACACCCACCTTGGCCACCTTGTGGATCTTGGCCACCTTTTGCAGGATGGAGCTTTGCGCGGCCCGTTCAACGATCGACAAAATCTTCTTGCCCGTCTTTGCTTTGGCCGAGCTGGAAAAATGGGATTTTTGGGTAAAATTAGCTTTTTTACCTCTCCACGTTCTTCGAGCCGAAATCCTCGTCGGGGCTGCTCTCGGGGGATTCGGGCAGGTCGGGGTCCGAGTGGTGGGAGACGCGCACAGAGTCCGTCCAGCGGGATACCTGAAGCAAAAATTGGGGTAAAATCCAAAAGTTCAAAATCCAGAGAGGGAGAGAGGGAGGGAGAGAGAGAGAGAGAGAGAGAGAGCGAGCGATGAGAAAGTCTACAAGAAGCAGATTAAAATAGTCGTTCTTCATAAAAAACACTAATAAAAAACAGGAGATAGAGAGCGAGCGAGCGAGAGATAGATAGAGGGATAGAGAGAGAGCGAGAGAGAGCGAGAGAGAGTGGGTGAGTGAGAGAGCGTCGGAAAATCCACACACCTTTCGCTGTGCTTCTGCTTGGTGTTGACCACTCTGCAGCTTCATGAGATTCACCGACGTTTGGAGCACGAGCCGGATGCAGCCTTTGTAGCGTAGCTGAAAACAAAACTAATTTTTTCACGATTTTTAAAAAATAGTTCGTCCTTTATAGATAATTTAATAAATTTAACCGAATAAACAGCAAGATTTAATAGAAACAATTTAATAGATCGAAATAGACACTTTTACAAGCTAATAATTTATATTTTCGCAATTTAAGTTTTACAACTTATAATTACGAACCTCAAAGTCCACCCACAGCCCCCACTCGTCCATCTTGGGCGAGTAGACGCCGACGATGCTCGGCGTGTTTGTGCCGAGGTCCAGCTCGCTCAGCTCGAGCTTCTCGATGAAGTAGGGCAGCTAAAAGCCAGACATTTTTAGAGGCTAGAGGGTAGATTCTTACATGAACTGTTGAGATCTTGGCCTGGATCTTCTCCTTGATGCACTTGGTCCAGTACTTGTCGCGGCAAAAGTCGAAAAAGATGCGCGAGGCGAGCGCGTGGACGGAGGAGACGAGCTCCGAGTTGCTCTCCGGCGTGCTCGGCTTCCATCTGGAATTTTGGAGGGTAAGTGAATATTTTTAAGGGCATTAGGAAGTAACTAGAGGACCTAAAAATCTCATACAAAAAATTCTGCAAAAAGGTTTATCTCGACGTAGGAGCGTCGGGTCGCAATAATTTTTGTAGCATTCGAAAGCCAAGAAAACGGCGCGTTTTTTAGATCAATATATTGCAAAATTAGATATTATTTATTATTGTTTAAATTAAAAAATCAAATGTTCTCTAATATAAAATGTTAAATTTATACATTTCTTGCAGCACCAGCTTTTCGGACCCATTTCTAAAAAACGCCTCTTTTCCTGGCCCTAGTCCACCGGGAATTGATTCAAATTTTAGATTTTTAGAAGTTTCTTGGACCAATTTTAGATTTTTAGACGTCCAAATTTCCACAAAACTACTAAAAATGTGCGCAAAAACCGACTTAATCGATCCCAAATCCACGGTGACCGTCGACCCGGGATCCGGCGAGCACATCGGCGTACAGCCCATCACGCCCAGGAGTTGCCTAAAATGACCTAACAAAAAAATGTTAAAATTCGACCCACTTGGCAAACTGAATGTGGTTAATCTTGTAGAGCATGAACTCGTGCTCAAGCCCGTTCGGCGCATCCTCGTCGAGCTTGTCCAGGCCGCCGGGGACGCTGCCCAGCCGCGCCAGCCTGAAGCTGCTGTTGGGCTTGGGCGGGTTCTTGGTGCGGCTCTTGCTGCACGCTTCGCGGAGCCTAAAAATTGTCATGAAACTGGGGCTTTCAGAGTTGTTTTGTGGTTCTTTGGCATTAGCTGGTGTTTTTCTTAGAAGCCAAGGTTTTTAAATATAAACAGCGGAAGTGCTTCTTAACCTTTTTTACTATTCCTAAACGTAAAAACTACAAATTTTATTAAAAATACAAAAATATACAACCAAAAATGGCCGTTTTTTACCAAAGTTTCCACTTTTGTAACATTTTTCAAAGTTTTAGATAGTTTTTCCAGTTAAAATATAGTTTTCTTATGCCAGAAACATTTTTAAAATATAACAGAAAGCCAAAAAACCCACAAATGGAACCAGCGCTCCTTCTCGCGCGCGGCGCGGAAGAACAGGTAGATGGTGCGGCCCTTGTTCTTCGCGTTGCACCCCTTCGACCGGGTCGAGTAGTCGGTCAGGTCGCCGGCCGAGTTGGAGCGCATTATCGGATTCGGCGAGCCTTCTAAAAAAAACAAAAAAAAAATGGAAGAAAAGGAATCATTCCTACCATCGTCAGTCGTCGAGTCGGATTCCGCGTCGTAGTTCAACTCCTCGATGTGGGTCGCTAAAATTCGGATTATCAGGATTATAGGAACAGAAAAGCAGTATTTTTTCTAGCAATCCAAGCTTCTAGAGCGAATTTTTCAGAGTAAAACTTTCGAAATCCTACGATATATAAAAAAATAGTTCCTGTGTGTGTGTGTGTGTGTGCATTTGCATGCAACTTCCGTCACCGTGTCCGGAGGATATCTCTAGAGGGGAAGGGTTTTAGGCTACGTATGATACGTCATTAAGTGCGTAATGGCCCCGAGATGACTGCACGTATATCAGATTTTGCAAATTACGCTATTTTCGACATTAAAATTGAGTTTTTGTTGAAAAATCCGCCAGCCTTCTTTGTTAGGAAAAAATTAGCATCTGCCGGAAGTGGCGGCAGCCTATATATAACGCGAGAGAGTGGAATTTTTCATTTTTCTCTAGGAAGTCAAGAGATGTATGCAGAATGAAGAGGATGATGGGGTTAGACGGGGCCAGGGTTGAAAAGTCGCGACGCGACTTTTCAACCCTGGTAGAACTTTAAATTTTGAAAATGAGGCTGCGCATTGCATGAAAATGAAATAAACTACTACTAGTAGTTTTTATGCTTTTTTCCCGGTATTCGACGCAGAATTAATCAATCATAAGTAGCCAAGCTTCTAAAAACGGCCTTTTCTGATACGATTTCGGTTTTTTTAGTTCAATATCAATCTCTGAAAATTGCCATATGCCGATAACAAAAAAAAATCGTGTTGTCTCTATTCTCTCGAAGAAATTTTCTAAACCTAAGGCTTCAAAAAATCGGGTTGAAAAGGCTTAAAAAGGTATCCTACTTTTTTTTAATGCTTCGGCGTGGCATTTTGCGCGTAATTAGGACATTCTGAGGCGCCAAAATTGCTAAAGAACTACAAATTTCAGACGGGTTTGGCCAGATACTTAGCAAAAACCCTTGGTTTCAAGGCTTTTCTTGGAATTCTGCGCAAAATTAGGGACTTCTCGCTTGTCTACATCGCCAAAACCTAGAAATTTTTAGACGGTTTAGATGGAAACCGGAAACGGCAGTAAAAACTCACGCGGTAAAACCTCGGACTGGCTGCTGGGCGGCATCGGTAGATCGCCCTTCGTCGCGTTGGCCGCAGCGCTGTGGTGCAGGGAGACGGATCTGAAAAAAAAGAATATAATACTTCCATTAACACGATTTAGACATAAAATACCGACAGGACAGTGTGATTGGGGGGCCGATGAGATAGAGCACACGAGGTCGAGGCAAAATAAAAAAATGGTAGAAATGGTGAAATGGACGAGTCGGGTGAGTAGTAGTCGTAGTAGTAGACGCGGCCAATTCCACACCCCGACTGGATAACAAATACCCACAATTAATTATAATTATTACTATTATGATAAATATTATTCTTTTAAGTTATTTTATCGTGCTCATTATTGTTGTTATTAAGCGTTAGTGATTCTATATAACTGCCATGGGTAAGGCCCGAAATTTTGAGGTGTTTTTTAGGGTTAGCGTTCATTTTATGGTCAGAGAAATTACTTTAATCTAGTTTTGTTAATAATTATTTTTAGAATTAGACAAAAACCGTATTAGATAAAGTCCATAAAATGCAGTTCAAAACAAATTACATTTCATAAAATACGTATATGCACGATTTTCTACGCAAAAATTACGGTAAATCATTAAAATTTCGGCATTTCCGGAATTTTATTGTCATTTCAAATGTAGCTAAAATAAACCGAAAATCATTAAAATTAAAATTAATTAAAATGACTATCCGGAATTTTATATACTTTTAAAAAGGTATTTTTGATGGAAAATAAACCAGACTAAATGAACTCCGAAAAATAATAAAATAATAAAGACTTTTTGAATTCGAAAACTAGTTTTGATCTTTTATCGACTGAAATTTTTCACTTTAAATTTAATTAATTTAAAAATAAAACCAAACTTTAAATTGAAAAACTTTCAAAATGTAAAGTGTCTGACCATAAAATGAACGATTAGCAAAACTCAAAAAACGTCCGTATTTCTTACACGGTCTCCGATTGGGCCCGTTTCCGAGACTTTCCCCGCTGGTAAGCCGCGTACTCGTCGACGATCGACTGCGAGGAGTGCTGGCTGAAATGTGACAACGGCGCTTAGTTTTGCGGCCACCAATAGAGAGAGAAAATGATGGTACATAGGCGTAGGGAGGAAATGGAAACGTTTAGATGACGCCAGAATTCCGGCCACAGATAGCGCACGATATCGAATTGAATGGGCGCCGCGCAGCAAGGTAGGGCCATTCAAAAGGAAAATTGAAGGTCCAAAATACGTCAAATTTCGATTTTTATGGATTTAAAATATCGCTTTAAAAAGTAAAATGAAAATTTTTTATTCTTAAAAAATACTAGGTGCCAGAAGTGTTCTTTTGAGTTTGAGTTCTTAAAAAATACATAGGTGCCAGAAGAGTTCTCATAAAGCCTTCGCCGAGACCATCAAAACCAAAATTTACGCTTCAAAACGCGTCAAATTTTAGGTTGTAGATTCAAAAAAATATTGAAAAAGATGTTTTTCGTCATACAAAAATTTAAGCTACAAAACGCGTAAAATTTCGGATTTCAGATTTAAAAAATCTCAAAAAAAAAGTTTTTTATTATACAAAAATTTAAGCTCCAAACGGTTTAATTCAAATATAGAAGATTTAGACTCAGTCATTTAGAACATTTCAAAATACTATGTTTTTCGCTAAAAACCAAACTAAAAGATCCAAAATTTTGCTTTTTACGATCGAAATCCCGCCAAAAAATCAATTTTCCTAACAAAACTGTTTTTGAAAGCTACAGCAAATAATCGCTCCTTTTAAACAGGCTCTACTTTGCGGCGAGCACCCGATCAAAAAATGGCGCATGCCACGACCCGGCCTCTGCGCGCCACTTTCCGAAAAACATGTACCGTATCTGGGAATCGTCGAAGCAACCGCTAAAAAATTTTGAGAGTAGAGAATTATGGGGGTTGAGTCGAGCGAGGATAAAAAATTTTGCTTACCGTACGGGGTGGTACTGTAAAAAGGCGTAAAATCGAACCTGCTCATGCCGGAGCGCGTCATGTCGACCTCGGCGAGCGCGGAGCCCTTGTGGGCGAAGCGGATCGCAACCGGGTACTTCCGGGACCACCATCGACGGGCGGCCAGGCGCTTCGGGCGGAGGGATACCTGGAAAAGGGGTGGATTGAAGAGGCTACCTGAAACAAAAACGGCACGAGATGCACCAAAAAAAGGCGCAAAAGTTTTTTTAAAAAACTACGCCAGATTCTTTGGCATTATCGGGGGGGAGATTTTTTGTATTAGTCTAAAATTGCCTAGTAACTTCATAAAAAGTATTTTCAGAATGTTTTTAGTAAACTTAAGCTTGATTTTAACTAGAAAACTATCAAAAAAATTTTCCAAAAAGTCGACATTTTGGTCAAAAACTTCAATTTTTGGCCAAAAATTGATATTTTTGCATTTTTTAATAAAAATTTGTAAATTTTTGACGTTTAGGCATAGTAAAACCAGTTTAGAAACACGTCAGCCATCTATATTCCAAAAAAAATGGTTGCCAAGAAAAAATTCTCACCCCCCCGATAATGCCAAACAACCCTACGCCGCTCACCTTGGCGTCCGTCAAATCGTAGATGGTCTGCGCGGTGATCGTGGGCGTGGGCGAGGTGAGGGTGGGGTCCATGTGGAACGCGTGCTTCAGCACCGATTTCGCCGGCCGCGACACGCGCAGTGTGTTATCTGGAAAAAACGGACGTTGAAAAGTTGTGCCGCTATTTAGTCAGTTCTATATTTTGATAGGGTTAGGGAGTGGTGGGGGGGGGGGGGGGGGGGGGGCCCAAAAAGGGGGGGAAAAAAGGGGAAAAAAGGGGGGGGGGGGGAAAAAAAAAGGGGGGGGGGGGGGGGGGGGGGGGAGGGGGGGGGGGGGGGGGGGGGGGGGGGGGGGGGGGGGGGGAAAAAAAAAAAAAAAAAAAAAAAAAAAAAAAAAAAAAAAAGAAAAAAAAAAAAAAAAAAGGGGGGGGTTTTTGATCACCAAAAAAGCAGAAAAACTCACTTTCCAATCGCACGAGCACCGACTGCGTGTTGTTGACGTGGTAGCTGGCCGGGTGGTAGCGCGAGCGCAGCTCGTTCATCCAGCCCTAAAAATGGGCTTTTTTTTGCCGGTTTTTGATTCTTCAGAATCCGCTAGGCTACTGAGAATTCCAATTCTTACTAAGACAGCTCTAAAAAGCCGAATAAAAGCTGGCGCATGCACGTTTTTGCTTAAAAAGGCGGAAACAGATCAGTTTTCTACGCCATCGTGGCTTTTAAAAGATCCAAAAACCGGAAACGAACCTTATAAACTACAGCCTCGCCCAAGCCGGCCGTGTCGACGGCTTCATGGGCTTCTTCCGCGATTTCCGCGTCCGTAAATTCCTAAACAAACAGAGAGGATGGATCAAAACGCCGAAAACATACCTCGACAACGGGGTCGATTTTTCTTTTGGGGTGCGGGTCGGAGACGAACAGGTAGAGGAAGCTGATCAACGACAGGTAGACGCCCCACATGATGCCGGTGAAGAACCCTGGAAAATAGGCATAAATCATGAACAATGATAAAAAGTCGAGATTTTACAGTAGCTGAGCAGGACCTACCGGAAAATACAAAGGTGAATGCTATCAAGAGGCCGAGCAGGAACATCCGTTGTTGGAAGAAGGGCAGTGTGCGGCAGTGTCGGGCCAGCGAGCCGACCGTCGGTGTGGCGGCGACAATTGTTGGCGGCTCCTGGAAAAACGATTTTGGTTTTGGCTTTTTAACTGGCAGCAATGTAAAGGTTTTTTTGTGTGTTATGATCCATATTTGAAGCAGCAAAACTTTACAAGTTTAAAAAAGTCGGAAAATCCCAAATTTAGGACATTTAGTTCAAAAAACAGCAGCTTTTAACCTTTGATGTTTTTTAATGCTCGGGAATAGCGAAAAATCGGTTAAAAACCTTTAAACTTTGCAAAAAAGATTAGCTTGTGCGGCAATTTTTTTGCGGTATCCTGCCAATACAATAAATCAGCAAAATGTTGAAATTTCAGTAGCCGTTAGAAAGTTTCGAACGACTACTAATGCCGTTGAATAGCCATTAAAATCGGTGCGCAGTTTCCAAATTTTGGTGATAAATTCAGGTAGAAAAAAAACACCGATTTTTCGAGCGTAATTTTTAGCCATTCCCGAGAACCGCTAACACAGTTTAAAAACATATAAAAATTCTGCCAAAAAAAAGCCACAAAAAATTCTTAGCAATTTCTCAAAAATTCCGGGGAATCCGATTGGACGGACGATCGTCAATAGAATGGCCGCGTAGTCCAAACGCAGTCAAAAATCTTTCTCTACCTCAAGCGCCGGCGTGGGTTCCCGCGCCACATCCTGCGCCGTGTCGAGCAGCTGACACTGTGACGCCTCGTCGATCAATTCTAGAAAAAATAAAATTGTTAAAAAGCTATTAAATAAAAACAATGAAAACAACAAAAAAAAATTAACATTTACCGGGCGTTGGTTCCTTCTTCTTCTCAACGAGCCGCTTGCCGCTGCGCTTCGCCTTGTCGAACAGCTGCCCGATTTTGCTCTGCTCCTTCGGCAGGCTGCCGCTCTCGTTGGAGTGGGTGGAGCCTGAAAACGGAATATTTTATAGGGGTATAAATTTAGTATTGCTAAAATAATTAATTCTAAGTAATTAAAAAACGAAATTAAACTTTTTAAACTCTAAAAAAAACAGCTTCCCTACCAATTTTTGCCCCCAGACAGCGGCAAGCCGTATAGCTTGGGGCCAAAATTTAGCCACACCCCTCGTTGAAGCTGCGTTATCACTTTTTTTGCCGGCGTCTCGTCAAAACAAGATTGATGTGACGCATTGATTAATTACGGGCGAGCGTCCTTTTGATTTGCGTAAAATCATAGGCATTTTTGTGAATAACATTCCGTAAAAATCTTTGGTTCTTTGGTAGGGGGGGGGGGACAATTTTTCTCTTAAAATCCAATTTTTAAATACAAATACAAAATTTTTAGCAATTTTGAATAGTTAAGAAAAGCATAATTTCAGACCCACCTAGTGATTCTCGCTCGACCATCGCCGAGTCGCTGTCCGAAATGTCCATGTTGGGGTCGAGGGAGGCGTCGCGGAGCTGGAAATAAACATTTAGAGAGGGTTTTTTTGATAGATTTCACTTTTACAAAACCGCTCTTTTGTTCTCTTTTATTCCCAAAAATTTATGAATTTTCCCGATCAGAATTTAAACCCGGTAAAGCCCAAAAAATCCCTGGCTTAACCCGAATTTTTCGGCTGCCGGCTTGATTCCCTAAAAAGGCGTGTTTCAAAACGGCAGGCTCAACTTTCCTCCGGTGTAGCCCGTTTCAGGGCCCGGGCAATGCGTCACCAGAAACGGCCCGAAAACAGATTTCGTGCCAAGCTGAATGGCCGGTGTTTACGATCAGTCCACGATTGAGGGCAAATTTCAGAGTTTTTTGGGTGGGTTTCACAGCAACACCAGAGTTAAAAAAGGTCGTAGAATCCGTTTTTTTACATCCGCTCCTCACCAGCAGCATGCTCTTCGTCCGGCTGATTTTGCGCTTGAAAAATATGAGGCGCCGCGCGACGAGCGTCTGCCCCGGGTGGATCAGCATCGCTAATTCGTCGATGAGACAAAATTAAAATTATCTTAAATGAAGAAGAAAATTAACATTCTACCTCCCGGCCTTGGAAGAAAATTATTAAACCAAATTTCGAGGAGAAAACTCACACTTTGGGCGGTGAAACAAAACGATGGAGGGTAATTCATACCGAGAATTCAACGTTTAGGAATACGTCTATTTTTGTGAGGGGGCCACGCCGCTTTTGGTGGCTCGGGGCGAGAAAAATATTATCTTCGGCGGGCGCGAAAAGTACAAGGGGTAGTCACCAAAAATTCGGGATTGCTAAAGAGAGAAGAAGGCTGGAGCGTTCGGCTACAGTTTAGGGCAAAAACGGCTGTTTTTGATAACTACAAAGACCCATCGGAAACTACTGAATTCTGGCAAAATGTTCTTTCGCATTTCGGGGGAACCCACTTTTTCCTAGGATATAAATTCAAATATAAATAGGGGAAGTGTTTCTAACTGGTTTTTAATAAATTTATTTTAACAATCCTTCTAAATTTTTGATAAAAAAATACAAATAATAGATTTTTGACGAAAGTGGCATTGTCGATCAAAATGTCGACTTTTTGTATCATTTTTTCAAGTTTTTTGATAAGTTTTCTAGTTGAAATATAGCCATGTTGCAACTAGAAAACACGTTTAAAACAATTCCTATTAAGTTACTAGAAATTTCTAGACTTTACAAGAAAATTCGGTCTATCCCCCCCCCGCAAATGCGAAAGAACCTGGCATAAAATTAGTTTATCACTTGTCGGGATTTTGAATTTCCGGGGGTCCAAAAAAAGACGTCAGTGATGCGGAGGGCCTAAACCAACGTTCAGCTTTTAGCGCATCCTTCAAGCCCGGAAAGCGGATTAGCGGCTACTGGGGCGCCAAAAATCGGCGGAAAATTTCAAGGTTAGAATTCTAAGCATGAGGAAAAAGGAATTCCAAGCTCGCCAGGGTCTAAAAACGCCTAAAACACAGCTGATAACCAAATTTTTAGGGCTATGAATCACTGGCGGCGCCCCCAAAAACCCGGGCAACACGATGCGGGGGGCCACAGGAAGCGGAAGTTCGGGTGGGGGCGTGGTGTCGCGCCTGGAGCCGAGCATATTGACGAATATTTTTGAAGGAGGGGGGCTTCGTTGTTGGCGCTCGACGAGGGGAGCGTCTCTTCGAGCGTTGGTGCGTGATTCATAAGCACTTCTTCAGCGGCATCCCCCGACTACAGCGTTCCTTGAGGGGTGGGGGCAACCATCTTGCTTTTCAATGGGCTAATTGCCCGCCTTCAACTGGCTTTCTTGACGCTCTGAAGGTGGATTAGAGGGTGGAGAATTGAGATGGGCCATTGTGAAACGCCTTTTGTCTTTTGCTAATGAAAATATACAGTAAAATCAAGGCTTTAGGCTATGGAAAATGGAAAACAACGTTCAGAGGCGCTCCTGATTTTACCGAAACTTGATTTCAGAGAAAAATCGAAAAATGTAAGGGAAAAGAATCTACAGACAGGAAAGTATTTTATAAGCATGAAAAGCTTTCCTTTAAAAACTCAAGAAAGTACTTGACTTCCACGATTTCCTGGCACAGGACTGTTAGAGGGGGCATAATGTTAGTCTTTAGTTAGTAAGTTTCTGCAATTTTTGGTAAATTTTTTTGATTGCTAGAAATTCATCGAAAATACTTGAAAATGCGCAGATTTTGACCTTTGTCGGACTTTTCAAACATTTTCGATCAAAATTTCAACATTTTTCGCTAATTCTGCGAATTTTTATCAGCCTTTTAAATCTAGAAACGATGTAAAATTCTATAAAAATGGTTCATCTTTCGATAAAAGGCCGTAAGGGACTATTAGGAAATTTTGCCACCCCCCCAGTCCAATTTCCCTGCCGAAAAATATACCTTCTACATTAACGAAGTGCCAACAAGCCCATGGCGTTTCTGCCAAAAGTTTCTCCGGGAACGCTTTCACGGGAAATTATGTAGGCATTCAATAAAGGAGCGGAAATGGCTGACGGGCGAGGAGGACGAATGCGTTTTTCGTGTGCCCGAGGGCCTTTTGGGGGGATGGACACGAGCGGCGTGGACCCCAGGGGGAAGCCGTTTGCCGTGAATAGATCATTCACTGCCCGCCGCGGCCGGTTGAACATCAAAAACCTAGTCCCGGGTAAAAATGGGGGTGTATGGCAGCGCAAGTGGGGTTCAGAGATTTCGGGCTAACGCCCTAGGAGAGCGAAAATCAACGTAACGGAAAGCACGGTGATCGGCGCAAATTTTGGAAGTCTGATTCCATTCCCGGTTCTTTCGCTTTATCGGGGGAGAAATGTTTTTGCAGTAATCTAGAAATGCCTAGTAACTTAATAGGAGGTATTTTCATAATGCTATCAGTAAAATACAACTATATTTTACTGCCAAAACTATCTAAAAACTGGAACATTTTTCAAAAAGTCGAAAATTTGGTCAAAACGGCCATTTTCGGTCGAAAAATCGATAAACCTGTATTTTTTGAAATTTGTAAAATCGTTTAGGAAAAAATTCTCCCCCCCCCCCTCTCCCAATAACGCGAAAGAACCTCGGTTTCACACGCCAAAAAATACCTTGTGGATGCTGTCGTCATCAGCGCCGACGGTAATCTCCACGCTGGCTGCTTCAATATTCTCGCCGACGACGTGCGTGTAGGAGGCTCGCTCCATGGCTCGCCCGATCGCTTGACTGTCCAGGTGGTAGAAAAGTGTTCGCATCCGACTGAAGAGCGAGCGGGTTTATCGAGTAGATTTACAAGCTGAGAACGTTGCGGAGAACATGAGGAAAAAATATTTTACAAAGTTTCAATGCCATTTTTAAGCATCGGAAAGTTAAACGGCAATTTCGACTGCAGAGCTGAGGACTTGATCAAGGGGTTTTCCAGCTTGAGAATGTCGCACAGAACAAGAAGAACGTAGATAGAAAATGGCGTCGCCGTTTTCAGGCTTTTCCAAAAGCAAATCCATGGTTTTACTGGTCGACAACTATGTGGAAAAGAAGATAAACAAATCTGAAAATTAACTCAGAAAAGTAAAAAATCAATTTCCCTATTTCAATCGGCTTTAAAAACTGACAATGCTCAAAGAAAGGACTCGCAAAGGGCAACCTCTCATTGTAACAAGGCATTGCAAGAAAGACAGCGCATTTAGCTTCAATCAAAAGGGCCCGGGCGGGCGCAGGGAAATTGAACGCTGAAGAGGCCGCGAGGGGCCGCCGGGGCCCCGAAATGTGAGATTGCGGCGTCGGATTCGGGGCGCCGGGGTTAATTTTTCAGGGCGGGCAGGCGACGTCGAGAAATGCAAGGGTTCTCGCAATTTTTGGATGAGCAGCTAGGATGAGTAATGACGTTTGGCGGTGGGAAAGTGGAAAGATCTTGCGTGGCGCTTCAAAAAATCGCCAAAATTGAGGGGCTTTGAAGAAAAACCAAGAAAATCTGCGTTTGTTTTTCATCGAAAAGCTCAAAAGTACCACGAAATACACCAAAAGCATCGCGTTTTGAAGTTTATTAGAAACGTATAAATAAAGAAGTAAAATTTCGGGCTTATAGACGAAACAGTTCAGAATATATTTTCGGTATCTGGGTCTCAAAAGAGCGCAATTTTTTGGTAGAACATTTTAAGCTACTTTGTTTTTTCGATTTTTCTATTTGACCGAGCTTTTCAGTAACTCAAAGGATATCGGCGTTTTTTCCGCCAAGAAACAACGAATTACACCGCTTGTGGACAGTTGCACGTACATAGACGCGCGTCGTACTAATTTTCCGATTCGTACTGTTTACGTATTTATGCACCAAGGAATATAATGTAGTCCTTGCAAGGTGACATCGATAAAAACAAAATCAACCCAACTAACCGCAAGGTTTAGGGGCAAATTTTCGGGGGGCATGTGCGTGTTATGGCACATGTGTGGTCGTCGCGAGATAAACATTTTCAAAACGACTGACGGGGGCTCGATCATAGAAAAGAGGATGTCTAGATGTCGGCGGTGCCCTTTGAGAGCCTAAAAAACTCCTAAACATGCCAATTTTTGGGCGGGGAATCGGAAACGCGACGACGACATGCGAGCAAAAAACGGGCCGGGCACAGATTGGCTTGATAGAGGCCAAAGAACTCCATAGCGTTGAATCTTTGTAGTTTATAGTTCAAAATCGGAAGTGGATAAGTCGTAGACTATTAAAAGCGTATAACCGTATATTAAGGCCGCTAGTAAATTAGGTTTAAACGGACCGGGAAGGCTAGCAAAATCCATAGTCCACCGCAGTATAGACAATTTAAAGCATGAATGATGATAAGTGATAAGCTTTTCGTGCCCAAAGCGGGAATTTGCGAATTCCAGTTTTAATTTGGAGTACAAGATTATTTTAGTATAAACGCATTCAGAAAATCAAAATTGAAACAGAAAAAAAACTCGAAAAAGATCAAAAGGGGCCTTAGAAACGAATTTCACTAGCCAAAACCTTTTGAAGCTGCATAGCTTTCGCTGGCGTAAAAATTGGGGGCCTTTTTTAGCCTGGCTTTATGGAATTAAGGTACGAGTTGAGTAAGAAAAGCGTAGAAACAAAACCTTGCACCCGAAAAAACTAGTTGTTATTCGACCCGGGTCGAAATGGTCGAAACTTTTGTAGGCTCCCGCAGCGAAAACTTTGTAAAATTCATAACTTTGTTCTAAAGTAGAATTCCGCTATTTCGTCTTCATTTTTGATTCTGTGAGATCATTTCTACATTTTGAGTCCATAAACTATAAGTTTTATGCTAGAATCATAAAGAACGGCCTGTTTGCCTTGTTCCGCGCGCGGCCATTTCTCGGAACCACTTCCCCCTGCCATGGTGTGCCGTTCTTTGTGATTCTGGCATGAAAACTTATACAGGGTGTCCCAAAAAAAAACCCAAAACCCCCCCTCGGCATTTGGCCGTCTTCCATCCAATCGGGACCAAATTTTTACCAGTGATGAGGACCCATAAAAACTATGTGCAGCCGAATTGTGCAGCCGAATTTTCTAAGCAAAATATTGTAAAACAAAAAAGATATATCAAAATTAAGGTTTATTTTGCCGATTTCACTAGGATTTTGAAGGATTTCGGCCTCGAAATGTTTAGCAAAAATGAAGGGGACGCTCTTTTCTACCTGTAGAAATTTTTTAATTACGAAAATTACGTCTAAATTGTGCCTTTTGATCACTTTTTATTATCGAAATTGCCAGAAACTGACCGAGAAATGACCATTTTTGGAAAATTACTCAAAATCCGCATGCTAATTGCGAAAACATAGCCAAAAACGAGTACCAGCATTTTCCAAAAATCAGTTTTTTAGCGATAACTTTTTGGTTTTACAATATTTTGCTTAGAAAATTCGGCTGCACATAGTGTTTATGGGTCCCCATCACTGGTAAAAATTCGGCCCCGAGCCGATAGAAGACGGCCAAATGCCGAGGGGGGTTTGGGACACCCTGTAGTTTAAGGACTCAAAATGTAGGAAATGATCTAACAGAATCAAAAATGAAGACGAAATCGCGGAATTCTACTTTAGGAAAAAGTTATGAATTTTACAAAGTTTTCGCTGCGGGAGCCTACAAAAATTTCGACGATTTCGACCCGGGTCGAATAACAACTCTAGAAAAATCCAATCCCACTTAACTTTGGCCTAAAAAATTGTATTACTTTTTATAACCTATTTTAATTGCATAAAAGCACTAGTTTCTGTCGTAAGCGCTTAAAATGAAAAAATCAAATCAAAAGAAAACACGGAAAAGCCCGGCCGAAGTGGCCGACTGTGGCTGTGGGGGCAGGGGAGATATTGTTCGCCGCCGCGTCAGCTTGTTTACGGGTGAGCCATGGCCGGGCGGCGAGGGAGCGGGCCAAGGCGAGAGCCCCCCGAGACGGCAATGACAAGTTATTTGTCGCGAAAGTGCATGTGTACGCGCCGATTCCCGCTTACATTTCCCTCTCCCTGGCGACGACGACGACCGGCTGTGCTGTGGGTGCAGAAAACAAAAATTTGGTCGCGGCGTGTGTCCGGGGGGTGGGACAAACACCTTTTGGGTTTTGGTGAGGCGAGTGAGAGAGAGAGAGAGAGAGAGAGAGAGAGAGAGAGAGGCAGAGACAGAGGGAGAGAGAGGGAGAGAGAGGGAGAGAAACTGAAAATACAGACAGTCAACAGCTTCCAGACTAGCAGTACCCTTGCGTTCCACGGACCCGAATTGATATCTTCGTTGACTCGTACTTGGCGTCCACCACCCGATATCACCCACCAAAAACAAAGATCTCGCATTGCAATGTTGGCTAAACTAACGGATTGCAAAACTGGATTTATTTAAGTAAGTTAATTTAACAGGTTCTTTCGCGTTATCGGGGGGGGCGCGATTTTTCTCTTCGATAGGCCGAGAAATGCCTATTAACGTAATAGTAACTATATTAATCGTGTATTTTGTAAATTATAAAAATATTTCAACTGGAAAACCATCTCAAAAACCTTCTAAAACTCAAAAATTTCAAAAACTATGTAAAAAACTCGAATTTTTGGTCGAAAATCAACCATTTTGGTCAAAAAATAGCTTTTTCGTTTTTTTTTAGCAAAAATTAGGAAAGTTTTCAAGTTTAGCAATAGTAAAAACCGTTTAAATACACCTCCCCTTTTTGATCAGGATACAGATTTTAATTTTCAAATTAGTAAAAAAAACTGTAGAAACAGCCCTCGTCTGCCTTTCTACAACCGATTACGTCAGGAAATACAGAAAACGAGTGAAAGAAATCGGAAAAACAACAATGGAATAGCTTAGAGATTTCCACAGTATTTTGGTTACGATTTCGATATTTTGGACATTGGGTTCGCCGTCAAAATGCGAAAATCCGGGGACAGAATTGGCAAATCGGTGCGGGACCTGGGTTTGTTGTTCGGCCGAACGGCGGCCCATTCATTTTTTTGCCCTTTTTATGGCCCTCGGAGCCGGGCATAGTATTTGACAACCGGGGGATGGCCACGGAAAAAAAATTTGATATCAATATTTGCTTGGCGATCTCGGCGCTTGTACGATTAGATTTGAGGTGCGGCGTCCGAATTTCTGTCGCTCTCTCTCGCTCTCTCTCTTTCTCTCTCTCTCTCTCTCTCTCTCTCTCTCTCGTTCTTTCACACTTTTTAAGCGAATTTTCAAGCAATAAACGCCCACCTCCACCGCCTCCTCGGCAATGTCGATAGGCGCGGAGCGTAGCCCGTACTCGTCGTCCTCGTTCAGCAGGTCGTTCAGCCGCATCGACCCGTTGAAGCTCAGACGGCTAAATTAAATGTTGTTAATAAAAACAGATTATTGCCAAAACCATCTTTATCTCGTAAAAACTGACCCAGTCGAGCCGAGCGAAAATCGCGACGACGACGACGAGTTGCTCCTCTGGCGTTCCCCGCCCTTTTCTACCATGGCTGAAATAAAATTTAGCAAAAAAAATAGGGACAATAAGTAATAAAACTAAAGAGAAAGTGCACTACGAATCGGAACTATTTTTTGAAACTCGGGGAAAAATTGCCCGCAAAAAATCAATCACGAAAAGCTCCCCAGAAAGTCGCACGCGCGTCAAAACATTCCGATTTTTTTTAACGGGCAGGCTAGCAGAGATCATTTGGGAATGGAAGGGGCAGGCTAGCAGAGATCATTTGGGAATGGAAGGGGCAGGCTAGCAGAGATCATTTGGGAATGGAAGGGGCAGGCTAGCAGAGATCATTTGGGAATGGAAGGGGCAGGCTAGCAGAGATCATTTGGGAATGGAAGGGGCAGGCTAGCAGAGATCATTTGGGAATGGAAGGGGCAGGCTAGCAGAGATCATTTGGGAATGGAAGGGGCAGGCTAGCAGAGATCATTTGGGAATGGAAGGGGCAGGTTAGCAGAGATCATTTGGGAATGGAAGGGGCAGGCTAGCAGAGATCATTTGGGAATGGAAGGGGCAGGCTAGCAGAGATCATTTGGGAATGGAAGGGGCAGGCTAGCAGAGATCATTTGGGAATGGAAGGGGCAGGCTAGCAGAGATCATTTAGGAAAAAGATACCGTAGCCTCGCGTGCTGATTTAAATAATTTTACAGAAAAAAAACAACGAAAAACCATATTTTTAGAAGTTTGATCGCAGTGTCCAAGGATGGGCCCAAAAGAGAATGATGGCCTGGGGGCACATAGATGGAAAAACGAGGGACAACAAACAACGATCGATGGACGGGGAATAGACCTCAAGGGGGAGAGAGACCTAGCAAAAAAGGTCGGCTGCTGGACACTACGGCCCATTTTTGGGCTCGCCCAAGGGAGTGTGCGCGGGGAAGACAGCGAGAGATAGAGCTAGAGAGAGAGAGCGAGAGAGAGATAGAGAGAGAGAGGTGGGACAGACAGACAGACAAAAGAAAAGGGCATTTGCCCTCGGGCCATTCTCCCGCGCTGGGTGGTAAACAACCACCCCCCCGGCCATGGCCCTTGTTTTCTGGTGCCCAACTAAATTTTCGCGTCGCACCGGGGGCTCAAAAGTTACGCGCTACAAGATGTAGTTAACAGTATGGGAAATTCAGGTTTTTAAAGGGACTTGGAAGCCCGAAAATTACGCAATCACACACACGCAAAGCCAGTGAAAAATACCGACAATCAAAAGCTGGGCAAGCCGAAATGCCGAGAGGCAAAGGCTTCGAATGTTGAAATACCGACAGACCGAAATCCCGAGAATTCAACATCTCGAAATTCAAAATCAATCGACAGAGAACGAGAGAGAGAGGGAGAGAGGGAGAGAGGGAGAGAGAGGGAGAGAGATAGCGACAAAGAAACAGACAATGACTCAAACAGTCTCCATGTTATTAGGTTCCTCGCGTAGCCCACGAATTCCGGGGGGAAGAGTATGTCAAGGACCAGGGCCGGATGGTGGGAGGGGTAATTTCGAGGCGAACACGGTGAGAGAGAGGGGCAATATGCAAAAGTGCACACGCGCGTCGAGGGGGATTAACCCCTCGCCAAAATTCAACAACAGATTTTCCACAAAATTCGACATGCGCTTTTCCGGAAGGCCGGGAAAAATACACTCAATTTGGGCGCTAAAAATTCGGAAATAAAATCCGGGATTAAAATACGATATGGAATTCGATAACGCTTTGCTCAGGCTTAAGCTTAGGCTTAGACTTAGGCTTTGCTTAGGCATAAGCGTAAGCTAGGGCTTAGGCGTAGGCTTGACTTCGGCTTGGCTTACTTACTTGGCTTACTTACTTAGTTGGACTTGGGCTTGTTAGCTTGGGCCCAGATATAGGCTTAGGCTTAGGCTAATGCTTAGGCTTAGGCTTAGGTTTAGGCTTAGCATTAGGCTTAGGCTTAGGCTTAGGCTTGGGCTTGGGCTGAGGCTTAGGCTTAGGCTTAGACCCTGGCTTCGTCTTAGGATTAGACTTTGGCTTAGGCTTGGTTAGCTTAGAGACATGGCTTATGCTTCAATTTCGGCGTATTCAAAAGCCTAAGCCTAGGCCCATGTTTGTAGTTAACAGCTTCAAGCCCAATTTTTCTGGTTTACTCCTATTTTAACGACTTAAACGTACTGTTGTTCTTGCTCGCCAGCGCGAGAGCTATATTTTGATGTATTGTAGAGACTGTGGGTCTCAGGGGAGCAGAAACACAGTAATCCTACTGTAACCTGGGGCGATGAAGAGGGGGATTTTCCCCACGGCAAAGTTCGTATGAAAAGTATTTATCGGCTTTTGATAAATCGTAGTTCCGGAGGGTGTGAAAAAATGAGCATTTTTGTATCTTTGTTGCTTTAATCGAACATATAAATATTTATCATTTTTTACCGTACGTCACGATGGGCGTACGCTACGCGTGGCAACTCTGTGCAAAACGGGAGGCAACATCACAATCGGCAACAACAAAAAAGCTATAAAAATATATTATTCAGGTACCCGATGGGAGGATGGGGATGAGGAAATCGATGCTTTTTTCACAGGGGCGAGGCACGAATTGAGATCTCCAGCTGTGGCCGAGGGTTTTTGGCAGGTGGCAGCAGAAGGTCACTAAACGAATAGAATTATTATAAGCTACTTTTAAAGGGACTAAAATCGACCCTTTCCCGTGACTAGATCTAGATAGCTACGCGACACGTCAAAACATTCGCAAAACGGAAAGGGCTGTTCCGACGCTCCAATTAGCTCTTGCTAGCCTGCACCATGCCATTCCGAAATGATCTCTGTTAGCCTGCCCCTTCCATTCCCAAATGATCTCTGCTAGCCTGCCCCTTCCATTCCCAAATGATCTCTGCTAGCCTGCCCCTTCCATTCCCAAATGATCTCTGCTAGCCTGCCCCTTCCATTCCCAAATGATCTCTGCTAGCCTGCCCCCACTTACTCTGTCCTTCTTGGTGACGTTGGTAAGCGGCCGAGGGAAGATGAGCCACATCGTGTACGCGTACACACCCACGACGAAGTTGAACACCATAAAGGCGGAGAGATAGGGCAACGACTCCGCCAATTCCATTTTTGCTTAAATAAAATTGTTGATAGAGAGTAAGAGAGAGAGCGAGAGAGACAGAGAGCGAGAGAGAGAGAGAGAGAGAGAGAGAGAGAGAGAGATACACCACAGCCAAAAGCTAATTAGAAAAGTGGGGCCTCAAAAATGCTTGGCATGCCAGAGGAATTTTTGTTTATCAAGGAGGGGCTTAGCGGCTGAGGAAGAGGGCAGGGTGGTCGAGGAGACAAAATAATTGGCTTAGCCGGTGGGAGGAAATGCGTTATTTTCGGCGGCAAAAAGGGAGTTTTGCCACTTGCCACGATAAAAGCGTGGTAATCGCGTGAGAAGAGAGAGACAGAGAGAAAGCGAGAGAGAGCGAGAGAGAGAGAGAGAGAGAGAAGGAGAGAGAGGGAAAGTTTCGAAAATCCAGTTCGATCAGCTGATCTCGCAGTTGGCGAAAGTTTGTTTTCCACTTTTTTGAACGATTTTGTCATAAATCCGATTCAAGAGAGCGAGAGAGAGACAGGGAGGGAGAGAGCGCAAAAGAGAGAGGGAGATACAGACAGATAGGGAAAAGTTAGAAAGACGAAAAAACAGAATACAAACGAAAAATCATTTCGGAAGCAAAAATCGTTCGCCGGGGAAGTTCAGGTGAAGCATCATTTCGCCGGCCAGCGCATCGCCCGTCATTTGGCGTGTAGCGGAGCGGGGGGGGGGCGAATGATTCAAACGAGATGCAAATACTCGGCCGGACAGTTCGGCTGGGTCTCGCTGGGGAAAGGGGGACTGTGCAAACAGTGCAGCCCTGTTTACGAAAACAGCCAGGTGGATAAGGGCAGTTGGAACTGGGCAGGCTAGCAGTGATGCTATGGGAAATTGTTGAAAATTGCGGAGTGAGGCGTGGCTCGGGCTTGCCTTAGGCTTAAGCTTAGGCTTGGCTTAGGCTTGGGCTTGGCCTGGTCTTGAAAAGGACGGAGAGTGAGCGAAAGAGGGAGACAGAGCAATGCAGAGAGAGAGAGAGAGAGAGAGAGAGAGAGGGAGACAGCGAACAATAAAACCGAGAAATCTACAACTTAATAGCTGGGTTAAATCCCAAAAGATCTCTGCTAGCTGGCGGCTTCGCGGTCGGGCGGTTGAGGGTAAATGGGGGGCCATCTGGGTGAGAGGCAGGTTTTTATTGTCCTTCTTCCTGTCCCACCCAGAGAACATAATTGACCTCAAGCTGTGAGGCATCGAGGATTTGGGCCTCCCCCTCGCCTGCCCATTTTATGGGCCGCATTTCCGCTGTATATTGGCTTTGGTCGGGCAGGCTAGCAGAGATCATTTGGGAATGGAAGGGACAGGCTAGCAGAGATCATTTGGGAATGGAAGGGGGCAGGCTAGCAGAGATCATTTGGGAATGGAAGGGGCAGGCTAGCAGAGATCATTTGGGAATGGAAGGGGCAGGATAGCAGAGATCATTTGGGAATGGAAGGGGCAGGCTAGCAGAGATCATTTGGGAATGGAAGGGGCAGGATAGCAGAGATCATTTGGGAATGGAAGGGGCAGGCTAGCAGAGATCATTTGGGAATGGAAGGGGCAGGATAGCAGAGATCATTTGGGAATGGAAGGGGCCACGGGGAAGCAGCCTATCTATACCTGAAGCTGATTTTGGCAACTGCAATGCCCCGGAATGGCGTCACTCCCCATCCAACGGGACCGATAAGGGGCAGGTGGGAAATTCTTGGTCCCGCCCCAAAAATATTATAAAAATCATTGGAGGGTTCTTAGAAGCGAAAGAAAGAGAGAGGCAGAAAGCGAGAGCGAGAGAGATACAGAATGAGATAGAGACAGAATGCGAGAGAGAGAGACAGCGAGAGAGAGAAACTCACAAAACCGTGGAGACAACACCCTCATTTTGCAATGGCTGCCGCGTAAAAACGGTGGGAAACGGGCAAACACTTCAAAACGGTGTTGCGTGGGTCACTGTATCGAGGGGGGGTTGGGCATTGAGAAAAATGATAGTCGCGTTTCCTAAAAAAATGGCCAGAAAGCGGTTCTCAACACCAAATTCGGAAAAATTTTTATTGGGTGAAATTGGCAAAAATCGACCCGTTGTCTCGCCTAGATCTCGACAGCTACGCGGCACACCAATTGACGCTACGTTACGCCACGCTACTCCATGTTACGGTGAGCTACTTTTGACAGGTTCCAGCGACGGAAGGATCGCGGGGACCTCAATTTGTAGCTAAATGATACACGGTCGGGGGCCGAGACCCTGTCGTCCCATTTCCACATTCGCTCGCCTACTCCCCGCTAAAAAAAACAAACAAACAAAGAGGAAATCGGAGCTGGGTGTGAGAAACGGGGGCCGCCGCGGGACCCCAGCGGGATAGCGTGCAAATTTTTCTAGCTTCTCGATTGCTATAGATGGAGGTCAACGGAAGCCGCAGCGCGCAACGCGGTGCGGTAGCGCGTGAGGGGAAATAGTCGCAAAATGATGGGAAAATTATGCATTAAGCGGCGCCGCGACGCGCGTAAGAGGTGCGTTGCCTTTAAGGCGAAATCGCGAAGGAGAGAAAAAGAAGGCGTGAGAGAGAGAGCGAGAGCGAGAGAGAGCGATATTGAGAGAGAGAGAGCGAGAGAGAGCGATATTGAGAGAGAGAGAGCGAGAGAGAAGGAGAGAGAGACAAAAAGAGGGAGAGAATGGGCGCGAGAGAGAGAATGAGAGAGAGAGCGAGAGAGAGCTATATTGAGAGAGAGCGAAAGCAAGGAGAGAAAGAGACAGAGAGAGGGAGAGAATCGGCGCGAGAGAGAGAGAGAATGAGAGAGAGAGACCGCGTACGCTAAATAAAATTTCAAGCGTACAACAACCTCGCCAGCGCCCTAATTCGGGTGGAAACCCCCGACAACGAAGGAGAATCCATAAACGGGAAGATAGAATGGTGGGGAGCAGCATGCAAAAATGAGCCTTGCCCGTGACGCACAAATTTCGCTGACTCCGGGATTATCCCGAGCCGAAGGGCTTCTGCCGCGACATCGCCGTGCAAAAACAGGCCTACGAAATGGATAGTAGAAATAAGTTTATTTAAGCAATTGTAAGCAATTTGTGGACCGTAAAAACTACTTTTTATTTCAATAAAATGTTGTAATAAAATTCGTTGAAATTCCCTTAACCTAAAATTTTGCAAAATGTTGATCCGGCTGCCATACTGAAAGCGGCGCGCGTGACAGGGCGAGCGCTACTTGAGTATTCTAATGAATTCGGGGTCTCGCTCTCCCGCTCTCTATGTCTCTCTCTCTCTCTCTCTCTCTCTCTCTCTCTTGCCCCTCCCTCATCTCCTTAGAAAGCCCCTTTGAAAGTTGTGGAATATTCAATGGGCCAAGTGGCCAGGTGCTGAGGCGACTGGCAGGCCCCCTTCTGGCTGCCTAGGGTACCAAAAGGGAAAGCTGACCGGAAATGAGGGCCTTGGGTCGCTTCCGCAAATTATCTCTGCTCGATTGCCCCGTGGGAGGGGGCAGGCTAGCAGAGATCATTTGGGAATGGAAGGGGCAGGCTAGCAGAGATCATTTGGGAATGGAAGGGGCAGGCTAGCAGAGATCATTTGGGAATGGAAGGGGCAGGCTAGCAGAGATCATTTGGGAATGGAAGGGGCAGGCTAGCAGAGATCATTTGGGAATGGAAGGGGCAGGCTAGCAGAGATCATTTGGGCAGTTAGCAGCTTCGGAATCGCCACTACCCAAGATACAATAAATTGGGCTGCTTAGCGGCGCCATGGCGGTGTTGTTAGGAATTGAAGGGGAAGTTGAACGCGTAGAGATGGTGGTGGTGGGCCAAGGGAAGCGAGGGGAAATCGCAAATTGCGTTACATCTCCTCCTCCTCCACCCGGGGGCCACTCCTCCGGAAGCGCACACGCCTTCACGACTGCCCAAAAGCTGCCGCCCCACCCCCCGGAAGGCATTGGGGGGTCGACGTGGGGAAGAGAAGTGTTCCTAAAGGCCATTTTTACCTCAATGTCTAGGCGATCTTGGCCTTAGCGCTCCAGCAGAGTTTATTGATGACCTCTGGTTAGAATCAGTAGGCGATAGCCGTTCCAAAAGAATCCTTTCGAAAAATTTCTCTTCGAAAACTTGGTTCTTTCGCATTGTCGGGCATTTCGCATTTGTTTAGAAGCCTAAAAATGGCTAGTGAGGTCAAAGGAAGTAGCTTAATAATGTTTTTAGCAGAATATAACTATATTTAAACTAGAAAAACTAACTGAAACCTTTGAAAAAATAATTTGTTCGAAAATCGCTCTCTTTCGTTCTATTTGTGGGTATTTTTTAGCCTAAACTGGCAAAGTTTTACGTTAAGGAACCGCAAAATACAGCTTAGAAACAGTTCTGCTATTTATATTTGAAAAATTCGATCCAGAGGAAAAGTTCTGCCCCCGAGAATGCGAAAGATCCGACAAACTTACACCTTGGCGGCCTTTCCTGTGTAGTCGTCAATTTTCAAGAATTTTGCCCTCATTTTTTTCTAGGGCATACCATGGAGTTCTGTAAAAAATAGAGAAAAGGCCCTCTATTTTTTTCTCTATTAGAGTCCAAAATCCGATTCTGCCCCCCGCTAATGCACAAGCGCCAAAAATGTATATATTCTGTTTATTCCCCGCAAAGATTGATCATCACACCAGAAAGAGCGTTGAAATAAGGTAACAAAGACTGCTCGCCGTAGAGTGGGAATGGGTGGGCGAGAGACGAGATCCGAAATGTAATAGGACACATAACACAAATTGTATAGATTGAGAAAGGAGAGCTACAGGAGTCAAGATCGCTATAAACAATTCAAAAAGGAGGGATAAGTGAGGATAGGGAGGGGGCTCTAACTGCGCGGTTCCACCTTGACCGTCCGGCTCTGCTGCTTCATGCGCTTCTTGTAGACGTCTCCCTCGTCGTCCGAGTCGCTGCCGGCGCCGCCCCGGATGCGCCGTCGAGAGAGTTGCTGGCGCAGCACCTGAAAACGAATTTTTGAAAGAAGAAAACGAAAATTCTGTAGTTTTTAACTTATGCTCCTTCAAATCGAGTGTTTCGAAAAACCGGGGTTTGTTAAAGTTATATTTTTTGTAAAAATCTGGAAAATTTAGATTTGTAAAAACTCTATACTTTCAGCAAAAAAATTCCAAAAATATAGACCTTTCGCCCAAAAATGGCCTCTCAAAAAATAGATAAATTTGAAGATCGAAATTACCACGTGCGGATCCTGGGTGGTGTTGAGCAGGAGCTGGAGCTCTTTTCTGGCTTCTTCCGTCCTCAACGAGCCGTGCCGCTCCGTCACTTCGATTACCGTATCCAAGTCGACGCCGGGCACTGAAATTGGATTTGTAAAACGGAAAATATCAGAAAGTAAAAAAGAAGGTAGATCTATCAAATTGAGACGAGAAGCGACAGAGAGAAAGAGAGAGAGAGAGAGAGAGAGAGAGAGAGAGAGTGAGAGAGATAGAAAGTACCTTTCTTTTGTTCATAGCCAATCAACCGGTCGAACAGCTGGTCGATGTCGACGAACGGCCCATAGTAGGTCCACGGGGGCGGCAGAATTTGGAGCAGCGACTGGACGGAGGGCGGCGGGGCGAACACGCCTCCCGGGTACGTCTGGATGAGGGCCGTGCTGGCGGCTTTCGGCTTGAACGGGATCATCTGGTCCGTGTCCGGGGCGGGGTACCTAAAAAACAATGGATCCCTTTCTCTCCTCTTTTTTCCACGAATTAATTTTTGCTAACATAAATAGCAAAAATGTTGTTAAATTACTTTTGACTACTCCAAAACGTAAAACCTTCACAATTTTTTTTAAATACAAAAATATGGATATGAAAATTTTTTCAAAGTTTTGCTAGTTGAAATATAGTTTTCTTTTGCTAAAAAGATTATCAAAACCTTTCTTTCTAAGTTACAAGAGATTTCTAAACTTTTACAAAAAGGTTCGCCCCCGATAATGTGAAAGAACCAAGCCTGGAAATAAATAATTTTCCGAGAAAATTAGCTTAGGTAAATCTCGACATTATGAATTTCGACATTATGATTGTCGACATTTTGCAAGAAACCGGTTCAAATAAGATACAACCCTTGTAACAACGAACCGTCCCATGTCGAGCTTCGTGGTCGGTGTGGCCGCCGGTGCTCCGTTTGATGCTCCTCCCATCACGGCGCTGGCGGCTACCGGCTGCGACATTGGCCGCTGCAGCGAGCTGCTGGCCATCGTGTGCGCGAGAAGGAGTGGCGATTTCTAAACAAGGTTTTCTTGAAAGATGATTTTCAAATCAAGACGAGCTTCTTTAGGATTCGCGGGGGGACCAATTTTTTTTCCTCGCGGTTCCGGTTGGCCTAGCCATCAAATATAAAGTTTTTCAAGTTTTAACTATAATTAAACTAGAAATACGGCTTTAAGAAAGTTAGAAAAATGATTGAAAAAGTCGAAAATTGTCGTCATTTTGGCTCGAAAAAATAATTTTTCGACCTAAAATTAAATTTTTAATGAAAATTTATATGCGTTTTAAAAGGCCGTTTGCGAGCCAACCGAACAGAGGCTGGCACAGCATTTTTTCGATCCGGTTTTTTCGACGTCATGTGAAAGAGCATGGTCGAATTAGTAGGACTGCATGGTTTTTAGATTTTTAAAAGTTCATTTTTGGGGTTTAAATGACCGTTAAAGTCGTTCACCCCAAAAAATTATCTTTGAAGTTACTCAACCAAATTTGCTGAAAATTTGTGTCCATACCTAATTTGGCGCGGGGATCATTTTTCTAATACATTGCTAAGCCCGAAAATCACCGGAACATAGGAATCTCGCGTACTCAAAACAATTTTTCAAAATTTTCTATTTTTTAGAGTGTTGCCTGTAACGTGAAAATAACATAGAAAGATGCGCAAAAATTTTTTTGCATCAAGTGTTGTATTTTCTAGAGTGCAGTGAACACTCTAAAAACTACAAAAACGGCCTTGATTCCAGCCAAAAATAAAAAATTTGATCAGGTTTGGAGGGAAAAGCATAGATTTGTATCTACTGCCCAAATCACGGCGAATGCAAAAAAGAGCAAAAAGAAATTCGGCTTCTAAGAGGGGGCTGGAATTGAACTCGGGTCGTTCGCCTGGGAGGCGGCGGCGCCCTCTAGTGGTTGTCCCCAGAGCCCCCCAGGCGAGCCATCGCGAGTTCGATTCCAGTAACTCGTTAGATTCTCTTAGAAAAGGAATTTATTTTTCCGATTTTTTGTATTAGGTCGGGAATTATCTCAAGAAGGCATGCACGAGTCTGTTTTCTAGAATACGCAGGCGTCTTCGACGTACAGGGCTACTTTCACATTTAAGAAACTGTTATTTTTGCAGTTTTTAGAGTGTTGACTGCACTCTAGAAAATACAACACTTGATGCAGAAAATTTTTGCGCATCTTTCTATGTTATTTTCACGTTACAGGTAACACTCTAAAAAATAGAAAATTTTGAAAAATTGTTTTGAGTACGCGAGATTCCTATGTTCCGGTGATTTTCGGGCTTAGCAATGTATTAGAAAAATGATCCCCGCGCCAAATTAGGTATGGACACAAATTTTCAGCAAATTTGGTTGAGTAACTTCAAAGATAATTTTTTTGGGGTGAACGACTTTAACGGTCATTTAAACCCCAAAAATGAACTTTTAAAAATCTAAAAACCATGCAGTCCTACTAATTCGACCATGCTCTTTCACATGGCGTCGAAAAAAAAGGGTCGCAAAAAACTGTGCCAAGCCCTAAGGGGGTCTGTTCGAGTGACCCGCGGATGGCCTTTTAAGCTTAGGAATAGTTGAAAACAATTTAGAAACACATCCGCTATTCATAAAAAAAAATTGGTCCCCATCCTCGCGAATCCTAAAGAATCACGAAATTTTCTATTCTTCTGAAATTTCAAAAAAATTTCGCATACCTTGTATCCCATCAAGGCCAGCTGGTCGACGGAGCAGGGGTTGAGGTCGAGGAAGCGGTATCTAAACCCCGAATAGTCTTTTGCTTCTAATCAAACAAATACCTATCAATGAGCAGCAGCGTCTCAGATTCTTGTGCGTTTCGAGCTGCCCGTCGCCGGGTATCAACCTAAAAGTCCAAAATGGACCTAACAGCCCCAAAAATCCCCACCTTCAACGTGCCCGTCAAGTCGCCGACCAGCGACTCGAATTCGAGGTAGCGATCCCAGAGTTTCCTGCAAAAAATCATCGGGAATGAACCACATCCGCTCAAACGAACCAGCTCTTTTCGTCGACCAATTGGCCCGAGGTGAGCACCCGTTCAAAGATGACGCGAGTGTTGTTGTCTTCTGCAAAGAAAATCAGGGTCTATTAAATTGACACATACCGTTCAAATGCGTCAAGAAATCGGCGTAGGCTAGGCAGAACTCGGGCTCGTCGGCGTACTTCTTCAGGCCAAGGTCGAAGATCTTCATCGCCACTTCTTTGTCCTAAAAAATAATTTTTTTTTACAGAATACCCTTGAAACTTCTAAAATAAGCCCCCGTAAAGCCCGTAAGTACGCAAATTTCTCGATTTACCTAAGTTTTAAGAACGTTAAAAAAGGTATGAGCGTGACTTCCAAAAAAATTTTGCAGAAATGCCTAGTAACGTAATATAAATTATTTTAATCGTGTTTTCAGTAAAATTTAATTGTATTTGAAGCGAAAACACCAAATCAACTCGAAAAAATTGTATGTGAAATTTTGGTCAAAATCGACCATTTTGGCCCAAAATCGATATTTTTGTGGTTTTTCAATTAAAATTTGTCAGTTTTTACGTTGAATAGTAAAAACGAATAGTAAAAACCCGTTCAAAACCACTTACGCTATTCAAATTTGAAAATTAAGGTTTTCCGAAAAAGTTGAGATAATGCGGAAAATTTTGATAGTTTTGTGATCATGTTTTTCTGATGTTTTTTCGATACCTTTGAGCAATAGTATTCGAACAGCGCCGACGCGACGTAGATGTGAAAGCCGGAGCGCTCGTCCTTGCGGGCCCGCGTAAAAATGAGCCGCATCGACTTGATGCCCTCCGTCCGGCGCACCATTTTCATCATTTGGATGTAGGTCTAGAAAAAATCTATGCATAGATTCATTTATGCCTACCAGCGTTGGATTGAGGTTCTGCTGTTCCAGCAACCGATTGTAGATTTCCTTGGCCTCGCTGAACTGCATTTTCTCCTCCTAAAAAATTCGTTCAAGGATTGCCTTTCTAAAAATACCAGATAATCTGCGTATGCAAAATAGAGCAGCTGTGTTTCCCGCTGGAGACCGCCCTCGCCAATGGCTCGCTCGTAGAGTTCTAACAGAAACAAATTTTATTAGGGGCCGGACTTTTAGCGGGGGATAAGAAAGTTGTAAAAACTTTTTTTTGATTTTGAAATCGAAATTCGAAAATTTGACGTTTTTAAGCCATTTTTCATAATTTTACCTAATAATTCAAAAAACGTATAATTTTGTTATACTGTTTTTATGCCTAAAAAACTATGAAAAACTATAAAACTGGCCATATTTCGTCGAGGTACCTCTCTCAGATTACTGGAAAAAATTTGGTCCCCCCGCTAACAGTCCAGAACATTTTTTACACGAAAAAGCGTACTCGTAATATCTTCGCTCATCGCTTGCGCGCTCTTGACGTCCCCCTTCTCCTCCAGGGCCTTGGCTGTTTTCTGCATGAACTGCGCGCACTCATACCTAAAAACAATTGATACAAAACGCCACTAAAAACCGACCAGATATCCGGGTAGAAGCCGAGTGAGAGTAGGGCCTCCTCGTAGGCGTAGATTACTGCAAAAAGTGTGGTTACACCTGGCTTAAATTCGGCGGTGCTTTTGCAGTATCGGGGGCGAGGGGTGGGGGCAACTTTTCCACTAGATTAAGAAAAGTGAAAGTGATAGTATTCCCGTAGTAGCAAGTATTTTAAATTAAATTTCAATAAAATTTAACTATATTCAAGTGGAAAAAAAGCAAAATAAAATCAGAAGACATATCTTGTCGAAATTTTGGCGAAAAACCGCCATTTTAGGTCGAAAAATCGATAGCTTTGTAATTTTTTGTAGAATTTGTAAAGCTTTTACGCGTAGGACAAGCGAAAAACCACTGAGAAACGCTTTGGCGATTTAAATTTGAAATTTTGGATCCTTAGAACAAAAATTTGATGCCCCCTTCCCCTCCCCCCGCTAATGCGAAAGAACCAATCCGTTTTTCACCGTTTTCCGGCCCAAAAACCAGCGAATATACTTGATCTAGAACACGAAAAGCGCTGGTTTCTCGCCGTTTCATGAGATTTTGAAAGACCTCTAAATCATGAAAACAGGACCTTGCTACGGACCGCGGGCGAGGGATACTTTTTTGCGCTCCCGTAGCCGTTACTTCTTTAACAAGCGCACCTCTACGCGAAAATGCCGCGTACTCCTCGGTCTCGGTGGGGTTCTCCTTCTCCCAGGCGATGTACTTCTTCCACAGCTCCACCTGCTTCAGCTCGGCCACTGTTCCGCGCGCGGGCACGCTGACCGCCTGGCGATTCAGCCCGCGGCACACCGTCTCCATTGAGCGGGCCACGCGTCGGGATGCCTAGAAAAGTGTGAATATCGCGCTAAGCGGCACGCACTTGATAGTCCTTGCTTTTCTCGGCGATCAACTTCTCGGCCAGCGTTGCGTTTATGCTCTAGAAAAAGAATTAATAACAAAATAAAATCGAAATTCTCTACCTTCTCGTAATTGCAATAGTCGCTCCAGAGCTGCTCGATGTTCAGCATCGGCACGGCGATCCCGCGCTGATAAACACGCCGCACCGCAGCGATCCGTTGATTTTCCGCGTATTGCCCGCTCGCGGGTCTGAAATGGACGTTTTAAAACCAGCGTCGCGCATCGCCTACACATTCTTCAGAAAATTGATGTAGTCGACGTAAACCGGGTAGATGTACAAGTCGAGTCCGACTTTCTCTAGCGCGAAATCG
The DNA here is from genome assembly GCA_958295435.1 of Mesorhabditis spiculigera. NCBI lineage: Eukaryota > Metazoa > Nematoda > Chromadorea > Rhabditida > Rhabditidae > Mesorhabditis > Mesorhabditis spiculigera. The sequence goes on from CATQJA010002663.1 coordinate 1,040,018, forward strand.
TACGCCTGCGCCATCTTCTCTCTAGAAATGATTAGATCAACAAGAAGTAAGGTTCGTACCGGAACGTCGTTAGCCTTCCCTTCGTTTCTTTCACGTAGAACAGGTAGGTCTTCCAGAGGTCGATGTTGAGAATCCGGACAAGGCATCGATTGAAGAGCTAAAAATCGGATGAGCTGCAGCAATAGCCAGAACTATACCTCCTCGACCTTCTCGAAGTTCTTCGCGCGAAACTAAAAACAAACATCTTGATAAGAGCGCCACGGTAGCCAAACCTCGTGCTCAATGTACGCCTTCCAGTACCGACCGGCGTTCGGGAATTGGGCCACGAGTTTGTCGTAGAACTCTCGGGCCTGCTCGATGGGGCGAGCCTATTCAGCAGAAAGTTCAAGAATTTAGCGACTGCTCACTTGATATTCTTTTATCAGCAATGTCCACGCATCGGCGTCGTAGGGATTCGCCTCAATCCGACGCTCCGGACTGATGGCCGATCCCGACATTGTCTAGAAGAACACCGTTAGCAATCTGCGGCAACGAAAGTTGGGAAGAAATTCGAAAGGAAGCGGCGGGCCTCAGCCGATATCCATGGCGTAACGCCGACGAGAGAGCACGCATCGCCAAAGGACCAGAGAAGCCATGGCAAACCCCTTCCAATCGTGCAAATCTGATGCCTACTTTCGTCCCAAACCCCTGTGAAATCTGTGGTCGAGGTGTGGCGCTTTTCAAATGGATGCACGGGTATAGTTCAACGATTTATTCCACAAAAACAACAATGAAAAATTTATTGTTCAACGGAGTCGTCAGAGTGCTTGCCCTTGAGGATTCCGGTGACGCGAGCTCTTCCTTCGGCTTTCCTCTCGATCAAGTTCTTGCGATCCTTGTCCAACTTCAGCTTGGTGATGGCGACCTGGAAAGAACATTTTAGAATTTTGTCAACAAATAATCTGACCCCATAAAAGGCATCAATTATCCATCACCGCCGATTCACGGCCGGATGTAGGTAAAACCACTATGAAAAGACTAATGATTTTCCACTCGACGTCGCGTAAAAGTTTAAAGAGTTTATTTAGCGTTCGCAAGATTCGGGAAGGACTTTCAATAAGATTTCCGAGTAGGAAGAACTAGGCTTGCCCATAACCCAACCGCCCTAAGCCTCAGCCACGTTGAGCCTAAACATAGGCTTATCCGCTCCCAACTACTCAGTGGTTAAAAGCCAGATTTTTAAGCCAACCCTCTTCGCGTATTATGTGTCATGAAAAGACATATTAGGGCAAAAAAGCACGTCGATAGACCGTTCTGCGCGATTCCGGATTAGCGGACCAAACTTTGATTCGGGGTGTTCCGCCTCAGCTGTTACACCGATCCACAGGCTATTTGATGAGCTGAGCTCCAGTTTTCGAGACTAAAGTCAACCGTGTATGTTGTTTTTTGGGCAAAGCGTCTGAAAACATCCAAGGATCGGCGGAAAATCTGCCGAAATCAAAGCGGATTCGTTAAACCGAAATAGCGCCGATTGTTGAAACTACCAGGCCAGCCTGACAACTACAAAAAATGGCAATGGTTGGCATCGGCAAAACGGATTGACGACACACGAAACTAAGAACGCAAAATACGCGAAGTTCCTCAATTTCAACGAAAAAATAATTACCTTCGACGGGTGGATTCCGATGTGGACCTGGGTGCCGTTCGCCTTCTCTCGTGTAATCTTGTCGATGTGCACCACGAACTTCTTGCGGTACACCCTCATGACGCGGCCATTGTTTCCCTTGTAATGTCCTCGCGTCACGGTGACCTCGTCATCGGTCCTGAAAAATGCAAATGTAACAGCCCTGGAAGCTATTCGCGACTAAGATATGGCACTAGACACGCCAAAATTCATGACTACGGGGAATAGGCAGACTAAAATAAATGTCACTTCCGCAACATCGATGGCTCGTGGCCAATCACATAGTACGAACGCCGCACATTTCCCTGCATCAGCAATATCAAAAGCAAGACGAACGGCGCTCGTGACAAAAAAAAGTATCAAACATACCTGATTGGGATGGCGCGGATTCCGTGCTTGGTGCGCAGCTCTTTTGTTAGGGGCGCCGACATCAACTTCCGGCGAATGTGCGATGGGGCGTTGAAGTGACGCTTGCGCGCCTTACCCGAGTCTGACGAAACGAACGGGTTGTGCTTCATTTTACCTGAAAATGGAAAATATGAACAGCGTCAAATGAAAATCAATCGCGAAAATGGAGTAGGTGGAGGGAAGAGCGAGAAATGCGTGAGATTTGTAAGAAAGGAAGCAATGCGGCTAGTTTTTAGTCAAAAACACGCCGACCACGAGCGTGAATTCCCCGGCGCGTAAAAATTTTTGCAAAAGCACCGAAATCTTTTCAGTTCTCCTTCCTGGGCAATTGGAGAATACGGTAGGAAAAAGCGGCGCTGTGGGACCAAGGGGCCTTTGTGCCGCACCAGGTAGCACTGGAATGCGTAGCTCCCCGTACCGATGACGCCCGGTAAATCGCCGATTCGAAAAAATATAAAAATTAGGGCTTGTTTATTTTATTCTACTAAACCGATTCTTTTTTTTGTTAGAAATACCTTGCCGGAAGTACGGAGTTTTTTCAGGACTTTACAATGAGACCCGATATCAAGGACCGGGACTACCTATATCGGCTCATTATCAGGTTTGTTTATTCAGTTCGCTTTTAAAATTCTTTTTTTCAGTCAACTCTTCTACGACGGCTATCAACAGCTCGCGCTCACGCTCTCCGAGAACATTGGCTGCTCGGCGAACCCGCCTGCGCCGTGCGACAAGCTGTTCCGGCTGATCTCGATCGCGAAGGAATTCGACGAGGCGGAACGGGATAAGGAGAATGGGATCCAGGTTTGTCCAGACCTATCCGATTTTTGCTATCTAGATATCTATCGAAAGTTCTCAGAAAGGCGAATCCGGCACGGTACTCCAATTTCGAAATTCCAACATTTTTTTGCTCGATTTTCAGCATTTTTCATGCAAAAAAACACCCCTTTTTGTCAAAACTCAATTTAGCCGGTCTAGGCGCCATCCAAGCAGTGTATTCGCAAGCGGGGCTGTTGGGCTGCTATGAAAGGCGTAAAAACGCTTAAATTCTGAGTTTTTTAAAACCCTTTGTCAGAAAAATATCAGAAAATGCGCCAGCTTCGCAAAAATACTATTAAATGCTAGAAAAACTTCAGAAATTTGAGAATCGGAGAGACTTTACCTTTCCGAGAGCTTTCGATAGATACCTAAATCGTAAAAATCGGACATATCTGCGGCCGGCTTGAGGGTGCGGGGTGTTTTTTTTCACCTTTGATATTTAGTTCGACTCGGTCTCTGCCGGCCTCGACCTCGAATTCGACGCCGACATCGTGCCGGAGGCACCCGAGCCGTGCATGTACGAGACGATCTATTTGACTTCGCACAAGGCGGCCGTCCGGTCCGCGGCTTTCAATAACGATGGCAAGTTCTAGACTCTGTAGATCATCTTCATCTATTTAGGCGCACTGTGCGCGACCGGCTCCGTCGACTGCTCGATCAAAATCATGGACGTGGAGCGGATGGTGACACGCGAGAATCGAGGGGAGAGCGTTGAGGGCGGGCCCGACGCTGCACATCCCGTCATTCGAACGCTCTACGACCATATTGACGTGGGTTTTGGGTCTAATTTTTCCTGGTAATCTAGTAATCAAATGTAAAGTGTTCTACATTGTTTTTAGCAAGTTTTATCTCTGTTTAAAGTAGCAAAACGTTTAAAAAAGGTTAGAAAAAAGCTAAAATTTTGAATATTTGGTTATTTGGGTAAAAAAAAAAGTTTTTCGAGGTACGATTAAATTGTGTAAAGTTTTTATGCTTAATTTTCCGTTTCTAGGAAGTGACCGCGATCGCCTTCCATTCTCGTGAGCAAATCCTGGTCTCTGGCTCCAAGGACATGACAGTGAAGCTGTTCGACTTCTCCAAGCAGGCCGTAAAGCGGGCAATGAAAACGATTTGCGTTGGTTGCGCGGATTTTCGCCTACACGATGGATTTTAGGAAGTTGCTCCAATTCGGTCAATTTCGATGCATCCCGGCGGCGACTATTTGCTGGTGACGACAGGTATTTTCGATTTTTGCTCTAAAATCCGGTTTAGATCAGCCCACGATTCGCCTGTACAACATCAACACGCAACAATGCTTTGTCAGCGCGCTGGCCTCGGATCAGCATAAAGACAGCGTAGTGGATGTACGTTTTCTTCCCATATTTGCCGGGAACGGCACGTTATCGGGAGGGAAAAGCGGATATTTTCCTATGAATCTTGAGATGTCTATTGTTTTGACCTACAGGGTGCCCCAAAAAAAAGTCCCCCCTTAGCGCTCCGCCGTGAGGTCCGATTTTTACGATTTAGGTATGTACCGAAAGCTCTAGATGAGCTGAGGAGATATGTTCTCTCCGATTTTTAAATTCCCGAATTTCTATAATATTTGCTAACATTTTTGCGACATTGGGCGAATTTTCGATGCTTTTTCGCATGCAAGTGTTTTTAACAAAACCCGATTTTCCGCATTTTTACACCAAAATTGCCTGGCAGCCAACGTCGGTTTTTTGAAAGGTATTTGACAAAACACGGCTTGGATCGGACTGAAGCCGATTAAATTGAGTTTTTTTGCGGACAATTGCATTATTTATGCCCAAAGACGATGAAAATCGGGTTAAAATCCGGGAATTTCACAAATCGGAGAAAAAAAAACATATCTCCTCAGCTCGTCGAGAGCTTTCGATAGATGCCTAAATCGGAAAAATTTGGCTTGTAAAAAAGACAATATATTTTTGAGATCTAGGTCAATTACTCGGAAAACGCTCGGCTGTACGTCACCGGGTCGCTTGATGGTGATGTAAAGGTATCTGGGTCATTATTAACTTTTTTCCAACCCACTTCACAGATCTGGGACGGCATCTCAAATCGCTGCGTCGAGACGTTCGCCCGAGCGCACGACGGTGTCCCGATTTGCAGCGCGAGGTTTACAAGGAACGGGAAGGTAAAGGATTTTTCTAAAAAAACGCTTCTCGTTTAGTACATTCTGTCGGCGGGCATGGACTCGATTGTGAAGCTGTGGGAGCTGTCGACGAATCGCTGCCTGATCGCCTACACCGGTGCCGGCGCCACCGGGCATCAAGAAAACAGCATTGGTGCCTCGTTCAACCACAATGAAGATTATGGTCCGTTTTCGAGATTAATTAAATTACTAAAATGATCCAAATTTTTTATACTAGGAAAAAATTGGTTAACTAATTTAAAGGATTCTTTTTGATCGCCGTGTCGTCATCGGACGGCCAAAAAAACACGTTTTTTTTTTGTTTTGCCTATAAATGCCTCGCAATAAATATAGCACGATGTTTTTCTATTTCTTTAGTACTTTGGGATAGTATGAAATTTTTTAAATCGTTTCAAAACGTGACATTTGTGATGCTTTTCCCAAATTTGACCGAAAATTCAAAAAGAAATTCCGGAAAAATATGAAGTTTTTTTTTCATTTCATTTTTTTGTTCGATACCTAACTTCCCATCTTTTAGTGCTGTTCCCGGACGAGAAATCGGGCAGTCTCTGCTCGTGGGATGCCCGCAATTCGGATCGCAAGCGGCTTCTGGCGTTAGGTGAGTATTTCAAGCCCAAAATATTGGCTGTTGGTGTGGTTGGTGTCAGGAGACCTTATAGATTTATGGTTCTGTCGCATTATCGGGGGGGGGGGTAACTTTTGTCAAAATTCCAAATTTTTTCGACTGTTTTCGACCGAGACGTGAAAACTTTACAAATTTTGACTTAAAATGGCCTATTTTTACGAAAAACTTCTAGATTTTTAAAAAGCTAGTTTTTCTTGCGATTGTATTTGAAATTAGACATTTCCAGACATGGAAAAGCCCCCCGATAATGCGAAAGAACCACTACTAAGTTACTGGGATTTTTGGAGCTATAAAAAAGTATGGCAAATTTATTGTAGTTATTTTTTTTCATAAAATATATTATAGTTCTTATAGTAGTTATGAATCAAATTTATTATAGTAATTATTACATTAACCATTGCAGGACACGCGGGCCCTCCACGAATCCTCGTCCACTCGCCAACAATGCCCGCCTTCGTCACCGGCTCCGAAGATACGAGAGCGCGGTTTTGGTACAAAAAGCCGCAATAATGCATGCGGTGGCCCTTGTTTCACTTTGTTACCCCCCGCGTTTCTGATATCCTTCTTGATCTCTTTTACCTCTCCGTCTTAAATGTGATTTTTATGTTTTTAAATAGATTGTCGTGCAGTGTTTTGCAGTTTTGTTATATATTTCACAATTTCCCCCACATGCTCGATTGATTTGTATGTTGTAAATAAATGGTATTCCCAGGAAAAGTCGTCGTTTATCCCAACAGCATTGCCCGGCGTTTCACTCGTTTCTTTCGAATTTTCGGTTCTGTCGGGCTTTTCTGGGGTTGCGCGTTGAGGTCGGCTTCTATGGCGGCTCCCTGGGTATTCCGTTCCGAGGCGTCGTCTTGGAAAAGGACGTCCGGTTCTGAATACGCTAGTTTTAACGGGATAGGTCAGTAGAAGTTCGAGGTTCTGGTTCGTTAGCGGGGGGGTAAGTGTATTGACTTAGTTTCTTCAATATTTCTTTATTTTTCGAGACTACATAATCGCGACCCGGTAGAGTATCGAAAAATATAGTAAGAATTTTAGTTCTAGTTCAAAACAATAATTTATGAAAGTTTTAATAAAACCAAAAATTCTCTTAACGTTATTCGATAGAGCATCAAAGAAGTATACTAAGATTTTATGCACAGCTGAAAATAATGTGATCTAATATAAGAGAAGCTATTGGCAACAAAGGTTTCCTCCGATAAACACCCCCTAACACACCAGAACCGAATCCAATTTTTACTTGCCTTTCCATCCTCAGCATCCAATTTTTTTTTGTATATAACGGAGCACTGTTTCTACATCATTTTTTAGGCTCTTCTCGGCCTAAGTTAGCGTCGAAAGCTGAGCTAACCAAGCCAAGCGGAGCCTAAGCCAAACCCAAGCCAAGCTTAGGCGTTAGCCCAAGTCTAAGCCAGGCCTAGACTAAGCCTAACCTACGCCAAATCAAGCCTAGTCTAAGCTAAGCCCAAGCCCAAGCCTAGGTCCAAAAAGTTTTGCCCCTCCACCAACTTCAATAGCTCCAAATGCTTTTATAGGACTTGATATCCCGTTACCAGACATAACTGAACTACAAGAACAAGATTAGGCCCTTGCAAAAGAAGCAATTTTTTTTACCTGCCACCCATTCGGTATCTCGATATCGTCGCGCTCGCGGGCTAGCCACCCCATCCTTTAGAAAATTAGCGCGAACGCCATCTTCGAATGTTGCTGACGTTTCCTAAACGTATGAGAGTTTCGCTATCATGGGTTTTTTCCTTACCGGCACCGATTTGAGCTCCCCGAAAGGATTCGTGGGGGGTTCGTGCTCATCTGGGGTCTTTTCCTCGGTTGGCCGCTCCGCCTCGAGATCGGTTTCCCTGGTTTCTCCCGGGAGGGTCAGTTCTGTAAAAAAGGTATTCAGATTTTCTAAGGCGGTGTTCGACATGAATTTTTCGGGTGCTTTCGCAATATCGGGGGGGCGGAATGAATTTTTGCGGTTCTGGACTGTTAGCGGGCGGACCAAATTTTTCCCTGTGATGCTCGACGGCCCTATAACAAAATAAGACCATGTTTGTAGCAGTTTACGTCGCTTTTAGCTATAAACGCAGTATAAAAATTTTCGAACACTGACGTTCTGGTCCAAAGTGTAAGAAAAGAAAAGTAAGAAATTTTGTAAAGGTTTTTATAGCGTCCTAGCACTCAAAAACTACTAAAAACACTATAAAAATACATTATACACCATCAACAGTCGAAAACCAAGTTTTTTTTAGCTGGAATTTTGGTCGAAAAGTGGATTTTCAATGAAAATTTGTACAGTTTTTACGCCGGGGATAGTCAAAAACAGTTTAGAAACACGTCCGCTGTTTTTATTAGCTTAGCACCCCCCGCCCCCAATAATGGGAAAGAACCCTTGTTGGATCTTACCTGGCGGAAATAGTGGCTCCCCATGCAGCGCTTCTTCGTCGAGCGGCACCGCGATCACGTCGATTGGTTCGGGAATATGCGGGGGTAGTGGACGGGCTCTGATTTTTTGTTAGCAAACAAGTTTTTTAGGTGAGACAGGGTTAAAAACCAGAGCGATAAAAGCTGGTTTATCACCCAAAAACCCTCTAGATTCGAAAATAACTTGCTTGTAAAGCGGCGGGAATGGATTGCCGGGGTTTCCATTGGGCGGGTAAAATGGCGAGATGCCTAGTCGTGAAGCGGTCCCTTCTTTGCCGGGCAGGGGAAACTAAAGTAGGAGGTTCTGGACTGTTAGCGGGGGGTTAGCAGGGGGAAAAACCACATTCAAGCTTTCCAACTATACCTAGCTATTAATGATATATAGGTATTTTTGGAGTGTTTTTAGTAGTTTTGGATTGCTAGAAAGTTATAAACAATATTTTCAAATGCTTAAAATACTATTTAAAAAAGAAAAGAAAATTTTTAAGAAAATCGGACCTAGTTTTGGTAATTTTTCATAAATTTTTGACCTAAAGTAAAAAATTCGACAGTTTACATAGTTTTTATATCTAAAAATATGTAGAATGCTATAAAAATGGTTTTTATTTGGTTATGGGGCCTTAGGGAACCACGAAAAAATGTGATCACCCTCGCTAACAGTCCGGAACCAAGTAGGAGTTTAGCAAAAGCTTCCGTTGAAGCTCACCTTTCCAATCCCGGGCAGGTTGTCGTAGGAGATGTCCACATATGAATACGGGGCTAAAGATTGCGGTTGCGGGTTAGAAGCATTCCCCACTGTAGACCCCCAAGCCTGGGCCATATGCGGTGATCGAGTCAACGTACTGCTTGATCAGATACGCTTTCCCGGGGTCGAGCAGTGACGGCAGGCTTTGGCGTTGTTGTCCGTGGCAAAATGGGCTAGCGGCGAGAAATAGGACCTAGAATTATGGGTTCTCGACTGTTAGCGGGGGGGGGGGGGGTTTGCCCGGGGAACCACTTTCTGTTTTCCACCTATACCTGCCTGTTGGTGTTTTTCGTAGTTTCTGATTGCCAGCACTTTTTCATACATTTTTGACCAAAAAGTCAAAAATTTTCCAAAACTTTCATTGTTTTAATACGGTTTTTATATCTAAAAACTATTTTAAAATGCTATTAAAATGCTTCTCTGTTAACGGGCGGCCCCCAATTTTTCCCCAGTAATTCCGTACTGCCCTATGACGAAATATCACCCATTTTTATCGTATTTTACACCGTTTTTAGATATTAAAACATCATTAAAAATTAAAACATTGAAAATTTGGGTTTTTTGGTGAAAATGTACGAAAAACGGTCAAAAAAGGCCGAAAATTTCGATTTTTCAAAATTTTTAAAAGCTTTTTCTGCCTTTCTAACAATCAGAAACTACTAAAAACGTTGTAAAAATACGCTATTTATTGTCATTAGATAGGGGTTGGGTTTAAAAATAAAAACGAGCTTTCCCTTCCGCCCCCGTTAACAGAGAAGCACCCCCTCACGAACCCTCTCAATTTGAGCACCTGCAGGAAGCTATGGACACGGGGGGGTAAAGTAATTTTTTTTGCCCTTCATCGATTTCCCGACAAATCAGAGACAATGACGACATAAATAACTTACTGTCCACCTCACAATAGCATCAGAAAGCACCATTTGGGAAGCGCGAACACTGAGGCAGCCGCGCAAGGGAAATCCCGTTTAGGCGTGATCCGGTTCGAGCCGAGGCGTGATAGTAGATGATCGCCTTATCCGGTCGGCTGAGAAACGTTGGGAATGGACTAAAAAAACACATTATGCTTGTAAAATCAGCGACTGGCATCTCGAAGCTTACCCGGAAATTTGGGGAGTACGACAATTGGGTGGGCGGCATTACAGCGGATCGGGGAAAACGTAAAGAACCTTTTTGGCTCTTAGGATCTAATTTTTCAAATCTAAATAGTGACAGTGTTTCTAAATGGTTTTTCCCATTCCTAAACGTGAAAACTTTACAAATTTTTAGTACAAAATATCAAAAAATATCGATTTCTCGAACAAAATCGCCGATTTTTGACCAAAATCTCGACTTTTTGAGCAAGTTTTGTAGATAGTTTTGTTAGTTTAAATATAGTTACATAGATACAAATACGTTTAATTTATTTCCAAGCCTCAAAAAATGAGTTGGAGCGCGTAATTGGTGAGCCGTTTTCCAGGCTCGTCATCTGAAGTGGATGCGCGATCCGACGGCCAGATGTCTGCCCGTCGTCGCCGTTGCCCTGGCCATCTTCCTGCAAGGATTTCTGGACTGGGATTTCCACGAAGCTCCTGCCAAACCCGACATTCAAGCTCAAGTCAAACATTGTCCAGGTGCGGATTAAAAAAAAAACTTTCGGTTCTGGACGGTTAGCGGGGGGAGGAAATACTTTTGGCTTTCCGCCTGTATCCGGCTTGCTGACGATATCTTATGTAGTTTTATAGTATTTATATTTGGTAATTTATATCTATTTTTGGTAGTTTTTAATGGCTAGAAAGTTCTAAAAATGTTTTTTTTAATCTTGAAACCAATTTTTACCTTTTAGTTCCATTTTCGATCATAAAGTCAAAAATGTTCGAAGATTTTAAGTATTTCTTGTTGTTTTTATATCTAAAAATATTAAAAAGGCTATGGAGATGTTTATATTTTGTTATAGGGCCGTAGGCGATCAGGAAAAAATTGGTTCCCCCCGCTAACAGGCCAGAAACATTCTTCAAATATTTTGCCTTTTAGTTAACCCAAACCTGCCGGTTGAAAAGCTGGTCTTTGTCGTCATCGATGCCTGGCGATTCGACTTTCTATCCCAACGTAAAGATTTGGTTTTCCTACTGAACGAAACTTTGTATAGGAACAGAAATGACGTGGATGCGCGGTGAGCTTGAGGCAAATCGAGCCGATGCCTTTGACATGGCCGTGTATTCGCCTACAGTAACCATGCCCAGAATCAAGGTACCAGTTTGTGTGCGAGACCATACAATTTCCATTTAGGCATTGACGACCGGGGATATCCCGTCATTCTGGTCGATTTTGCTCAATTTTGGCGGCTCCGGCGGGTCGGGCAGTGACAGCTGGATTCGGGCGGCGCGAGAAGCCGGCAAAAAGTGGGTGTAGTATATGGCTTTTTGTTGGGTGATAGCTGGATTAATTTCATGACAATCCCGTTTTACATAAAATGTCTGACTAGAGCCATTTTTTACAAAAAAAACCATGTAAAATTTAATGAAATAGCTGGTAGCTCAAAAACAAGTATTGGAAGGGTGAATGAAACGCCGATTTTTGGATGAGCAATTGATTTTCGCTATTTTGGAAAACCTTTAAATCGCTCGATTTATATAAAAAAGGCAAACCCAATGTACCCCCCATATTAACAAGATATCGTTAATTACCAACAATACCTTTTTGACAGCTTCGGCTTCTTAAGGAAACTTTGGATACAAATAGTTCGCAATCGTCAAATTGTAGGCCAAAACCGTAATTTTCAGACCGTGATGATAAATTGACGTGTATCGCAATTGAATAGCAGATTCATGCTAACTTTCAGAATCATCTTCTATGGCGATGATACTTGGCTGTCGCTATATGGATCGGAATTAACGAGATCGGAAGGTGTCGTCTCGTTTTTCGTAAAGGATTATACAGAGGTAACTTGTGGGATAGTAACAATTATTTTGGTTAGGTCGACAACAACGTGACCCGACAAATCGGCAACGAATTCGCGGAACAACAATTCGCCGACTGGGACGTGCTGATCTTGCATTATTTGGGACTCGACCACATCGGTGACAACAAAATGATGTTGGTAATTTTTTTAGGCCATTCCCTCGGCGGCAGTTCCGGAATGATTGGCAAAAAATTGGCGGAAATGGATGCGATAATTTCTGATATAGCTGGACGACTGGAAAAGCAGGTATTTTTAAACTAAAGAGATCATGCAACCGCCTAGACGGGAAAATATGCGCTTCTCGTCGTCGGTGATCACGGGATGACCGAAGCCGGGGGTCACGGCGGATCCAGCGTTTCGGAAACGCACGTGCCGCTTTTTGTGAAGATTGGAGGAGTTGCTGATGTTCAAGAAGGGCTGCAAAAAGGTATAAAAGACTGTAAAAGCTCATTTCCCTGTCTATCGGGCTTATTTATCTCTCAAACTGAGTTTGCTAGCTTCTAAGGTGTATAAAAATAGTTTACAAGAGCATCAATAACGATTTAGCATCACCGCCACTAAATCTTACACATCTGTGATCTAATCAAACAGGTTTTAAAAGTTCCTTAGTTAAAAAATAGGTCAAATTCCGGTTGACCGCAATCGGTTCTTTCGCATTATCGGGGGAGGGGCGCGAACTTTTTTGGATGTCTAGAAATGTCTAGTAACTGAATAGGAAGTGTTTTAGCGGTGTGTTTAGAAATATATGAATATTTCAACCAGAAAAACAATCTAAAAACTAAAAATATAACTAATCTAACTACTATCTAACTAAACAATTGAACGTTTTTACAAAAACCGGCCATATTTGGGCGAAAAATCTGCATTGTTGTGTAGATTTTTAAATTGTAACGTTCGTACGTTAAGGAATAGTAAAATCCGGATCTAGAAACACGTCCGCGATTTATTCTGCAAAAATGGGTGCTAGAAAAACACTATTAAAAGATTTTCAGCCTACGCATCGATCGACCAAGTGGACGTGGCCGACTTCGCCTCGCTACTGCTTGGAATAAGACCAATTTCGACGTCAATCGGCGTCCCAATTCATTATTTGTTGAATTCAAGGTCCGATAAGTTACTGCAACCTATCGTTTTTTAGAAATTTAAAAACATCCACGATCGGGGCATGGCTGACCAGCGCCGAGAAGCTGATAGCGCGCCTAGCGAGCACAAAGTATGAAGATGGTGGGTTGATCGTGTTAATGCAGCTATTTATCAACAGTGGGCTTTGAAATGGCTCATTTAGCTATAACGGGTTCTTTTCTGTTAACGGGGGGGGGGGGGGTGGTAGAAAGGGTCGAGTCAATTTTTAGTTTTTTCCCATACCTACCCGTTAATAACTAATAGCGTTTTTAGTAGTTTTTTATCGCTAAAAACTGATAAATAATATTATTGATTTGAAAACTCGAACATTTGACTTTTTCATCGATTTTCGGCCAAAAAGTAAAAAATTTGGTATTGCAATATTGTGTTTGTAACTAAAAACTATTTAACATACTTCTAAAAAATATTCAAAAATTGTGAAATTTCGAAGTTTCGAGCCTTTTATGGCGATTTTTCATACATTTTTGCCCAAAAAAGTCATAATTTTTCGAGAATTTATTTTTTTATGCTCGAATATTGTAAATCTCCTGTTTTCAGCCCAATTACACGCGTGCGCCCGGCTATTCGAGAAGTTGAGCGAGCAGTGTCAGGATTTGAAGCCGGTTCGGCAGCCGATTAATTGCATAAAGATCCTTCAGGATGATGAGCGTATTTGTGGTCGTGCTCTCCGCGACGCGCAGTCCCACCTGATCCGCAACAGCTCGAGCCTGGACCTGACGTCGCTTTGCCTCAGCTTGACGATGTCGGCAATGGTGCGTGAAAGGGCTTATGGGTAGCCTGAATTATGGTCCCTGATTTGCTACAATAAGAGTTATTTTGGTTCTTCTCTGTTAACGGGGGGACCTAATTTTTTTGCCTATTAATGGTGTGGTACTGGCCTGTTAGCGGGGGTTGGGCCAATTTTTAGTTGTTTTCTGGTTATACCCACTTTATAAGAATCATTAGTGTGTTTTATCCTGTTTTTTTAGTAGTTTTTGATTCCTAGAAAGTGGTGACAATTTTTGATTTTGACCGATTTTGGCCATTTTTGTATATATATTTTTGACCAAAAGTCAACATTTTTCGGAAATTTGATATTTTTTATAAGATTTTTATATCGAAAACTGTGCAAATACTAAGAAAATGTTTCATAGTTTTTTATAGAGCCGTACCGAAATGCTGAGGGGAAAATTGGTGCCCCCCGTGAAAAACCATTATTTTTTCAGGTTTCCCTCTATTTGGCCGGCTTCCTCTGGAGAACGGCCGGAGGATCAAGAAAACTGGCAACGTTTTGCGGCGTCTCCGCGCTTCACTTTTTGTCGTATTTCGCGTCAAGTCTGGTGGAGGAGGAGCACGATATTTGGTAATAGTTTTTGCAAAGTTTGGTTCTGGACTGTTAGCGGGGGGGGGACGACTTGTTGTTTTTCCGCCTATACCTAGCAATTAATGATATTGAATGTCTTTTTATAGCGTTTTTAATAGTCTTTGATCGCAAGAAAGCTATAAAATATATTTTAAAATACGAAAATTTTTACCTTTTTTGGTCATTTTCATACATTTTTGACCAAAAATTCAAAAAATTCGAATATTTTAGATTTTGATATGGTTTTTAATTCTAAAAACTGTGTAAAAATGCTATAAAAATGGTTTATATTTTTCTATAGGCCGCAGACAATCACAGGGAAAATTTGGTCCCCCCCGCTAACAGTCCAGAACCCAAGCTTTGCCCCTCACGTTTTCCCCCAGCCAAAATCGTCGCTTTTCAGGTACTTCTTGCTGGGCAGCCTGCTCGTCGTCGAGTGCCTCTCGCGAGTGCGTGCTCCCTCGCCCAGTCGGTGGGTGGCCCTTGATGACCCCCGGTCCCCAGCCTCTCCCCATGGCCGCCATAGCTCAGTTGGTTAGAGCGTGGGTCTAATAAGCCCAAGGTCGCAGGTTCGACCCCTGCTGGCGGCAAATTTTTTTGCTTTTTGAGCGAATTCAAGGGTGGGGGCTGGAGATTTTCTCTTGGGGTTGGCTTTGGATCTGGAAAAAATATTCACATCTAACGGTCTACAGAAGTATCCGATTTTTATGGTTTTGATAGGAATCGAAAGCTCGGTTCTTTCGCATTTTCGTGGGGGGGCTGTGACTTTTTGTGTGTCTAGAAATGTCTAGGAACTTGATAGGAAATGTTTTTTAGCGTTTTTCGTAAAATATGGGTGGGTATATTTCAGCTGGAAAAACCTCTAAAAACTTTACAAAATGTTTGAACAACTGGCAATTTTGGTCGAAAACGATATTTTTCATATTAATCGTATTAATAATATTAATACTCGTATTCAGGGGCGTAGCCAGAAAAGAATTTCGGGGGGGGGGGCCCCGAAAATTTTTTTCCGAAAAACTCAAAAAATTAACGAAAAAACAGCGCCGCAGGCGAAAAATTTTGGAAAAAAGGCAACATAGCTCTATAAATAGCAGTAAAAACGTGAAAAAATAGCGCCGCAGGCAGCAAAATTTTTGAGAAAATAAAAATCATAAGGGTCCCCCCTTATGAAATTTTTGGGCCCCGGCCGATTTCGGGGGCACCGGGCCCAGGGGGCCCACCTTACGCTACGTCCCTGCTCGTATTAATCAAAAAATTGTTCACGTTTAGGAATCGAAATTTTCAGGTCCATCTACGAACTAGCGCCAACCTTCTTGATCTTCGTGGTTCACCGCGCCAACGTGGCCCTGTACAGCGAAAACCGAAGAAGGAATCTGGAAACTAACGGCACTTACCCGCCAGCATTCACCACAGATCCGGAAGTGTTTGGGACGATATTGAAGCACCTGCCTGCATTTTTGCCAAGGTTGTTTGGAACTGGAACAGGGGCAAACTAATTTTTAGTATATTTCCGGTGCTGATCTTCATCGGAAGCTTTGCGCGTCAGCCAAATTTCCGAGATGCTTCCGTCTTGATAGCCGCGGCATTGTCAATTTTTGCAAATTCAGAGCTGACGTAGGGAATTCCCGGAATCATACAGATTATTTTATTTTTCAGCGACTGGATGCCATATATCTGGGCGCTCGCCCTGCTGGTGACGCTTTTTAAAAGGGACAGCCTGGGGATGCTGATTTGGGCGGTTAGTTTCCTTCATTTAGAAAAAGTCATAGAACTTCCAGGTTTCCCTCTGCCACCCCGGTGAAGCTGCGGCGTGCCTCGGATGCTACTACATCGGAAAATCCCTCAAGTCCGCGCCCCACGTTTTGAGCGTCGCCATCCCGGCCGCCTTCTTCTACATGGTCAGCTCGTGTTTCTGGAAAAACGCCTGTTTCTTTAGGGAAACTCAAACTCGATAGCCAGCATTGATATCGCCACCGGGTACGCCGGCATGGCCGAGTATCAGGTCAGCGAAAGAAGGCCTGATTTTTCAGTAAAAAAAAAAACATTTTTAGCCATTGCTCGTCGGCGCCCAGATTCTGCTCCACTGCTACGCGGGCGTCATCGCGTTGCTGGTCGGATTTTCAGGAGGGTGAGTCGCATTCAAAGTTGCACAACTTTCGATTCAGGTCCTCGGTCGGACATTGGCCACTACTGCCAAGTCTTCTCTTCACGCGCACAACCTCGTTGACCGGCTCGCTGATCTCGCTGCTCGTCTTCCGGCAACACCTCTTCGTTTGGTCCGTCTTCGCGCCAAAGATCCTCTACGAGTGCACGCATTTTATGGTGTTTGTTGTGATGTACGCGTTTGCAAGGTTTCTCAATAAATAACAATGCTATTTGGTGTTGTGTGGTTGGCTATTGAGACGACGAGAAATTTTCATTGTATTACTCGTTACGAATTATATAGCAGCATAAAGGAAATTGAGGGAAAGCCACGGGTTGTGACGAAAAGACACCTTTCAAAAGGAGGGTATGTTGGAACGGTTCCTGTCTAGAATGGACCTGTTAGTGTGTGACGCGGAGTCTCCGAATAATCCCACCCGCACCATGGTCGAATTGGTTGTCTTGCAGCTCGGCAGAGTTTTTTTTTAAACGTAGCAAGTTAAATTTCTGTATTTAAAAAGAATCTTTCTCGACGGATTGCTGACAAAAAAAATAGTTCTTATACAAGATAAGCGGACAGAAAAACCGGTAAAATCTTATTTATCCATGTGAATTCAATAATTCTTAGAAATGCCTCCATGCATCATTTTTCGAAAATATAGAGATACAAGCCGATGTAGTAACCATGGCCGCAGGGCCAACACATTTCGGGCAGATCGAGACATGGGGACTCTCGCATGAAGGCGACCAGGAAACCTAAATAAATCAGATAATGTGTTTACAGGTAAAAATAATGTGATTTAAGATAAGAGAAGCCAGTGCCAAATAAGTCCCCCGCCACCAAAAAAATTATTGTTCCCTGTTTCTAGGTAGCAATTCAGGAATAATTGCTTACGCTTTCCATGGACATCGACGACGAAATTGTGCCGAAAATAGTGGCCGCGGCAGTACTGAAACGGCCATTCGGCGCCTTCTGCCGCGCACTTTGAGGCACCATCTCTCTAAAGCGTCATGATGTTTTGCACGATGTTGCTGACAGACTGCCCATTTTCCTGGCTTTATCTTTCTCAGGGGAAGGAAAGATTTTTGCAAAGGCCAAGGAAAAGTCGCCTAAGAAGATCCTTTTCTCTCAAAAAAAGTCAAAGTCAAATTATTCTAATTTACTGTTGGACCCACTTTGTGATGCTGAAGCATCCATTCCTTGAGAATTTCCGCATCCGCATCCGCTTCGTCTAGCACCCTCATCGCGCCGTTATGAACACGGCGGAGCCGCCCTTCGAATTGTTGCTGGAACCCAAAAGTTAGTTACAGTTCGGCTGGTACGAGGGGCGGAGGCAACGGGGCTTTAGTCAGTTTACCCCCACCCACCCCCCAGCCGGCATCGACCTACCGTATCTCGGCCGCCTGTTCATCTACAGGTGTGTAAAATATACCAAAATACTCGCCAGACCAAGACGAACATTTTGGTATACTGTACACCCTTGTATATGAACAGGGAGCCGAGATACAAAAGTTGAGGTGGGGGGGTAAACTGCGGTATTTCTTCAGCTTGCATAATTTCCATTTCGCATAACGCTATTTCGCATAATTGCATTTCCGGAAACACGAATCAAAGAAACTAATAAATACCAAAAAGATTTCCGGCACAAATGTATCGTTTTCAATTCGTTCGCCGAAAGCCCGGCAGACGGATACGAACGCGCCGGGGCTCGCCGGTCTCCGCGGACAGAATGCCACCTAAAAATTTCTTTCTGGCGTCAAATCAGAATACGCACGCCAGCCAGCTGCCCCACGACGCCCACCGGGAAACCGCGGATGTCGAACGCGATTTGCTGCGGTCGACGACGACTCGACTTCAAACTACTCCACGACGCCCATGCTTCTTCGCAGACGACACATCCCCACGGCGCATCGTCCCCGTAACGCTGAAATTAACGAATCCACAATCCCCAGATACCATCAACAAGTTTCGACCTCGACACGTTTTTGCCATCGTTTGTTGTTCAAAAAAGCGGTGCTGATGCAGTTAGCACCGCTTTAACTATGCTTAGCTTAGGCTTCGGCTTGGGTTTAAGCCCAAGCTAACCGGGAGACGTTTTTGAGTGTCGTCGGAATTTTGGCACGGTACCAAGCCTATCTTGTGCAGAATTTTACGCTGATTCCGAATATGGTAACCGTTTTTGCGGAATAGCCATTTCTCGAAAGTTATGAACGATTTAAACCTCAAAACAGCCCAAAATCGGCTACTTTCAATAGTCATAAAAAGACTTCAGAATAGGTTTTAGACAAAACCAGATAGTACATCTTGTTCAGGAAAAAAATTCTCTATCAAATGTACCATCAAATGTAAGCCTATCCTAAGCTCGAAGTTTCCTTACGAGGTCAAATGGGGTCATTTAGGGCTGAGCTTGGCTCAAGCTAAGCTTATGTTGCGTTTGTATGAAGCTACGCTTAGGCTTATGCTTCGCTGAGCTTTTCCAGAGGCTTCGAGTTTAAAAAACGGCATTTGGAGCGTCTTGTAGTCGAAATCCGGACTGCCCCCCCCCCCCAATGTATTAGCACCGAAAAAGCACACACAGCTGTTCGAAAAAGCTGTGTGGGGAATTGCCTAAAAATCATTAAACACTATTACTAAAACACTACTAAAACTGATTGAAACACCTTAAAGATCCGAAGTTTTTGCTTAGTTTCGGTCGTTTTTCATAAGTTTTTGACCAAAAACGAAAGTTTTCTAGATTTTGGAATTTAGAGTAGTTTTATATTCAAACAATACTGTAAGAATGGTTTTATAAATAATGTTGTAATAGCTTCGCACCTAAACCTCTTGCGCAAAAAATTGGTTCTGGACTTTCAGCGGGGAGACCAAATTTTTCCCTGTGATCCTCTACGGTCCCATCCCAAAATAGAAACCATTTTTATAGCTTTTTGCATAGTTTTTAGGTAAAAAAAACAATAGAAACAATAAAAAATTCGAAATCCTGGACTTTTTGGTCAAAAATGACCCAAAAGGTAAAAAATGCGAATTTTCAAACCTGTAAAAAATATATTTGTAACTTTATAGCACTGAAAAACGACTAAAACCGTATAAAAAGCATAATATTTCATCAACAGGTAAGGTATAGACGGAAAAACAGAAGGTGGTTCTCCCCCCCCCGCTAAAAATTTGTCCAAAAATTGCCTCGCTTGGGGCAAAGATACAACGACCCTACCTCGAACCACTGAAAATACATACCGTGACACATTGCTGACATCGCACCGTCCGGTCAACGCAAACCAGGTGGTCCTGTAAATTGTTTGTTTAGGTACGAAGCATTGACTTGCGGCGACACCTTGTTTCTTCCAGAACCTACCGGAGTCCCGAACCGAATAACCTCAGCGTCACCACCATAAAACTGTCGAAATTTTTTGAGGTAATCAAATGGCGAGTGCGGGACACAGAAGGCGAGCTCTTTCATGGTTGCGACTAGACGGAGAAGAGAGCTAACCTGAAAATGTCACAGTTAGTCAATTAATAATAATGAATTCGGCTCTTTAGGAGGCTACGGTTTACTTTACCCCCCCCCCCCCCAGCCGGAAGTTTTTGGCTATAACTTTTTTATTTTACATTATTGTAGGCTCAAATTAAAACTCTGAGTATATTTTTCGACGCTCTATCGAATGGCGTTGCAAAAATCCCGACAAAATAAGCGAAAATACCGAAAACTTTGAGATTATTCGGCTGTGGGGGGGGGGGGTAAAGTAAACTCTTACCCTTTAGGATTCGCGTGGGGTAAGCAATTCTTTTGTGCCGGAGCCGATTGGCCTAGTAATCGAACATAAAGTGTTGATATTGTTTTTATGACGTTTCAACTTTAACTCGAGTAGAAAAACTTTCAAACAAAGTTAGAATCGTGTTTGAAAAAGTCGAAAATTTGGTAATTTCGCGTCGAAAAAACCCATAATTATCGGCCTATAATTAGATTTTTAATTACAATTTGTAAAAATTTTATCGTCAGGAATGGTCAACAGCAACGTACAAATGGTGCGTTTACATACAGGTTATTAAACAACCGAAGTTGCGCCGGAAAACCCGTATCCATTGATATAGAGTTTTACTCACCTCGAAAAGTTCTGGTTGACGAACAGGCACGTTCTTCGCCCGTACCAACTCACTGTCTGGCTAAAAACACAACTTTTAAAATCCCCTTTTTCGCGTTGTAAAATAAATCTTTTAGTATATTTTTTGTTATACCGATTGGCGTTTTCAAAATATCGAAAAACTCAAAAATTTGGCTTTCCCCTCCCGTTATCCTATGTGCTGCCCATGGATTTGGCTCAATTTTTTTGTTTATTCAATAAAAAATTTCTATTACATTATTTCGGGCTGCAATTCATTCTCTTTGTATATTTTTTGACGCTTTATCGAATGACACTCGCAAAATTCCACAGTAATGGCAACTTTGATAATAATAAGTGCCCCCGTTGTTTTATCCCCCCCCCCCCCGCTATCCTACGAGTACCAAAAGTTCAACGCAATGTTAATTGCCTAACCTTCCCATCGGCATCTAGCGAGAACTCGCACATTAACCGATCAACGGCCATTGAACGTGGTCTTGACGAAAGGCATTTGACGAGTCGATCGAGCGTCCACCTCCCACTTCTGTAACCAAATTTAGACTATGTTGCCAAATTTTTCTTTGGCCGACTTCTTTCTTTGTCCATGTGCCTTTTTGTGTTTTCTGCTACTCTGGCGTTCAGTTGCTCTTGGCAGCGACAAATAAGAAGCAAAGAGACCACCTGAAGACTAGAAACAGTTTCTCATTACGTAGCTGGACCGCATTGTCTTGGTTCCTTCTAGATTCCAGACTAATCGACCACCCATCCACGTCGATTATGTAAAATGTGAAGGCTAGTGCCCAGAGCTGTAATGACATATACAGGGTGTTCCAAAAAAACGCCCCCCCTCCTCTCTAGCGGTCGGGAGAATGCTCTAATCGGGATGATTTTTACACCATTCGAAAGCCTTGAAACGGCGAAAACACAAGCGCTTTTCTGTTACAAAAATTTTTTGTGCGCGCTCGATATTCAACGATTTCTTAAAAAAGCGGAAAACCAGCAACATTCTGTTAATATGCAGCAGTTAATATGTGAATTTTGCATTTTGCATAAAATTTGCATATTTCATAGGCCCTAATTTTAGTGAATAAAAATGCCTTTATTGAATAACAAAAAGGGTTTGTTTGCTCGCCTTTCTGAGAGCTTTCGATAGATGCCTAAATGTCAAAAACCGACACTTCTCCGAGTCGCTAGAGGGGGGTCGATTCGTTTTGGGACTCCCTGTATTGCAGCCCATAGAACGTCTGGGTGAAAAAAGGGACTGCCTACCTCGGGATTACACTCGTCGTCCACACAGCCATTTTCAGAACACTGGACTGGTTCGACAGCGAGGCAAAAACGGGACACTTTCCGCGGAAATAATAGTCGTTTGTTCACCTCCGCCCTGGAAAAATTTGCAAGTTGAAATTCCGTGCTTTCAAACTCTGAAAAATCACCTGAACTGGTTGTTGACTCGCTGCAAAGTGGTGAGTTCACGGATGGACAGCTGGTCAACTACGGCAGACACCAAGGCATTTGGCAGACGGGCGATGGCGAACATCTAGAAAATCTTTCAATCGTGGAAGTGGATAGCGGAAACTATGGCACTAGATCGTAAAAAATGGAATGGGCCGGCGGGATGATGGGGAGGGATTTGACCCACCATCTACTCCGGGTCACACACTAACAAGCAACGTAGTTTGTGTGTATATTTGCATGCCACTTTCGTGAGGATGTTCCTCACCTATAGCCTCAGGGAAGTCGGCGCTACTTAAGTTTGCTGGCCCCACTTATATATGACCAAAACCTCATTTTTCTGGTTCAGTTTTTTTGCGCTGATTACGGAAAACACTATCCCAGCCCACGAAAATGCGATTTAGTAAAACAATTTATTTGGAATGTCGGGAAAATTCCATTTTACGGCGGTCGCGTAAAAGGAGCCTTTTTGTGGTTTTTTGATTAAATAATGGCCAAAAACGGGTTTATCATGAATAAAGTAAGCCAGTAGCATTGTCAGGCAAGGCGGGCTGTCGATTCGGATGGGCTGCCGCTCCACTCTTTCGAAATCGGGGCGCCTGGCCGCTTCGCGCGCCTCGGGCGCCCCGATTTCGAAACCCTGTACGAGCTCGCACCCATCCGAAGCGACTAGGCCCCGGGGTGGCACGAAGCCTTATTTTTAGGAACAAAAGCGGATGCAATCGCCCAGCCTCGTTGGAAAAAGCTTTTCCACTGATTTATAGGCCTCCCGCATCAAAACACCAGGTTGGCCCCCTTTAAAAACTCAAACCAGAAAAATCGAAAATCAAGTGTTTTCTCCCCTCAAAATTCACGATTTCATTTTCGTGGGCTGGGATAGTGTTTTCCGTAATCAGCGCAAAAAACTGAACCAGAAAAATGAGGTTTTGGCCATATATAAGTGGGGCCAGCAAACTTAAGTAGCGCCAGAATTGGCGTAACGAACCTTTTCGAATCTCCGGGAAAACTCAAAAAATTCCGCGTGTTAGCTTGGACGTGCATAGAAAACGTATTCGTCTGGCTTCGGCTTCTGCAACGAGAACCAAAGCTTGTCGCTGCCGTCTCACCATCCAAAACGATCCCCGCCACAATGCCCTGACTAGCTAGCTTCCAACGTGTCCCCTTCCAGCTTCTCGATAAGCTCCTGGCCCAAGCGTGCTCGAGAAATCATCTTTGTTTCTCTACTTACTCTCTCCTTCTCCCGCTCTCTCTGCTAGCACTTTGTATCGCACCCAGCAACCGCCGTGTCTCCGCGTGCAAAGGACTGCTTCGTAGCCCCATGCGCGCAAATCATCATCTCTCGGTCAGCTGTTCACCGGGCGCCCGTCTGGCCCCGCTTCCTCACGAAAAAAACGCAAACTTTGTAAACTTTAATTGAGTAAAATGCTGGGCGTACTCCATCGACGGTAAACCTTCAGAAACCCTATACAATTTCACCCCGGCAAGCTGGAGATCTCCAATTTTTCGAAAAAATTTTCGATGAAGCCCTGAAACAAGCAACCACTAAACGCGGATCTCCCTCCGCGTTGGCTTTTGAAATGGCTGAATCTGGCGGGGAAAAGTTGGGCAAAAGGACTGATTCATTTTTTTTTGAGGTGCAAAATTTGGGGTTGGGAATCATAAAAATATGAGAGAATATTAATATTGTATTTTTTACTTTGATATTATGCTATCTTCCGCCAGTAAGCCTTTTGTAACTCTTCTGCGTAATCCTGGAAATTTATGACAATGAGTGGAATTGCGGGTTTCACAATAAATTGCGCAATCTCTTGTCTAGCTATCGATCTAAGTTAGTTAGATTTTCTGTTTAGGCGTCATTTCGCTTTATTGCAAGAAATTCTTAGCTTTATAACAATTCAGTGCATTTTCAGGTAATTAATCCTACCATCAAATCCGCCGCCACCCGATGCACTATGTTGAGGATTTCCTTGAATGTGAGTTTCTGAGTTTTACGGCAATTCTTCTCTTCTCAAAAACTATGAACAGCTTTGCAACGAGGAAAACGTGGGTGAAAACCTTGTTCATGATTTCAGTCTACTTCCGGAAATTTTGGCACTAATTTTGACATTTTTTCCAGTGGTGGACGGGCAACCGGAGGCGGTGGATCGCTGCTACGACCATCTACACCGGCTAGACCTCGAATGCACAAGTCAATTCGTGTTGTAAAGCATTAAGGGTTTTTTTTTTCAGAAAAACAAGCCCGCGTGCTCGCCCTCACCGAGCAACTGAAGGACAAGACCAACACGGACAAGGCGGTCAAGCTGAAGCTGTGCTCCGAAGTGGGCGAGGTAGTGGAAAAGACTTATAACGTATCAAAATGATCCGACAGACCTATCTACAACTGAAGCAGTTGACCAGGCAGAAGATTGAGGCGGCTGAGCGGGCCGAGAATATAATCAGAACGCTCGCGGATAAGGTACGAGCTCTTCTGGCTGTTTAAAATTGGATGTATTAGGTGATTAAAGACGAGATGCAATTCAAGTGGGACCTCGAAGCGGAAAACCCCGGGTGCACGGAGTCTATTGAGCGCAGTAAGGATTTTGTCGCTTTTTTTTCTCTTTCGCATTTTCGGAGAAAAGTTTATCGAGGGGGAAACCAACTTTTTTTCTTCGTAGAATCCCTTTTTTTCAAATATCAATAACGCAATTTTTTCGAAGCTGCTTTTATGCTTTTAATATACTTAAAATTAACAGTTTGCAACTTTTTATTAAAAAGGATCGATTTGTGACCAAAAATGGTTGTTTTACGACCAAAATCTCGGCTCTTAGAAGGTTTTCTAGTTCAAATAAAGTTTAATTTTACTCAAAACACTATTAAAATATTTGCGGTTAAATTACTAGGCATTTTTCGGCTTGTACGAAAAAGCTGGTTCCCCGATAATGCGAACACGCATTTTCGCATTCATTTGAATTTTTAGATTTCGTGAACTATCTGCTCACCGAGCCGTTTCGAAGGAAGCAGCCACCCGGCCCCTCTCAAATGGACCCAAGCCTCTTCAGCGATCCCATCGACCGATTCGCGCCCTACTCGCCGAGGCCATTCGGTTCGTTTTGCCAGTTATACCAGTGGTTGCGCGTACCAACTAAAAAAATTTGCAACGCTTTTTTCCGGAAAACCGCTACCGTTACAATTCGACGGTTCGTGCAACCATTCAGCTTTTAAATTTTTGCTCTTGACCAGATAATACTCTACAGGCTTTCCAGGCCAGCGCAACCAGATGGTCAGCAGCTCTGCCGGCCGGAAAGCCGCCAAGAAGCAGGGCACATCGAGGGGTCGAGGCCGACCGACAAAATACGACGAGTTCTCGTTCGACGGCGTCAAGGAGGAGGACACGGACAGCCGCGCCTCGTCCATCAAGGAGGACGATTCGTTGTCAAACTTATTGGGTCGGTTTTTCATTTCTTTGTCACTTTACTTGTTGTATTTTGTGACTTCCGCTTTACTTTCCAGATGACGATCTGAATGACCTGCACGACATCTTCCCCCAAATGCCATCGCCGCCGCGCGAGATTCTCGACATCATGAAGGACGACGCGTTCGGCTACGAGGAACTGGGGATGATGCCGCTTTCCCCGGCCGCGTCCGTGTCGGCTCCGAAGAACTATGGCGACCGCCGATCACGGTATCGCTTTGTTTTCGAGATTGTTGCTACAGGACCCCCACTGGCCCTCAAAAAGATACCCTCTATCGGCCGGCAGCGGTCTCCGAATTTGACGACTTTGGTATCTATCAAAAGCTCGCAGTTGGGAATTCTGGGGTCCCATGGCCATGGCCTAGCTCCGGGTCCAATCCGCAAAACAAGTGCTCCGGGCGGGGGTCGAACCCGCATCCTACGGCTTTCGAGTCCGATGCTCTCCCTATTGAGCTACCGAAGCACGCGGAATGCCTCTCTCGGGGCAGCTATCCATGCCAGCCCCTCACATCCAACCCCGCGATGAGCTGCCCCAGCTGGCAAAATATTCTCTTTCCGGTTTTCGAAAATCGGGATTTTTTTTCTCGATTCTGGGTTTTTTCATGCAGAATTTACACGCTTCTCCAAAAACTGATATTCGGCTTAGGTGCCTGAAGCGGCGTTTTCACGATTTTTTTTACATTTTCCTTGCAAAAAGTAGCAAACTAATGCTGCCAAACTGCTTAATTCAAAAATTTAAGTTAACAAACTGTGGCTTTTTCAAAAATCTCCTTCACGAGAAAAGCATCAAAGATTCGGTTCACAAAAGTCTTGGCAAAGGTGCGAAAACGGCCGCTTTCGAAAAGCGGAAAGAAAAAAATAGCTCCTCGCCCAACGGGAGCTTTCGATAGATACTTAAGTCGTAAAATCGGACCGCCAGGGGGCTTCTTTTGGGAACATCCGATCTAGAAAGTTCGTGTATATATATTAAGCTTTTCCTCCCGATCTTCCTGCTTTCTTTTAAAGCTTTTTCATGATTCAAAAAGCTCTTTTCAGTGAGGGCTCGACATCTTCCTACACGAGCGCCCAGCGCAAGAGCTTCATCGCCAACGACGTCAGCATGCACGGGCGGCCTAGAAAGTGGGTTTTATGGCCGTTTTCATGCGCTAATTTCCGCGCTTCAGGCTAACGTCGCGGGTCGAGGAGATGCTGAACGACAAGCGCGAAAAGGACCGCCGCCGGCACCACAGTCGAGACGAGGAACACTCGGTAATTTTTGCATGTTTGCCTTTTCGGGTTCTGGACTGTTAGCGGGTGGGACCAAATTTTTCCCCCAGTAGCTCTACGGCCCTAGAAAGAACTATGAACCATTTTTATTGTTTTTTTGCATAGTTTTTAGCTATAAAAACATTATAACAATTTTTGCAAATTTTGACTTTTTGGTCAAAAATGTATGAAAAACGGCCGTGAAGGACGGGAGGGTTTTTGACCCTCTGACGTAAGTGTGTGCCGGGGCGCGCTTTAGCAGTGAGGGGGTTCCGGACGCGCCACATTACGCATGGACGTAAGGTGTATAGAACGGAATACTTTTTCTGAATTTATTTTTTACAAAGTGGATATATAAAGTAAAAGAAGTATTCAGAAGGCTTTTTAATAAATAAAAGAACCTTATGATGGTAAATCTGGAACAGTTAATCGTCAGTATCACGGTTTTTCGGAATTTTGGGAATATATACCAGTATTTTTGTTGATTGGTTCACTTCTGCCCGATATTAATTGTAGACTCTCGTCTGAAATACTTTTTTTCTAAATCAGAAGCTACCGCGATGTCTTGAATTACAAAAAGCCATTCATTACAAAGAAGCAGGGGCGCAGGAACTTTCGCAAAGTAGGCTGTGAATGGCCAATGAAAGCTAAGGAGATAACGCCAACGAAGAATCATACAAAACCACAGACATGTGAAGAATTGCGAAAACTTTAACTCTTTCGAAGTAGCCTAAAAATCTTACATGGTAGCGGCTAGAGGAGTGGCTCGAGATTATGTTGTACTTCCGTCAAGCCACGCGAGCTTTTGCCGTGGGCTCTCTGTATGCTTCATTTTAAGTTTAGAGATTTCAAGTTCTTTTCCTTTCATACACTAATACTATGACGAACATTAACACCAAGCTAAAGTAAATGATTCTCCTCAGTATAAACCTATGAGGTGACAAACATCAGTTCCCAACTCGCGAAAACACTGTCCTCTGGTTAGTAAACTTTCTACATGATTCTTTTACTATTACATCTATATTCTCTTTGTTAGAAGCAAGAAATTAAAGTGGAACCAGGGTTGAAAAGCCGCTTCGCGACTTTTCAACCCTGGCCCCGTCTCGGACCCCATACTATTCCCCTTGCATAATTGTCCTCCATTCAATCAGAAGACAAAAAAAAATGAAAACAACCTTTTCTGCCTCTTTATATAGGCGACCACCCACTTCCGGCCTATGCTAATTATCCCTAACAAAGAGGCTTTAACAAAAACCTAAATTTAATAGCGAAAATGGCTAATTTTTAAAAATCTGATATGTGTGCAGTCATCCCTAGACCATTACGCACCTAATGACGTATCATACGTAGCCTAATGCCCGTCCCTTCTTGAGATATCCTCCGGACAGACAGACGGAAGTTGCATGCAAAGTGGCACACACACACAAACACACAAACACCATTTTTTTATATATAGTAGGATACATTAATTAAAAAAGTGTTCCGTTCTATACACCTTACGGCCATACGTAATGTGGCGCGCCCGGAACTCTGTCACTGCTAAAGCGTGCCCCGGCACACACTTACGTCAGAGGGTCAAAAACCCTCCCGTCCGAAAAGGGCAAAATTGGGGAATTTTCAACCTTAAAAAAATTTTATAGCTTTCTAGCGACCAAAGACTATTAAAAACACCATCAAATACATCATATTTTTTCGACAGAAATAGGTGATTATAGGTATAGGAAAGACGAAGTGACCCCCCCCCCCCGCTAACAGTCCAGCACCGCTTTTTGCTGCCCAGCTGAGCGTAACGGCGCATTTTTTTTTTGCGCTGGGTTTCGAACATCTGGCGGTGCTTCCAGGCTCAACCTCGTTGCATTTGAGTTTTGCCTGGACAAAGTGCTGCTACTTTTCTTTTCTGTGCTTACATTTTCGAAAATTTGGCTTTCCTACGCCATTGTTCCAGATTCGCTCAATGATGGACGGGCGAAATCAGTCGGAGACGGCCGGCGACGACGACGAGGAGGAGGAAGAGGAAGAAGAGGAGGAGGACGAAGAGTCGATCTGGTGCGTGTGCAAGAAGCCCAGCGACGGCGACATGATATACTGCGAAAATGAGGATGTGGGTTTTAATCCGGTGTGGCCGATAGGCGGGCTACGCCCGTTAATTTTCTTAGATGGAATGTGAGAAGAGGATTCGTTTTTGAGGTTCTTTCGCATTATCGGGGGGGGGGGGCAATGTTTTTCCTATAAGTATAGAAATGCCTAGCAACGTATAGTTTTAAAAGGGTTTATAGCCTTTTTGGGTAAAAGGTAACTAACTTAAGCTAGCTAACTTAACAAAGTAAAATACAGCCAAAAACTTCACAAAATAATCTTTAGGCGAAATTTTTGTCAAAAATCGGCGATTTTTGATCGAAGAATTGAAGCTTTTTTGTATATCGTATTCAAAAATTGTAGCTTTACGTTTAGAAAGGGTCAAAAACACTTTAGCAACACTTCCTGTCTTTGGCTTAGAAAGGTGGGATGATCATAAAAAAGTTGTTTTCACCCCCACCGATAATGCGAAAGAACCGTGCTTTAGGAACAAAAGTCTTTTCTTTATGTAGGTTTTTCCGACCTAAAATTCTATCTCTTTTTCAGTGTCGCATCCAATGGTTCCACTTCGAATGCGTCGGCCTCAGCCAGGCCCCGATCGGCCACTGGTTCTGCCCAGAATGCAGCCATGCCCGAGCCAACAATGCCTATTAGTTCTTTTCTATCATATCTATTTCCCCCGCACGGTTCTTTGATGCCCATTCGCGAGCGTGTAATTCCCGTCGTGTATCTCCCCCCCCCGATATTTCCCCATTACCGGCCAGTCGAATACGATGATTTTTTATGGGTTGCCCTTCCGTCCCCCCGGGACACATATCCCGCTTTGTTTTTTTTTGGCCGAAGCTGTGGGTTGTAATCTGTGAGCGCGGCTCCGCCGCCGATTCTAGCCCGTGTTTTTCATTCCCGCCGTTTTTTGGTATTGCTCGTTGCAAGTTTCACGCCCATTCTTTCCGATGACACACCTCAGATAAAGTTTTTGTTTCCAGGGAGGCAATTATCGTTACTGGTTTCCTAACCGGCAGTGAAGTTTTATCTGTGCTTTTTAAGGGGTTTTCTTGGTTCTTTGGGATTCGCGAGGGAACCAGATTTTTTCTGGCGGTCCGGGTTGGCCTAGTAATCGAACATAGTATTTTATATTTTTCGCACGGTTTCCTATATTTAAGGTAAAAACGCTTCCAAAAAAGGATGTATTGTGTGTGACAGCAGATGTACTTCTGTAATCTAAAAGTCACCCCGACTCAAGTACCCGTTTTTGGGCCACTTCTCTTTCAGGATGTCTCATCATTTCTCAATTCTCATTTTCATTTCCATTTTCAAATTATGCCTTTGGTAACCTATTCTATCTTTCTTCCAAATGTATTTTCGATGCTACCATTATCATGACAACCTTTTCATTTGTTATTATGTTTTCGCTAAATCCCGTATCAGACGCCGCTTGGGTCGAACTCTTTTTTTTTGGACTTATCCGTGCTATCTATGACTTATTAGTGCGCGCATTCTGTTTGATAGCAGATGTCCTTCTTTGGCCTAAAACTGCGCCTAAAACACTTTTTGAGGTCATTTCTTTTTCCTGGCTGTTTCTTTCATTTCACAATTTTGGTAACTTATTCTCGTTTTCTAATACATTTTCTATTTCTCGGAGCTAACTCTCTTTTTTCAGATAACAGTGAGCAGAAATGAGTGAAGAACAGCAGCTCCAGCTTCTTCATTTCATGGTAATCCTTCTGTTCCATTCTTGATAACACCTGTTTAGGAAATCACGGGCGAGAAGGACGAGAACATGGCCCGGGCCGTCCTCGAGTCGATGAACTTTGACATGGAGCGCGCCGTGGAGCAGCACCTCTCCAGCAATGCAGACATGTAAGCAATTTCGCGTTGATGGGACTATCCTATTTCCAGGGACGACGTGCACATCATCGAGCAGCCGCGCGAGCCGCGCCGGCCCACGCCCGAGATCATCGACGTCGAGACAGAAGCCGTCATCCCGGAGCTGGCCCCGCGCCGCCCGGCACCATTTCATCAAGCCACCCACATAGGTGTGCTTTTATTTCAAAATAGTTTCAATTGTGCTTTAGTCGAGCAGCCGTCTTCGTCGGCCGGGCCAAGCCGGAACACCCGCCAGCAGCGCAACGGCCACGACCGCGTGCTGCGCCCGTCGACGAGGCAGAGGCCGGCCGCTCGTTTCGCTCAAGGAATCGACGACGATGACGATGATTTCGAGCAAATGGACTACGATGACGTGGATCAGGCTAGTTTTTTTTACTAGTTTCCCCAGACCCTTTTTGAGTGGGCTATCTGAATGGCAGTGTTTTTTGTATAATAAATGGTTCTCGGACGCCGCCCACCTTTCCACATTTTCTTACCATCGCGACTTTATTGATTTTGTTGAAATAAAGTGTGCGATGTACGATGGTGCCTTGATTTCCGTTGCCCTACTTCCATACCGCGTGTGCATACCCGCTTTCGATTGCGCTAAATTTAAATACGCGTTTTTTTTGAGGAAGCTACCACCAGCTCATTCCCCTCCCCATTCGTTTCCCTACCCGGAATCTGAAACGAGAATGGGAATCCTCTATTCTGCTCCCCAGGTGCTTAACTATTCCCGGCAATTGTGTTGTTGTCGCGCGCCCGAAAAAGTTGAAACATTTGCTTCTTACTAATCTTTGTCTTTTTCAGGACGTCGGGGCGGACAACGGCACCAACGGCATCCCGCTGATCCCGAGCGACTATGGCGACATCCACGAGGCCATCAACAATTTTGTGACCGTGTTTGATGCTAGGTGAGGACGCATTTATTTTGACTAAATTTTGCTTTAGGTATCGGAACGGCGGCATCTCGGCCAAGTCGGCGCCGAACTTCTTCCACGGCGCCCTCCAGGACGCCGTGCAACAGGTTGGTGCCGCTTCCCAGACTAACTCTGCTTTTCCAGGCGTTCGATCCGGTTGGAGGCGGCGTGCAAGAGCGTCGCCCGCTCGCCCTCTACCTGCACCACGACCGCAGCGTCGCCGCCAACATTTTCCCGCAAGTAAGGCTTTTAATTTTTCCGTAAGTTTTTAAGATCCTCATGTCGGATGCCGTCTCCAGCCTCCTGCGCGGCCAATACGTCCTGTGGCCCTGGGACATCACCCACCCAGATCACAAGAACCAGGTACACACTCGGCTTACGACAATACTTTGGTGCTTTTAGCTACGTGACTGGATGTCGATCGGTTCGATGGACGAGGTGCGCCAGGTGTTCGAATTCCGCACCCGGAACCGCGATCTCTTCCCGATGCTCCTGCTCATCATCAAGGAGAAGGGCACGCTCAAGGTCGCCGAGTACATATCCGGTATACATACCTGAGCTTTACGAGTACATTTCTTTTTTATCTAGGAACGGATGCGAAAGAAGTGGCCGTGCAAAAACTGATGACCGTCCTCGACGCCTACAACCAAATTCGACTGAACTCAATGGCCGACGAGGCGGCACGCATCGAACGGGGTCGCCTACTAGAAGAGCAACGCCAAGAGTGGGTGCTATTATTTTTTACCTTTATTTTCGATTTCCGGCTTTGTTCATACAAACTTTGCTTTTTTGATTGATATATCTGCTTTTAGATACGAGGCCTCCCTGGCGGCTGACCGCGCCCGTGACGAGGCTCGCCAACGTGCCATTCGTGAACAGCAAGAAGCTGAGGAGAAGCGCATGCAAGAAGAAGTCGAGGAGGAGAATCGCCGGTTCGTTGTTTTCTTGTCCCCCTTTTGCAATCACTTTTATTCTAGGAAGCACGTGGAGCAGCTGCTGCCCGCCGAGCCCGCCGAAACGGAGGCCAACCTGATGCACATCAAGATGCGATGCCCGGGCGGAGAGCAGGTCCGTTTCTCGCCTTCTTACCTTTCAAAGCAGTTTGTTTTTAGCTGATGCGCCGCTTCCGACGCGCAGAGACCCTGGAGATGCTGCTCAACTACCTCGACACCAAGGGCTACCACACCGACAAGTACAAGTTCTTCAACTCGGATTTCCCGAAGAAGGATGTAAGTTTTTTTGTTGATTTGTTGCTTCCCTGCTTCGCAAGTGTCGCTAGTTCTCGTAGCCGTGCTGCACCTAATTACGTCGACTAATTTTCCGTTCCAGATCACCACCTTGGACAAGAAGTCGACGTTCAACGACCTGAAGTGGCCGGCCCGCGAGCAGATCTTCGTCGAAGAACTCTAAGGACACCACCCAGGAGGCGCTACTCAATTCACCCCTCCCCCACGCATTCGCACGAAGCCCTTTATTCGGCGAAAATTTTATTGTAACCGGTCATTTATGCCCTCATTTAAAGTCATCCTGCCGAGTGCCCTCTTTCTAGTTCTATATCCATTCATTTAACCCCTTTTTTGTTGTATACACCGAGGGTGCATGTGTGTGTGCGCGCGTGTGTGCACATTTTTGATCAACGAGTATCGGGTGCCGCCAAATTATATTCTTCTTCTTCCACGATACCCCCGCGTACCGATCTTTCTTCCCTCCACTCGCCACACAATTCCTTGTCTTTTTAAAAATCCCCTCCTTATTAGTCAGGCCCGCCCTTTCTTTGCTCGCCATTTTCGACCCCGGTTCTGCGCCCGGGTCCCATTGTTTTACCCGAATAAAAGTCGACATTTTGATGGTTACTCTATTTATTAAGAAACCGTGCAAAGCCGTACATCACAACAAACACGACGAAATGGGTGCCCTCGTAGAAGATCTTTGGCGCGAAGACGGACCAAACGAAGAGGTGTTGCCGGAAGACGAGCAGCTTGAACGTGCAAGCCGCCCCGCGAAATTCCCAGCTTTCGCCGTAGCCAATTCTGGTCTTTTTAGAACCCTTCATTCGTCAACACCCCGGTTTGGGCGCTTTTTCTTATAATTTTTCCCTGAATAAAAAACGAGAATTCTTCTACATGGTCAGCTCGTGTTTCTGGAAAAAAAACGCTTGTTTTTGTTTAGAGAAACTAACTCAATAGCCAGTATTGACGGCGCGTCCGGGTACGCTGGGATGGCCGAGTATCAGGCCAGCGAAATCAAGCGAAATTCTTAAAGATAAAATTTTTTAGCCATTGCTCGTAGGCGCCCAGATTCTGCTCCACTCCTACGCGGGCGTCATCGCGTTGCTGGTGTGCTAAAGTATACTCGCCATTTTCGAAAGCCTATAACTTTGTCCAGAAGCGTTTCCCAATCTTTTTTTCAACTGGAAATGCACAAGATCATCGAGCTGCATCGATTCCAGCCGAAAAATTGACATTTTGGGAACATACCGTAAAGTAGAATTTTCCCAAAACGTCTTTTAGGAAAGGTTGGTACTCAAAAGTAGAGCAAACCAAGATGGGTTTCGGAGGACGTTTGCGCCTGGAGCTTCTGGAGCAGCTGAGAAGTGTTGGTTTTGGAAAATGGCGAGGTGGCAGACACCCAAATTTTGCATAAGCGTGAAGTTTAGAATAAAAACGAAATAAAAAGCAACCACATTTTCCCACCCACCACGACCGAAGATGGCCGTCACGTTCATCGGCGTGTGCATGGTGTTGGCCATTCTGGCGTTCGCCTACAAGAAGGGCCTCATCCACCCCTACTTTGAGGTGGCGTTTCCTGGGTTTTCGCGTATTTTATTAGTGTTTTAGTAAACTTTTAACCAGATTTCAGGAACCTCCAAAAACCTTAAGATAATTTTTTAGGCAAAATTTTGGTAGAAGATTGGTATTTTTGGCTCAAAAATCCAGATTTTTTCATAATTTTTAATAATTCAATAAGAATTCAATTTTACGTCGAGGGATAGTAAAAAACGGTTTAGAAACACTGCCTATTTCGATAAGAAAACTCGGAGCTTAAAGTAAAAGCTTAAAGTAAACTGTAAAAGGTACTGAAGGGTTAGCGGGGGGATGTTTAGCAGGGGGAAAACAATTTTTCCCAGTAATCCTGTACGCTCCTGTAGCAAAATATAGACAATTTTTATCGTGGATACCGAGTTTTTAGGTAGAAAAAGTGCATAAAAAAAATAGGAACATTTTCAAAAACTGTGGGTAAAAATATATGAAAAATGGCCAAAAACAGTAAAAATTTTGAATTTTCGGAAACTTCTAGGTTTTTTCGTAGCTTTCTAGCAATCAAAAATACTAAACACTATAAAATTGCATTTTTTTGTTACAGGTACGTGTAAGCGGAAAAATAAAATTGGTTTCCCCCTGCTAACAGTCCAGTACCAGAAGGATCACACGATATTGCAACCGCCATTGGCGGAACCCCTTCTAAGCCACGCCCCCAATTCCAGATGCTGTACCGGCTGCACGACGACGAGTCGAAGAAGTTCCCGAGCGCCGAGCGTCTCCATCCGCCGCCTCCGTCGGTGCCAGGGCCCGGGCCACAGCAGTGAGGATCGGCTGCTTCACCCTCGCCATCTCTGCCCTCTCCGCTCTCTCGCCCCGCCCCCCGGATACACTTATAATCGAATTGGCCTACTATTTTGTGTGTGTGCGCGCGTGCTTTTCAGAATTAATAAATTGTTTATAATGGAGAGGTGAGAGGAAAGTAGCGGCCCAGAAAAAAACGAGAGAGAGAGAGAGAGAGAGAGAGAGAGAGAGAGAGAGAGAGGGGGGGAGAGAAAGAGCGAGAGAGAGAAAACGAATAAGCACATAAACCACATTAAAATTCAGAAAAACTACCCGATTTTCTGGCAATGGAAAGACAGCGAGAGAGCGATAGAAAGAGAGAGACAATTTTATAATGTTTTTAATTCCGTGTCGGTGGTGATATTGGAGGTGACCATGGATGTCGGCATTGTCGTCGGCTGCTGCGAGCTGAGCAACGAGTTCTGGAATGGGCAGGCTAGCAGAGATCATTTGGGAATAGAAGGGGCAGGCTAGCATAGATCATTTGGGAATGGAAGGGGCAGGCTAGCAGAGATCATTTGGGAATGGAAGGGGCAGGCTAGCAGAGATCATTTGGGAATGGAAGGGGCAGGCTAGCATAGATCATTTGGGAATGGAAGGGGCAGGCTAGCAGAGATCATTTGGGAATGGAAGGGGCAGGCTAGCAGAGATCATTTGGGAATGGAAGGGGCAGGCTAGCAGAGATCATTTGGGAATGGAAGGGGCAGGCTAGCAGAGATCATTTGGGAATGGAAGGGGCAGGCTAGCAGAGATCATTTGGGAATGGAAGGGGCAGGCTAGCAGAGATCATTTGGGAATGGAAGGGG
Source organism: Mesorhabditis spiculigera (assembly GCA_958295435.1). Lineage (NCBI taxonomy): Eukaryota > Metazoa > Nematoda > Chromadorea > Rhabditida > Rhabditidae > Mesorhabditis > Mesorhabditis spiculigera. Next base: position 1,075,935 of record CATQJA010002663.1, read on the forward strand.
CAGGCTAGCAGAGATCATTTAGGCACCCTACCTGCATCGAAGACGGATCCTGGCCTGGCAGCGGTTTTCTCCGGATGCAAATTGCGTCGAACATCTTTAGGAGGTAGCCCTGAAGAGTGATTTGAAGAGGATGCGAGCGAGTGAGAGAAAGAGAGAGAGAGAGAGAGAGAGCGAATGTCTGCAATACCTGTATGTAGTCGTACAACTCGATGCAAAGGTATCCACACATCCCTAGCAGCAAGAAGCAGAACGAGATCAGCAGGTATTCCTCGACGCTGGTGAACTGGAAGTTACAATGTCCTTAGTATAACCTAAGCATGGTATGCTTCTTTAAATCGCCGGCTTCCGAACTTACCCGGATCAACAGAAAGCCGGTGGCGATCCCGAGGCTCTCCCAGAAGCGGTAGCTGGCGAAGGCCAAATCTAGGGAATGCCGCCCGACAAGCGCCACCCAAAAGCCTGAAAGGGACGGATATCTCTCGCTTTCTCTTTCCCTCTCTCTCTATCTCGCTCTCTCTCCCGATCGCTCTCTCTCTCTCTCTCTCTCTCTCTCTCTCTCTCTCTTGAAAGTTTAATCAGCATACCATTAATCTGCGTATTCCAAACGCCGTCCGCCATGCCCCAGACGCCGGCCACCACGTAGAAGACCAACGAATCCGACGGGTTCAGCGACCAGATCTGAACCTTGCGAGGAGATGAACACCTTCTCTCTCTCACTCTCTCACGCTCTCTTTTCTCTCTTTCGCACACTCATGAAACCAGGGTGAATTTTGTGAAATCAAAGATCAACCCCACCCACCACCAGCGTGACGATCATCAACATGTTGATGACGGCGCCGAAGACGAACAACGGCATCCGGCCGAACAGCTTGATCAGGGGCCCTGATAGTGGAATAGTCGCAGAGAGCGAGAGGGAGACAGAGGGACAGACAGAAGAGAGGGCCAGGATTAGACTAACCAAAAACGAGGGAGCAAACCGCGTCCGCCACGCCGAACGCCGTCATGACGAACCCGATCTGGGAGATGCCCAGCCCGCACCCGACGAACGACTGGAAAATTGGAAAAATTCGATATCTTTTTAGAAACATCTCTTCCAAGGCACTAACAAGCCCAAAAATCGACCCTCCCAGCGACTAGGTCTAGACAGCTACGCGACGTGGTAAGGCACGAATGTGATCCCTTATTGTTTCTCATCCACAACGGCGGTCTATTGCCGCTATAAAACCGTGTTAACATGGGCGAGATTGAGTATCGCGCAGCTGCCTAGACCCAGTCGATGGAAGGGTCGGTTTCGGGCTTGCCGGTCCCTTTAAAAATACCTTGGTGTAGACGCCGACGACGAACGCCTGCTCGAGCCCGTTGAACAGGGTGAGTGGGATGAGGAGAAGCACCTGGAAAATTCGCAATAGAATCTCCGCGTCTCTCACTCTCTATCTCCTGCTCTCTCTCTCTCTCTCTCTCGCTCGCCTTCTCTATCTAGCTATCACACTCTCTCTCTCTTTTTGTCTCCATCTCTTTAGGTCTCTTGCTCTATTGGACCTACCCTAGAGAGTGCTTTAGAGTTTTATGTCGCTAGAGAGAGAGAGAGAGAGAGAGAGAGAGAGAGAGAGAGAGAGAGAGAGTGAGCGTGAGAGATAGAGAGAAGCGAGTGAGAGAGAGAAAGCGAGAGGGAGAGAGAGCGAGAGAGAGAGAAAGAAGACATACACAGCCTCGCTTACTTACCTTAATATTTGCGAAATTCTTCAATGATTGCTTCAGAATTTGCGCGTCGAACGAGGGCTTCTTTTGGCTAAAAAAAATCCCAAAATGCACCATTAAAGGAAAAAAAAACACGCGCGAAAATTGATTACTTCCGCCGACTAGGTCTAGGCATCTACCAAGAGCCCTCGATTAGCCATGAAAAAGCACCTGCGATCTGTCTAGACCTAGTCTCTAGAAAGAGTCGATTTTTGCGCTTAAAGGGCGTTGAAAAAAAATGTGATTTTGACGCACCGATTGACCGTGTCTTTGTGCAAAGCATTCAAGAACATGCACAGAATCATGACAGCCACGATGGCACACCCCAGATATGCCGTGCATACCTAAAATCCGAATGATGGGTTTTTTAAGGGATTCGTACAGAAAAACAGAGTTAAATATGGACAAATGCGCTATTTAGGTACGTACCGATACAATTGCCGATTGCGGTGGGCGCTCCAGGTTTTTGGCGGCCCTTGCCGAGAGATCCGAGAAATTCTTCGGGTAATCGTGGCCGCAACTAAACAAACCCAAATGATCTCTGCTAGCCTGCCCCTTCCATTCACAAATGATCTCTGCTAGCCTGCCCCTTCCATTCCCAAATGATCTCTGCTAGCCTGCCCCTTCCATTCCCAAATGATCTCTGCTAGCCTGCCCCTTCCATTCCCAAATGATCTCTGCTAGCCTGCCCCTTCCATTCCCAAATGATCTCTGCTAGCCTGCCCCTTCCATTCCCAAATGATCTCTGCTAGTCTGCCCCTTCCATTCCCAAATGATCTCTGCTAGCCTGCCCCTTCCATTCCCAAATGATCTCTGCTAGCCTGCCCCTTCCATTCCCAAATGATCTCTGCTCACGTGTGCATGGCGTGATCGGGTGGCGGCACAGATCCAATCGACGCCTCCAAGATGTATGACGACAACAGATTCCCCCCGACTTGACCGAGGTGGACGACCATGAAGAAGTACCCGAAAAACCTAATTAGAATGCGTAATCGATTATTCATGGTTATAGAGTACCTGACGATGACGGTATTCGGCGCCTCGACGTTCAGCTGCGCGTACCGGATGCCGCACTCGGTGATGTAGGCGCATTTGGCGCCCCAGAGACACGCGCCCGCCACGCCAGCCAGGATTGAGGACGGGATCAGCGAGTAGTATCTGGCGAAAGTTGATTTTTGTCTCCGCCTTTCTCTCTAGCTCTCTCTCTCGCTCTCTCTCTATCTCCCTCTCTCTCTTTCGCTTTCATTAGCTTACCTCGGCAAGAAGTTGGTAAAGATATATAGCGTGTAAATGACCATGGAGATGATCAGCGTCTGCTTGCAGCCGAGCCGGTCGATCATGAAGGAGGGGACGAAGAGGGAGGAGATGGCCAGCGAGACGTAGTGGGCCCTGGAGATAAGGGAATATGCCGCTAGCTCTTTCTATCTCTCTCTCTCTCTCTCTCTCTCTCTCTCTCTCTCTAACTCGCTCTCTCTCATCTCTCTCACTCTCACTCTCACTCTTCACTTACATCAGACTATCCGCCCCCAATCGACTGTTCACCGACGTCTGCAAGTTCTGCAGCCCATGAAATGCGGTGAAGAGGAAGAGAAACGCCACTGAGATGATCCACAAATTTGACTGAAATATGTGGTTATTTTGGAAGTCCAACTTTTCCAATTTACTCCCCCTTACACCCACCTTAATTTTTTGCATAATCTTGTCCGCTCGCCGCTTCTCAGCCCCGCTCATCTGAAGTCGCTTTTGCTTTCGGATGATCTTGGCGATGAAGTCTTGGCTGAAAAAAGTTTTGTTCTCTCCCTTTCTCTCTCTCTCTCTCTCTCTCTCTCTCTCTCTCTATCTCGCTCTCTCTCTCTGTCTTTCTCTCTCTCACTCTCTCTCGCTCTGACTCTCTATCTCTCGTTGTCTTACCTATAAATATAACTGGGCAAGCGTAGTGGTGAGTCCTCGGCCTCGTCGACGCTGTTCATCAACGTCTGCATCGTGATCAGCTTGTCCTGAAGCGTAGGTTTTTTCATGAGTTTTTTTACGCTCGACGCTTTCAAGGAGACGTTTTTTCAGTGAAAGTCGAGTTTCCGTACCGGAACAAGCCCATTTTTTTGCAGAATTTTGCGCTGATTGCCTTTTTTGAAAATCTGCGAAACGATCAGATCGTAAAAGTTATGAAGGTTTTGACGGCGGAAGACCGAGATTTGCTGAGATTGGGCCGTTTTAGGCCTTTTTCGCACTTAAAACATTCTTCACTTTTTGAATCCTATCGTTTCGCAGATTTTGAAAACAGGCTCGGGATCAGCGCGAAATTCTGCACAAGATAGGCTCGGTCCCATAGAAAATATCGACAATCACTAAAAAACGTCTCCCTGTTAGCCGCCGGAGAAGAGCCGTACTCCATTAGGCAATGAAAAGGTAAACGCGCGCGTTGCGTGTTGCGGATTTCGCAAATCCATAGACATCATGTTGCCTTGCTTGTCCCTTTAAAAGGAAGTTTAAATGGGTAAAAACTGACCTTCCGTCTCCTCACCCTCCTTCGACTCCCATGTACGGGACAGTACGGATCGTACTCGTGCTCCGGCTCCAAATCCGCCGGGAATTCACCCATCTCCTCCAGGCTGGCGCCCCGAAACAGGTACGAGCTGGAACGTTACAGATTTAATATCAAATTACTTTTTTGAAAAGACTGATAAGGTAAAAAAGGGCACTGGACTGTTAGCGGGGGAGGGGTTAGCAGAGGGGCAACACTTTTTGGTTTTAGCTTTTTTTAGCGTTTTAGCTTTTTGGCTTTCGGTTCTGGCTCACACAAAAGTTAAAAATAACCGAAAATTTAGACTTTTTTGGCGAGTTTTTTACGGATTTTTGATCAAAACGTCCTATTTTTGAAAATTTTTAGACTTTGTAGGAACTTTTTATCTCTAAAAATCATGTTATATGATAGGAAAATGGTTTATGTTTTGTTATATAGGTTACTATGAAAAATTTCCTTACTTCCTTACCATCGCCGCTAAAAATCCCTCCGCTAACAGTGCAGTACCAAACAAAGTGAATACGAATTCGGTATACTTAAAAACCGACCATTTCTCAGGCTGTGGTGGCCGTTCCTCTTTTTCCTTAGCTGACAGCAGGTCGGTGAATGAGAACTTTTTCTCCTCACGGCAAAATTCGAAGGGACGCTGGCAGAAGTCGTCGAGTGGGTTTTCTGTACGGAAGGCGTTAATGCGAGAGAGCGAGAGAGAGAGAGAGAGAGAGAGTGTGAGAGAGAGAAAGCTAGCGAAATACCTGGTAGCTCCTCATCGGGCGCCGTCTCATGGATGACATCCCGCCGCTTGGCGACAAGCCCGATTTTTTCGAAAAAATTCCGCCCCACTTTCCGGAATGTGTCGAAAGCCGGGGATCTAAAGCAGGATTTACGAAAAAATTTGGTGCGGAGCCTGAGCCTAAGCCTAGGCTTGAGCCTAAGCCTGAGTCCAAGCCTTTCGAATTGTCTGTGTCTTTTGCCTTCAAAGCTCTTCCTTGTATTTGATCGATTTTTAAAGACCGGGAACTTCTAAATTCAAAGTTGGAAAATGTCTGCTCGCGTCAACTAGGTCTAGACAGTTGCGTGCAGCTCCCAAATACTCATAGCAGCGCGCTTTTTCCGAAATCCTCTGGAAGGCTAGCAGAGATCATTTGGGAATGGAAGGCGCAGGCTAGCAGAGATCATTTGGGAATGGAAGGGGCAGGCTAGCAGAGATCATTTGGGAATGGAAGCGCAGGCTAGCAGAGATCATTTGGGAATGGAAGGCGCAGGCTAGCAGAGATCATTTGGGAATGGAAGGCGCAGGCTAGCAGAGATCATTTGGGAATGGAAGGCGCAGGCTAGCAGAGATCATTTGGGAATGGAAGGCGCAGGCTAGCAGAGATCATTTGGGAATGGAAGGCGCAGGCTAGCAGAGATCATTTGGGAATGGAAGGCGCAGGCTAGCAGAGATCATTTGGGAATGGAAGGCGCAGGCTAGCAGAGATCATTTGGGAATGGAAGGCGCAGGCTAGCAGAGATCATTTGGGAATGGAAGGCGCAGGCTAGCAGAGATCATTTGGGAATGGAAGGCGCAGGCTAGCAGAGATCATTTGGGAATGGAAGGCGCAGGCTAGCAGAGATCATTTGGGAATGGAAGGCGCAGGCTAGCAGAGATCATTTGGGAATGGAAGGGGCAGGCAAGCAGAGATCATTTGGGAATGGAAGGGGCAGGCAAGCAGAGATCATTTGCGAATGGAAGGGGCAGGCGAGCAGAGATCATTTGGGAATGGAAGGGGCAGGCAAGCAGAGATCATTTGGGAATGGAAGGCGCAGGCTAGCAGAGATCATTTGGGAATGGAAGGGGCAGGCAAGCAGAGATCATTTGGGAATGGAAGGGGCAGGCAAACAGAGATCATTTGGGAATGGAAGGGGCAGGCAAACAGAGATCATTTGGGAATGGAAGGCGCAGGCTAGCAGAGATCATTTGGGAATTGGGGCCTGTCTAGACCTAGTCAACGGCAGGGATCGATTCTGCGCCCGCTATTCCCCTTGAGGATCCCACCCAATCGTCTCGCCCGGCTCCAACTCGTCGCCAAACCCGGCGCCGGCAAAGTAGTATCCATCCGTGTTCTTGGGGATGAAGGCGAGGGCAAATGCGCGTTGCTCGCTATACCACGCCCCATCAACTACCGTACTCCGGCATTGTTGGTGCTGGGGTTTCTTGCGGAATTCGTGAAATGTGGCGTAGGCGAGGGTGGGTGGGGGTTGTGGAGGGGTCGGCTCGGCAGATGGGTCTCGAGAGGAGCGAGGGCTGTAGAGGGATGAGGTCGAGATCCGGATCGTTAGGGAGGGGAGGTGCGGAGCGGAGGAGGGGCCTAACGAGCTCGTCTTCTGGCGCCGGCGCACCACCTGGCGGGTCAGGCTGGTGTTGCCTGAAGTGAGGAAATACGGTCAGGGGATTGGGATTTTGCACGAGTACCGTACGACGAGATTTCTCTCTCTCTCTCTCTCTCTCTCTCTCTCTCTCTCTTTTTCTCTCTCCCTCTAGAACTCTCGATCTCTCTCGCTCTCTCTCTAGCTCTCTCTTTTCCTCTATCTCTCGCGCTCTCCTTCTCGCTCCCAAATCCTTCAAAAAATGGCTAAAAATCACTGCCAGCAATCCATCAGAGATTCTTTGAGGAATTCCTGAAAAATCCACACACACCCGACATCGACGAATACGTTGCCATCGTCGTGCTGTACGGGTTGACGACGTTGCTCAGCAGCCGTGCATTCAGCCCCTCCCTCGGGGCGCTCATCGACCGTAGATGGTTTCTTATGTGGCTGTGGATTTGCTCTTCGCTCTCGCCGCGCCGTTCCGCGCTCCTGCGCTGCCTATCGGGCTTCCCGCTGCTATTTGGTGCCTCGGCCTGGCCATCCGGGCCTCGCCACGGGAAAATTGGCATCGTGGGGGGCTGTGCTTGGTGCTCTCGTTACAGTAATCGCATCTGTAAACTTCGGACTTTGTATGAAGAAATGAAGGAATGAAAGTACGTTTGATGACAAACTACGGGATAAGTATACGTATTTTCCGCAAAGATTCATTCGGAAAAATGGGGACAAGCTAGCAGAGATCGTTTGGGAATGGAAGGGGCAGGCTAGCAGAGATCATTTGGGAATGGATGGGGCAGGCTAGCAGAGATCATTTGGGAATGGATGGGGCAGGCTAGCAGAGATCAGGTGGTTGGGTGAGAGCGGGGAAGAGAGAGAGAGAGAGAGAGAGAGAGAGAGTGAGAGAGAGAGAAAGAGACGGAGAGAGAGAGAGAGCGAGGGTGAGAGAGATCCAGTTAAAAAATGCAGCCAAAACCGTATAGCTGCATAGATTACAAAAACGAACTCTGCAAATCGGCGCGAAAATTACTGTCACGTTGCTTTAACGAGCTGCCCATCGCGGGAATCGACCCCACTGATGGATTATTAGCATCAAAGTAAAACATAGCTAAGGTTTGGCTAGCTGTCTAGACCTAGTCAACGCAAGGAGTCGATTCCTGAGCCCGTTGGGCCCTTTAAAGTAACACTGGTATTGCTGTAGATCCAGATTTCGGGCCCAAGGCGCCCATAGACATAAATCTCTGGCTGATAGACGGAAGGGACCACCCTGCCCGGCAAATTGGGCAAGTTCTTTATGAGTTGAGGAGGAATCCTCACACTAGCTCTCTCTCTCTCTCTCTCTCTCCATCGCCGCGTACGCAAAAAGCCGCGAGTGATGGCCCACAAAATGGGCCATTGGCTTGCTTGGGCTCCTCAGCAAAAAAGTCATCTCTCATGGCCAACGCCAATGTTGTAATGAGCACCACCACCCGGTTCCGCGAGGAGCCGCAACCAGGGGGGTTTGCGTAAAATTCCGTTACGCTACGCCGAACACTTGGGAATTGGTGGGGTAGGCTAGCAGAGATCAGTTGGGAATGGAAGGGGCAGGCTAGCAGAGATCATTTGGGAATGGAAGGGGCAGGCTAGCAGAGATCATTTGGGAATGGAAGGGGCAGGCTAGCAGAGATCATTTGGGAATGGAAGGGGCAGGCTAGCAGAGATCATTTGGGAATGGAAGGGGCAGGCTAACAGAGATCATTTGGGAATGGAAGGGGCAGGCTAGCAGAGATCATTTGGGAATGGAAGGGGCAGGCTAGCATAGATCATTTGGGAATGGAAGGGGCAGGCTAGCAGAGATCATTTGGGAATGGAAGGGGCAGGCTAGCAGAGATCATTTGGGAATGGAAGGGGCAGGCTAGCAGAGATCATTTGGGAATGGAAGGGGCAGGCTAGCAGAGATCATTTGGGAATGGAAGGGGCAGGCTAGCAGAGATCATTTGGGAATGGAAGGGGCAGGCTAGCAGAGATCATTTGGGAATGGAAGGGGCAGGCTAGCAGAGATCATTTGGGAATGGAAGGGGCAGGCTAGCAGAGATCATTTGGGAATGGAAGGGGCAGGCTAGCAGCGCTTCTTGACGGAGTAATCAGGAAAAACAGCAAGATTGAAGTGATAGTTTTGCAAGTTTAGAACCTGGCAAACTAGCAGAGATCATTTGTGGATTGGTGGGAGCTGGCAGTGATTCTTTAAACAAACAACAAGGAACGAAAGATGCCACAGCTGGGAATGCAACACTTTCAGCCGTTCCTTCCTCAACCCCCCCCAATGTTTGATGGCCCTGAAGGGGTACGAGAAGTGGGGGAGTGTAAGGGGTATCATAGTGTAGTGAGAGAGAAGGAGAGAGAGACAGAGAGAAAGAGAGAGAGAGAGATGGCCACATGCGGCAGCTTCCCGCTATTTATCACACCTGCCCCCCATCCACAGCCAAATCCACACAGGTATCTAGGCCCTCGGCCGGAGGGAGGAAGAACAAATCGGCATTTTAAAGGGACTGACAAGTGCCAATGAATTTTATGCCGTAATCTATTGGCAAAACTTTTAAAAATACCCAAGACTTAGTACATAAATGACTGCCTTTAATTTTGAGAAATGGATCGGCCTTAGGAAAAAAGGATGGGCACAAATTTTACGTAGTTTACATTTTACCTGTCGTAATGGTTTCAAGGGATAAAAACATCAAAACGGCAAAAATTGAGGTAATTTTAAGTCATAATTCATTGGGCAAGCGATCGATTGTGATGCCGCCCTCTTACGGGCTTGTATTTTTTGTTCGCTCCCTTTCTCACTCTCTCTCACTCTCTCTCTCTCTCTCTCTCTCTCTCTCTCTCTCTCTCTCTCTCTCTCTCTCTCTCTCTCTCTCTCTTTCTCTCTCTCTTTCTATTTCTCTCTCCCGCTCTTTCTTTTAGTCTAGCTCTCTCTCTCTCTCTCTCTCTCTCTCTCTCTCTCCCTGCGAACTCTAAAGATACGCAACGCGTATAACTTTTAGGGTAGGCTAGCAGAGAACTTTTGACCTCCCTTACCAATTTTTCTTAACTTTCCGATTGTTAGTTATGTACTGTACTGTATATGTAATGCTTCGTAGCGTGAATAATTACTTACTAAAAACCATAATCTAAACCGTACTTGCTTCGATGGCGCTTCTCCGACCGCTCCTCCTCCAATATCTCCTTCCCAAGCGCCTCGAGCTCGGCCTCATCGAGGTTGAGCAGTATCTAGAAATTCGGGGTTACGGTAATGCTCAAGTGCAACGTTTAGACAGCACAGAGACAGTAAACAGGGTCGACAGAGACAGCGCGTGTTTTAGGAAGAGAGGAAAATTTCGGAAAATGGTTACGGTAGTCTTCAAAAATAGGTTTTCCACCTCCTTATGCTCGTGGCTGAGACGCAGGCTGCGGCTGGAGAGATTCTAGGAATTGGGGCAGGTATCGACACGCAAAAAATGGGATACGGTACCACACAATGTTGTAGTTTGCGCAAAACAACCACAACAAGCTATAACTTGAACGACTCATGCAACAAAAAACAGCCTTCAAGGGGCTGAGAAGCGCGAAAATCGACCTCCTTATCGCCAAGGTCTAGACAGCTGTGATTGGCGCTTCCACTCTTGCCTTAGCGTTTGCATAGCCGTCTAGCGGCTAGACCTAGCCGGAAGAATGGCCGATTTGGCACTTCCTAGCTCCTTTAAAATGCGAGCTGCATACCCCATGCAACTTCGACGAGGCGCCCGATTTTTCGCTGGCCGACCGATGGACGCCTTTGGGCTGAAACGAAGGTAAAAGCAGACAAGGCAAGCTAGCAGAGATCATTTTGGAATCGAAGGGGCAGACTAGCCGAGATCATTTGGGAATGGAAGGGGCAGGCTAGCAGAGATCATTTTGGAATGGAAGGGGCAGACTAGCAGAGATCATTTGGGAATGGAAGGGGCAGGCTAGCAGAGATCACTTTGGATGACACAAGACACAAAGGCGGGTTCCAGCGTAGCAACAAAAAGCGGAAGCAGGCTATAATTGAGCGAAAGCTTTAGAAGCAAGCAGGTTTAAGCGCAAAGCCAGCGATGCGAGGGAGGGCTTCAAACAATCAAATCAAAAAAAAATCAAAACTCAACTTACCCCGCGCGGAATCGGCGAGCATGAGCGTCGTGGGCCCGAGAACTAAAATTGTAATTTTTTTCAGGTTTTTCATGTTTTGGCCATTGGATCGGTTTCTTTTCTGGCTCTATCTCTCTCTTTCTCCCTCTCTCACTCTCACTCTCTCTCCCCCTCTCTCTCTATCTCGAAAGGGTTGTTGAATCAGAATCGACCCTGGCCTTCAACTAGGTCTAGACAGCTAAACCCGCCGCCAGAAGCGGCATTGAATCCTCCAATCCAACAGCAACGGCGGAACGGGTGAGATAGTGAGAGAAAGAGGGTGGGAGAGAGAACGAGAGAGAGACAGTGAGAGACAGAGGGTTGATGAATCCCTGTCACGCTGCATTAAAAACCGACCCCGGCCGGGCTGAGGTACATAACAGAAATATTTCTTAAACGAATATAGAAACCACGGCACCTCACTGTCGACCCCAGAGACCTTTGAGGGGCTTCTCGTAGTACGGGTTCCGTCGGCTTCATCCCCGCCCAGCGGCTCGTCCACCAGGTCCCACGCGTTTCCGTCCATGGCCCTGGCGAGAGATAGAGATAGAGAGAGAGAGAATGAGAGAGCGAAAGAAAGAGAAATTTAGAGAATTAGAGATGCAGATGGTGCCCTTCCCGAGGGCGAGAATCACCTCCACGTGTGGCTGAATGGGTGCCCCGGGGCGTTGGAAAGACCCTGTAAAAATTTTATAGCTTTTGGCTAGATACTAGACAAAGGGTCTCTGCTTGCCTGCCCGAATTCCAGTTCTTTCCTCACAAGCGGGGGGAGGCTAAGTTTATTTTCCATTAGGTACAGGACTGTTAGCGGGGGGAGAGGGGCATTTTTAGCGGGACAGAATTGTTATCTTTCCACCCAAAACTACCAGTTAATGATCAATACTGTATCTTTAAGATGTTCTTAGTAGTTTTTGATGGCCAGGAAGTCCTAGAAAATATTTTTTACTTGTGAAAAATCGATGATTTTGACATTTTTGCGCATTTTTCATGAATTTTTGACAAAAAAGCCGAAAAATTCGAGAATAGCTACGATATTTTATGATCTTTTTGCTGGTAACCCCCCTGTTAGCAGATAAATACCCGTTTCTCAAATTCGAACAAGAATCCAAATGTGTAAGGGCAGGCTAGCAGCGATTCTTTGCGGAATTCAAGTGATGGTAACTTGCAAGCGGAAGACGGTCCCATCAGCTAACTCAGAGATTCTTTGATGAAACGCCAAAATAGACTAGCAGAGGTTCTTTGAGAATACCAAGCAGAGGGGCAGGCTAGCAGGGCTGCTTTGCGGAAGCTGCCAACCGAAAAGCCGTGCAATTTGTGCCCTCGGGATATCACTGCCGCCAGCTACTAGCCCCGGCCATTCGAAAAGACAAGCCGTACAAGAAAGACGCACAAAACGGAAAGGGGAGACAAACAGACAGAGACATCAAGAGACAAGCATGCCCTCGGGGCACACGATGTGTAAGGAGAAGCCACAGGGATACGGCCCTGTTGCTCCACAAGAAGCGGCCGGAAATGAGCGTGTGTATGTCACGATTGAATTGCCGGAAAAAAGACAGGGGCAGGCTAGCAGAGATCATTTGGGAATGGAAGGGGCAGGCTAGCAGGGATCATTTGGGAATGGAAGGGGCAGGCTAGCAGAGATCATTTGGGAATGGAAGGGGCAGGCTAGCAGAGATCATTTGGGAATGGAAGGGGCAGGCTAGCAGAGATCATTTGGGAACGGAAGGGGCAGGCTAGCAGGGATCATTTGGGAATGGAAGGGGCAGGCTAGCAGAGATCATTTGGGAATGGAAGGGGGCAGGCTAGCAGAGATCATTTGGGAATGGAAGGGACAAACCTGCAGAGGTTTTGTAGCCTTAACGTAACCTTGAAAAGGCCTAAATCTTCACGCATTTCTCAACCAGTTACGCCACCAAATTTGGGGCCCCTAAGGCCCCCCAATCATCTGGCGGGCCTGAGAAGCTTTGCCTGTCCGCGCTAGAGTGATAAGCCCGGTGGTGGACACTTTGGACTTCCCCCAGACGGCACTTGCCCTCAATGTTATTGCCTATTTTTAGCGCAGCGCGCTGCTAATCTGCCTCCCAAAAATTGCCCTTTATCTGGTTAGATATACCTATTTCGCTATTTTATATCATAAACGTGTTTAAGAACATTTTAAAGGGGCTTGAAGGCAATTTCTCTAGACCTAGGCTCGGGAAGGGGTCGATTTTCGCGCTTTTTGGTACCTTTAAAATAGAATTTTGTATTTTTCAGGATACCCACCCCTCTGACTCAGCACCAAAATATGCTAATCCTCGACGAGTCGGCCCCGCTGCTCGGCCGACCGGGTGGGTTCAGTTTTCACAAACTTTTTGTTTGAATTTGTTGGGAAGTGTCTGTCAGGCAATATCTTGCTCTCTCTCTCTCTCTCTCTCTCTCTCTCTCTCTCTCTCTGTCCTGGTCTCCCCCTCTTTCTCTCGCAATTGTCTCGAATTAATTTGCTTTTCAAAATTCTATCGTAACCATGGCCAGAAAAGGCTCATAAATGAACAGCTTCAGCTTAATTCCACAGCTTCTCCACCCTTTCAAAATTTTATGAGGCACCGTCTTTGACAGACAGCCGCCCCTTCCAAACCCCCCGGAAATGGACAGCCCGCCGAATATTTGGGTGCTTTTTAAAGGGCCCTATCTGCTCTGTCTCTCCATTCTTTACTATCTACGGCAACAGCTCGAAGTTGACGCCTATTTTGCGGGCTTTTCGAGGAGGTCGCGGATTTGTAGATGGTTTCGCGAAGTATGTGGAGATATCAGCATCCGTCTCGCTCTCGCTCTCTCACGCTCCCTCTCTCTCACTCTGTCTCTCTCGCTGTCTATCACTGTCTCTCGCTTTCGGGCCAGCATTTTGGAAAATATCCAAAATTTTCAATATTTTTTCCGAGGCAAAAACCCCCAGCATTTGTTTTGAAAATATTCGGCGCCTGGGACTGCCACTGTCTCCACGGCAAAACAAACTTCAATCAATGCATTTTTTCACGAAACTCTCCTTTTCGGGAATATTTTTAACTTCGCCTATTCCCAAATGATCTCTGCTAGCCTGCCCCTTCCATTCCCAAATGATCTCTGCTAGCCTGCCCTTCTATTCCCAAATGATCTCTGCTAGCCTGCCCTTCTATTCCCAAATGATCTCTGCTAGCCTGCCCCTTCCATTCCCAAATGATCTCTGCTAGCCTGCCCCTTCCATTCCCAAATGATCTCTGCTAGCCTGCCCCTTCCATTCCCAAATGATCTCTGCTAGCCTGCCCCTTCCATTCCCAAATGATCTCTGCCAGCCTGCCCCTTCCATTCCCAAATGATCTCTGCTAGCCTGCCCCTTCCATTCCCAAATGATCTCTGCTAGCCTGCCCCTTCTATTCCCAAATGATCTCTGCTAGCCTGCCCTTCTATTCCCAAATGATCTCTGCTAGCCTGCCCCTTCCATTCCCAAATGATCTCTGCTAGCCTGCCCCTTCCATTCCCAAATGATCTCTGCTAGCCTGCCCCTTCCATTCCGAAATGATCTCTGCTAGCCTGCCCCTTCCATTCCCAAATGATCTCTGCTAGCCTGCCCCATCCATTCCCAAATGATCTCTGCTAGCCTGCCCCTTCCATTCCCAAATGATCTCTGCTAGCCTGCCCCTTCCATTCCCAAATGATCTCTGCTAGCCTGCCCCTTCCATTCCGAAATGATCTCTGCTAGCCTGCCCCTTCCATTCCCAAATGATCTCTGCTAGCCTGCCCCTTCCATTCCCAAATGATCTCTGCTAGCCTGCCCCTTCCATTCCCAAATGATCTCTGCTAGCCTGCCCCTTCCATTCCCAAATGATCTCTGCTAGCCTGCCCCTTCCATTCCGAAATGATCTCTGCTAGCCTGCCCTTCTATTCCCAAATGATCTCTGCTAGCCTGCCCCTTCCATTCCCAAATGATCTCTGCTAGCCTGCCCCTTCCATTCCCAAATGATCTCTGCTAGCCTGCCCCTTAAAAACCCGATATTGCACCATTACCGTACCCTAATTCCAGGAGCGTCATCCCCTCCCGGCTGTGCGCGAGAGCATCATGAAGGACCCCCCACATCCGGGCCCGCAGATTCTGGAGCTGAAGCAGGTGGGCAGGCAACAGATGACGTGCAATGGCCTTTGCCTGACGATGAAACGCATGATTTCTACCGTAAACACTCGCTGCTGCTGAGAAATGCGCTTGAAAAGGTTGCTGGGCAAAAAAATAAGAGAGAGAGAGAGAGAGAGAGCGAGCGTTTTTATGCTGTTCCGTTTTCAAAGCAGATTTTCATGTGGTTTTGGCGTGCCGTGAAGCTGTCTAGGCCTAGTGCACGAATGGGTAGATCCCGCCGCATGCCGGTCCCTTTAATCCGGCGCCCGTAAATGCGACACCGCCCCGGCGGCTTTTCAATATCCCGCAAATCCGGGGCCCATTGTCCTGCTTGGGCCCCAGCCCCGCTATTTATTTTATACCCCCCCCGTTGCGAATAAAACACAAGGAAATCGATTCGCGCCCCAGACATTCGCCCCCCGCTTCCCGATTTTCCGTCTGATTCATCGCTTACATAAATTTACGCGCGGCGCGTCGCGTGTTTTTACGGCTGAAATCGGAAACTAAAAAGTCATTTATTCATTTTTGCTATCAATTTTGGGCCTAAAAACCAAACTATCTTCTTCGAAAATCCATTCGTGGCTTTATTTCTATTTTATTCCGATCTAATCTGAACAAATACGACTAAAACCATCGAAAACCACGTTTTGCCGTGATTTTTCTGATTGAAAAAGCAAGAATACCATTTTTTAACCCTAAATAATAAATAATCGATTATAAAGGGTATTCCTGATTTTATTCTTACCATTCTTCTAACAAAAACTTGCTAATAATCCAAGGAATCCATATTTCTAATTACTATTGATTGAAAACTGCCAAAAGCGTTTTCTAAAAACTCTTCTCCGCTAAAAAACGATGCACGCGGCCGCCTACACCCCGAATGACTACCAAATGGTGCCATTTTTATCGGATGGCACGACGCGGGGATGCATTAGACAGGTTTGATAATTTAAAGGGATCAGAATGACAAAACTTCACATGAATTTTTCGATTTTCACACAGTGGAACTTGTATGACCCGATTTTAGTGGCCTACGTTTTCCTTACATCGTGCCACCCGCGTGGCACGTTGTAAGGAAAAAGGTAAAATGTTACGTGTAAGAACGAAAAACTGCAGGCTCCTCAACCTGCCTTCATCACCAAAAAAACACAAATGCTGCCGCGTTTCAGGCTCAAAAAGTGGCCCGGCTAGTCGTATATTGCATAGGTCGCCCGGGTTTTGAGCGTGACGCAAACTGATAAGCCGGCTTAACCCACGCGCTATCATATTTGGCCTTGCCACCGCGGCCCGGCGCCATTGATTTTCAACGAAATTCGCCGTGCATTCTCAGCTAGCCGAAGGTTGTTGTCGCCTTCAAAATGAACAATTGCCACTTTTTCGGAATTTCAGTAAAATTAATGAACTTTAGCGCCATGGACACGAAAAAAAAAACGATGGTCGGACCGTTTTTATGATCCATAAACCTTAGAAACATAGTTTTTTATGGATTTTTGATACTCTAAGGTTATTTTCGACGAATTTAACAAGAATTTCTTTGTTTTAAAAGCCAAAATATCTTTCTCAAAGCTTCAGAACAAGAAATATTATCGTCAACGTAATAACCGCAATTTTTTTTATTCCTAAACATTCTAACGAAAATTTTTCTTGCGAAATTTAGCCGATTTTTCCTTTTTACCAGTGAGGGCAAGAGTACGCCCCACTACTAAGTTGATAGCGGTCACGTGCGCTCTCTGCATTTTCGCCCGGATTTAGCTGGGCTACTCCATTGTCCCCCAATCAACAAACGTTAAAAACTTTTTTCTATCTGAATCATGCCCTTTTTTCAGCTCCAAATGGTGCGGGGGCGCGCGTCGAACCGGACACGAAGCAGCCAGGCCAGCAGCCAGTCCGTCAACACTTCAGAGGGGTTGGGAAGACGGCCCCTTCTTTATGTACTTTTCCAGATTTGACGCGGATCCCGTCAACTACGAAGAAGCCCTCGAGCAGCTTCCCCCAGATGAGAAGGACCTGGGCGAGCGGCTGAGGCGGCATTTACAGTTCTTCTTCCTGGACCCCATGGAGAAATGGAAGGTTAGTGGTCGTTTCATAAAAGGAAAGGCTCGCCTAGGTTCGCCGGCAATTCCCCTTCAAGCTGGCGCTGCAAATTTTCAAGATTATCCTCGTGACGTCACAGGTTTGGATAGCCTTCCTCGTAAACGCCAAAATTCTCGTTCAGCTAATCCTCTTCGCCGAGATGAGGATGTCGCACGTCGATTTTATGGAGGACACGAATACGGTGATGCGACACAAGTTTTTAAAGGTATAGTCCGAGTCTCTGGGCTTGAAATTGGGACCTTAGAACTGGGACGACGACCGGGATGCCGTGCAATATCCTCCGAGCGAGGGCCGATATGCCGTTTACGACGGGAAGGGCATCTTCGAGCATTTGGGCTTTATCATCACGGCGGTGAGCTTTATCGGGGTTTCCCGCTCTTTTTTATATAAGTAAAGCTTTCTTCATGCTTCTCGCTCAATTCTAGTCTCTGAATTGTTCTTTCGCATTATCGGGGGGAGCCGAGTTTTTTTCCTATACGTCCAGAAACCCCTAATAGGGGTATAGTAAGGATTTTAATAGTGTTTTAGTAGAATGTAACTATTTTCGAATGGAAAACAATAAAAAACTTCTAAAAATCTTCTTTCTAACAACATTTTGGTCGAAAATTGGGTTTTTTAGGCAGAAAATCTATATTTTTGTATTTTTAAAGAAATTTTTGAAAGTTTAACGCGAAAGAACCATATCACTTTAGAGATAGTTCTCTGCTAGCGATTTACGAAAAGATCAAAGATATGCTTTTTTCAGTACTACTCGATCCAAAACGAGTCGTTCGCCTCGTTCAGCTACGACAGCCACAAGTTCTCGATCGCGCACTTCATGAGCCGCAACGCGTCGCTGAACGCCGGCATCAAATTCGACGACATCCCGCCGATGCAGGTACATTTGCATCTGGTCTTCTCCACTAGCCTGTTACTTTAGTTGTGCTTCGACCGGATAGCAAGCGTGACGGTGAAGAACAACACCTACGAATTCGACATCAACAATGTTTACGGTAATTTTTGCATTTTGCGCTTGAAAATCGCTTGTTCTAGAGTGTTCCGCGCTGAACTTGACGGAGGCGGAGGTGGCCAGCATCCACGAGGACCCGATGAGAGTTGAGGAGGCTTTCAAGAAGCGATCGATCACCTTCAAGTTGGTCGTTTCTCTTTTTTTGACGATCTACCACTTATTTTTCAGCCCGGAGGACGCGCTAAGGATCTCGAAGATGATCCTCAAGTTCAG
The DNA here is from genome assembly GCA_958295435.1 of Mesorhabditis spiculigera. NCBI lineage: Eukaryota > Metazoa > Nematoda > Chromadorea > Rhabditida > Rhabditidae > Mesorhabditis > Mesorhabditis spiculigera. The sequence goes on from CATQJA010002663.1 coordinate 1,094,139, forward strand.
CCTGCGCACCATTCACTTTGCCCCCGTGACGGCGGATCAGACCCCGGAGTGCTATCGCATTAATGTAATTAATTTTGTGAAGTTCAATCTAGCTGTATTTTTTCTGCATTTTGGGCGATTTCCTATCTACTTTTTACCAGTTTTTCGGCTAGACAATTCGTAATATAGCTTTTAAAAAAAGCAACGTGAATACTGGCGCAGATTTAGAAATTGCTAGCCAAAAAGATTCCAAAGACGAATTTTCCACGAAGTGAAAATGCCCTTTTTTCACGTTTAACCCGTGTTTTCAGGTCTCGCTGATCTTTGACAACTCGCGGCACACCGGCCAGGTGCACGTGCTCATCCAGACGGAGATCAACTACGAGCACGTCTGCAATGGGCGCATTTTGAAAGGTATTTCGTGTGTTTGAACCTTTGAAAAATTCCACTTTTACACATGACCAAATGGCTTTCTGCTAGTATTTCACGCAAAAATTCCGGGTTCGATTCCCGTCTAGGCTTTTACACAAAAATCAAAAACGTTCACTTTTTAGGTAGCATCCTGCCCTACGACACCGTCCTCATGGCGGTCATCGACGTCCTCGTCCTGTTCATGTGCCTGGCGTCGCTCATCCTCTGCTCCCGTGCCCTAATCAAAGCGCACCTTCTTAAAAATGTTTGTTATTATCTAATTGCAATTCTTGGATTTTCAGAAGACGGTCGACTTCTTCGAGAAGGTGCTCCAGCAGCCGATAATGCTCAGCGATCGATTGGAATTTGTGAATTTATGGTAATTCTTGTCATTTCTCTGGAATTCAAACCTCTAGGTACGTGATGATCCTCGTCAACGACGTGTGCATCATCATCGGCACCGTTTGCAAGGTCACCATCGAGTTCAGGGTACGGCCTTGATTTAGAATTCATTAGTGACGTTTTTAGGATTTTGACAATGACATCTTCACGATGACGGGCATTTTGTTGGGCGTCGGCACGCTGCTCGTCTACGTCGGCGTGCTGCGCTACTTCAAGTTCTTCAACAAGTACAATGTGAGGGATTTCGCTGCTTTTTTGTTTAACCAACGTGTTTAGATTCTGATGTTGACGCTGAAGAAGTCGCTGCCGAACATAATGCGGTTCCTTAGCTGCGCGGCCGTCCTCTACACGGGTTTCCTGTTCGCCGGCTGGCTGATTATCGGGCCGTACTCGATGAAGGTGCGGCCGATTTTTCGAATTGCTAAAATTTTTCTTTGTCATTTTAAAGATATTTTTACTAAAATTCCCTTTTCTTAACACCGGCTCAGTGCCGAGCTGCTAGAATGTTTAGAATTATAAATTTTTGGCTTTTGTTAAAAGTAAAAAAAAACTGTCAATAAAACCAAAAATTGGATCAAAGCAAATTAAAAATTTCATGAAAAATGCGGCTCACGAACGAACGAAAAATGAACGAACTCACATAAGCAGTTTTTAGTGTTTTTGAGTGTTGTCTCCACTTTTTATTCAGTTTTATCAATTCCAGTTCCGCACGCTGTCGTCCTGCTCAGAGGCGCTGTTCTCGCTGGTGAACGGCGACGACATGTTCGCCACGTTCTACACGATCGCCGACAGCAACACGACGATCAAGGTTTAGGAACCCAACAATATCATTCGAAACCCGATTTTCAGGTGTTCGGCACGATTTACATCTACATCTTTGTCTCGTTGTTCATCTACGTCGTCCTCTCGCTGTTCATCGCCATCATCATGGACGCGTACGAGGTGGTCAAGGTGAGGACAGCCATTTTAAAAAATCACGGCTCTCTTATAATTCCATTTTTTTGTAGGGTCTTAGGCGGCCTCAATCCATACTTTATTAAGCTTAATAATTTTATTCGACTTTGATGCTAATTTTTTTTATTTTTGACGCCTTACCATTGCAGGACCGCTACGCCTCGGATGAGCACTCGTTCGAGCGCTCCACGCTGCGCGACTTCATGGCCACCGCGCCGGCCATCTCGCTCGACGCGCCGAACATCCAGGCGCAATTCGCGCCCTCGAATCTGCTCAACCTCGGTCGGTACGCACTTCCCCTTACTAACCACCGCTAACCGTCGATGTACGGCATGCACGCGCGCACGGCACACGCATGGCAATGGGCTAGGTTAGAAGCGGGCTTACGGAACTTGGAGTGTGGCGTAGCTTTCCGTGGCTTTTGGCTGTTTTTTTAAGAAACTCATTTGCTTCACCTCAATTTCCGCTAGCCAATTTTCCCGCCGGCTTTGCCTTGCGTGTCCCGGCGGTGCGTTGCTTGCCCTGCCCGCACGGCTCGAATGGCTCGATGCACGATACCGCTTTTGTGGGAGGATGGTGATGGTTTTTGTCGCATTCTTTTTTGTTTATTAGCCACGGTTTCTGCCAAAATTTTACGTTTCTTTATTGAGCGGTAAAATAGCTGATTTTGGTTGTTTTGGGCTGGCAAAAGACCGATTTTTTCAAAAATAGCTAATTTTCTTTAGGAATTTGTAGAAATTTTGCTAATTCTCAGCCTTTAATCGAGCTAAATTATGGTTTGAAATAAGTTCCGTAATAAGGAATTTGTTTGTGATTTGAAATTACGGCGTATTTTTCTTATGGAATCTCTGTTTTTCTTGGATTTTAACACCGAATTGTGAAAGTTTTCGGATTTTTCAGCTATGGCTTCATAGAAAAAAATGGTGAATTTTAATTGTTTTTACTTCTAAAATCTGAAATTTTTAGCTTGCATTTTCCATTTTGTCACTAAGTTTTTCTAGCTTTCTATTGCCCCCTCGCACGGTTAACTCCGGGGAATTTCCGGTGACGGCTTACGCTTTATTTCACATCCGTTTTCACGTCTATTTTTGCTTCGTTTAGTGGCTGGCAACGACTCGAATAGCGTGCGAGCGCTCGAGGCGATCGACCGGATGCGCGACCGGATCCGCGACTCGCTGGCCGGCACTAGGTTTGTGCTTTTCTCTAATACGACGCATACGCCTGCCATAAGTAGAGCACCTTCTAACATTCGAGCGGTTCTTTTGCAGCTTTTTCAGTGATATTTTGCGAATTTTGCCTTGAATAGAAAGTGCCAATGTATTTTTTCTAAGATTTCTGGGCTCCGTAGAAAATTAATGACGCGTTGGTTCTTTTGATTTATCCGGGGGGATAAATTTGTCTTCTTAGGAACCACTTTTTTTAAATATAGATAGTGGAAGTGTTTCTAAACTGTAATTTTTTGCTATCCCTAAACGCAAAAATTTTCAAAATATACAAAAATATTGATTTTTCCACTAAAAATGATCGTTTTTGGCCCAAAATTCGACTCCTTGAAGATATTTCAAAGTTTTTAAATAGTTTTTCTAGCTAAAATTTAGTTTTATTTTACCAGAAAAAATTAGGAAAAGGCACCTTGCAATCCAGAACGAAAATTTCATTTCGCCTTCAAACCGTAAAAAATAGACATTTTGAAAGGCACTTTAATATAACTATTTTATTATATCACCATTTCCAGGTTCGAGTCGTTCGCGAACCCAATCCACGACGGTCAGCCAGCAACACCTGGCCACGACGCTTTCCAGCTGAGGAACGGCAGCGCCGGCGGGCCCGTCTTCGACCCGTAGCAATGTGTAGTCCCGCGTAGTTCTTTCTTGCTTTTTGCTGTCCGCCCCCGTCCACCGTACACCACTTTTTAGCTCTGCCTTTTTTTGCTTTTCCACTGACTCCCCCCGTCTCTTTTCTAACTTTGTCCGAATTTATGTGAAGCGACTCTCGGTGCTGGCCGCGTTTTAAAGGGGTTGCGAAGGTTCGTGTTTTTCGTAGATTTCCCCGCCTTCAATAGCCCTTTAAAATCCAAATCCCCCTTTTACGTCAAATCCCGAGCCAAAGGGTGTGTGCAGTTTGTGATCCGCCCTTTCCCCTGCCCTACTGGTTTTCCCCCCCGACATTTTCTCTCAATTTTCTCTCTCGCTCGCAGGATTGCTATTTTCAGCCAGGCGCTCACACTCTTTTTGAAAATGCGTGCTAAACCCGAGATTTTCCTGGGGGTCTTTTTCAACCTTGGTGAATTTTGGGAATTTCTTGAACGTTGTTGCATGCAAATTTAGGCTTTTGACAGAATTTTTGGGTGTTTAAAAGTATTTAAACTCTTGAATTAAAATTAACCAGGGTTGAAAAGCCGCTTCGCGACTTTTCAACCCTGGCCCCGTCTCGGACCACATGCTGTTTTGCCATTTGCATAATTGTGCTCTATTCAGAAGACAAAAAAAAAATGATAATCAACCTCTTCGCAGCTCACTTCCGGTCTATGCTAATAAACCTAACAAAGAGGTATTTACAAACACCTAAATTTAGTTGCGAAAATGGCTAATTTTTAAAAATCTGTTATGTGTGCAGTGATCCCTATACCATTACGCACTTAATGACGTATCATACGTAGCCCAATACCCGTCCATTCTTGAGATATCCTCCGGACAGACATCCGGAAATGGATGCAAAGTGGCACACACACACACACAAACACTATTTTTTTATATATAGTAGGATTACATTTTTTTGGAAGCTGAATTAAATTCCTGACCCTCTAATCCGATAATGGAGATTTTGTAAAAATGAAATTTGATTCCTACAAAATTTACGCCCTTAAATTCAAAGTGGAATTTAATTTTTTAAGCTAAAGTTGAATTGCTGACCTTCTAATTCGAAAATGCGGCTTTTAAAAAATTTCCGAATGGCCTGAAACTTGCAATTTGCATGCACTAATGGCAAAAATGGCGCCAAGTACGGGGAATTTGAAAAATGCCGATTCTAATTGCGAAAATCCCCCTCCGCGTGCTCCACTTCATCGTTTCTTGGGTATAACAAATAATCTTACTTATCCCTTTTTTCACTCCCCATTTGCTCAACACTTTCTAGCGGCCTTTACCTATATACTAAAAATATACGCTGTAGATACTTTGCACTTATACGTCGGATTCTACACTGTGTGATACGTTTCCACCCCGTTTTTTTACGCCTGTGAATGCATAATAATTTTTTGTGACTTTGAGATGTAATTTTTTTATACTGTAATAAACACTCACACATCAAGCCTCTAGCCCCGTGCCGGAAAGTGCCACCCGCAACATTGTTATTTTTATTTTTGGAAGACGCTCGTTTTTCAACCCTAATTTTGGATTAGCAGACTCGAATACGCTTGAAAACTCTACAAGCTATATATCCGTTTTTAGTCCCCATGCGTAAGCCATTAGGATAATTTTTTAGTAGTGCCGTATGTCGTAAATAATCGGTTTTCATATATCTCAATTTTAAGGCTGTTCTTCTACGAGATTCGGAATTGCTGGGGCAACCGACCCGTGATAGAAATGGAAATTAGCTCGCTTAATCGTTTAATAAAATAAAATTCTAATTGTATTTTGTAAAATTAAACAGATAATTGGGTTTTTGGGTTTGTGCGCTTTTTGGTCCTTGTTCATGCATTTTGGACCCAAATTTTCTCGGAAAACGAATTTTCTCATTTTTTTAATCGATTTTTATATCTAAAACTGTTTAAACTACTATAAAACCGAGTTATAATTTGGTCTGGAAAAATTTGGTGTGCGCCTGCTACCCCCCCGCTAACAGTCCAGTACCTAAAAAAATTAGAAATAGAAGCTAGAAATTAAATTCATCATTTCTAAAATTGATTTATGTCATCAAAATCCTCAAAAGACCTAATTTCACTGCAGAGTATGTCGATTCAGTCCCTGTCCCAGTCAGCCAACAATATGACCTTTCAGACTGTTTACCTCGCCGATCGGGCCGGTTGTTTTTGACAGTCGTCTACACCGCCACCATCTCTGCCCCCTCCACAAATCATGTGCTCTCTCACCGGCCGTCCTGCCATGGCCCTTTATCGCACAGTCTCCACGGGCACGGCCAGCTGCACCGCGCCCGCAGCCAGGTAAATAATTCATTTTTCGGCTGTTTTTCGTATATTCCCGATTTTAAAGGGACTAGGAAGTCAAATGATGATCCCAAGAGGCCCTTTGCATTTCTCAATACAAATTGTATTGGTTTTTGGATGATTTTTCGATTTTAAAGGGACTGGCAGGTAAAAATTACCGCCAGAAGCATTCTTTTTTGCGATTTTAAAGGGACTGTATAGTCAGTATTCAGATGACACTTGACACTTTGCAAGTCCATCTTTTATGGGTATTTTGTCCATTGTTACTAATTTTTTAGATTCTATTGGGATCGTCAAGTCAAATCTAACCTCGGCTTAGAGAGACAATGAAGCCAATATTCTAGTGGCTTTTGGCAATTGATCAATCCAAATTTTATTAATTTTCTCCTCTTAGCTGATGTTTCGATATTAAAGGGATCGTCACGTTCTCGTTTCAATCGGTTAAAGGAGCTGTAAAGCCAGATTTCTCTCCGGTTTTGTCAGCGTCCATTTTTATTCCTGTTCGATTTGGCATTAGTGGATTCGTGTTTCATTTCTTGAGTTGAAACCCTATTTCTTACAGAAGAAGCTTCGCAACGATGGCCGAGCCCGGGGAAAGTGTGGTGGAAAAGGCCGAGGTGATTTTTGTCTAACGATACAAATGTTTCAAATTTGCTAAAGTTAATGCAAAAAAAACCGAATTCCAGATGCGCCGATTCATGATGGATTGTCTCGCAAAAGCTGGAGCTGACCATGGGCACGCCGAGCAGCTGGCGGAAGTGTTGGTGGAAGGGGATTATCGTGGACATTACAGTCATGGACTGAATAGACTCGGTTGGTACTGAATTTCTCTCTCTCTCTCTCTCTCTCTCTCTCTCTCTCTGTCACCCTCTCTCTCGCTCTACCTCGCTCTCTACCCCCATTTCTAGGAATGTACGTCAGCGATCTCGAGAAGAAAGTCTGTAAGGGCAGCGGCGAGCCCGAGATTCTAAAGGTAAGACAGGCCACCGTAACCCAACCATATCTAGGAGCGTGCCGGCACTGCCTGGGTGGACGGCCACAACCTGCTCGGGCCCGTTGTCGGAAATTTTTGCATCGACTTGGCGGTGAAGAAGGCGAAGGAGGCCGGGGTTGGATGGGTTGTGGCTAAAGGTACGTTTTTTTGAGCTGGAGCGATTTTCTAGGCTCCTTCCATTGCCAAGTGATCTCTGCTAGCCTCCGTTTGAGTACGTTTTTACAGGCTCCAACCACTTTGGCATCGCCGCCTGGTACTCGATGCGTGCGATGAAGGAGGGGATGATGGTGAGAGGGCGTTTTCTAGATTTTGGACCATTTTCTAGGGTCTCTCCTTCACCAACACCTCTCCCATTAGCTACCCGACCCGCTCCGCCAAGCCGGCCCTCGGCACAAATCCGCTTTCGCTAGCCGCCGCCGGAAATGCTGAAGATTCATTTGTGCTTGATATGGCCACCACCACAGTAGCCGTCGGAAAGGTGGGCAAAAAGCCAGCAGAGATCATTTGGGAATGGAAGGGGCAGCCTAGCAGAGATCATTTGACCATTTTCAGATAGAGATCGCGGCCCGTAAAGAGATGCAAGTGCCAGAGACATGGGGCGTCGCGGCCGGCGGAAAGCACACCACCGACCCGCAGGAGATTCTCGATGGCGGCGGGGTGTTGCCGCTCGGAGGCCCGGAACTTTCAGGTACGGTGTGGGAAAGAGAGACAGACAGAAAGCGAGAGAGAGAGAGAGCCATAGAAAGAGATATACTGTAAATCACACTTTGCGTTTTTTAGGCGGCTATAAGGGCTACGGTCTCGCTGCCCTTGTCGAGATCTTCTGCGGGATCATGGGTGGAGCGCATTGGGGGCCGAACGTGAGGAGGTGGATGAGCACGAGCGGGGATGCGGATTTGGTGAGTTGGAGCTTTTGCAGGTCGAGAAACAGAGAGGGAGAGAGAGAGAGCGATAGATAATTCCGTCTAAAAGTGATAATTCAGGGCCAATGCTTCATCGCCGTCGACCCGGAGGCGTTCGCCCCCGGCTTCCCAGACCGGATGCAGCAATTCATGGACACGATGCGCGGACTCCCAGAAGCCGACGAGGGAAAAGCCGTCGAGGTGGCCGGCGACTCGGAGAAGCGACACGAGCAGCTCTGCGATCGACTGGGTGGCATCTCGTATCACCCCAATCAAATTAAGTTTGCGGTCAGTTTTATGGCTTTCGAGACGCTTTAAAGGGACCATGAAGCGCCGGAATATACCCCTGCTATAGACTAGGTCTAGACAACTGCGAATTGCTCCAAAGCACGAGTCAGGCTCGTTGCTGCCATCTATTTGTCTAGACCTAATCGATGCAAAGGGTCGGCTTTGACGGCATCTTGTTCAGCAATTTAAAAAGCTGGCTGGCAATTTCAGCATGAACTTGCCGACAAGTTGGGCGTCGAGCCGCCGCGACTCGTGCAACGGGATTGATTACCAGACAAGCATAATTTACGTGTATATTCGAACCTTGCGTGTGTTTTGTCATTTTTGTATTTGCTACTTAAACTGTGCTAATCTCGGTAATTGCATAAACGGTTTTATAAAAAAATAGGATTGCAGCACCACGTATTCCCCGAAGGATCTTTGCTAGCCTGCCCCTTCCATTCCCAAATGATCTCTGCTAGCCTGCCCCTTCCATTCCCAAATGATCTCTGCTAGCCTGCCCCTTCCATTCCCAAATGATCTCTGCTAGCCTGCCCCTTCCATTCCCAAATGATATCTGCCAGCCTGCCCCTCCGTTCCCAAATGATCTCTGCTAGCCTGCCCCTTCCATTCCCAAATGATCTCTGCTAGCCTGCCCCTTCCATTCCCAAATGATCTCTGCTAGCCTGCCCCTTCCATTCCCAAATGATCTCTGCTAGACTGCCCCTTCCATTCCCAAATGATCTCTGCTAGCCTGCCCCTTCCATTCCCAAATGATCTCTGCTAGACTGCCCCTTCCATTCCCAAATGATCTCTGCTAGACTGCCCCTTCCATTCCCAAATGATCTCTGCTAGCCTGCCCCTTCCATTCCCAAATGATATCTGCCAGCCTGCCCCTCCGTTCCCAAATGATCTCTGCTAGCCTGCCCCTTCCATTCCCAAATGATCTCTGCTAGCCTGCCCCTTCCATTCCCAAATGATCTCTGCTAGCCTGCCCCTTCCATTCCCAAATGATCTCTGCTAGACTGCCCCTTCCATTCCCAAATGATCTCTGCTAGACTGCCCCTTCCATTCCCAAATGATCTCTGCTAGCGGCTGGTAATTTTGCAGAATCTGGCCGCCAGTATACGTTTCATTAATGCGTTAATCTCTCAGATTCATGGAATCAGTCCTTTATAGCACAAATTATATAGCACTTGTCGTCAATTAGGCACGGAAAATCCAGCAAATGCAAATGTCATAATTTTAAAGGGGGAAGGGAAAGCTCGTCATCCTAAGAAATCGCGAATATAATTAGGCACCAAAATTGGAGAACATTGAGAGAAAAAAGAAACCAGGTGGGGAATGGGTGCGACTGGGGGAGCGGCTAGATTTGAATGATTATGAAACAAGCTTAAAAAATAGCTAAAAGGGGAGAGACTACAAAGTAGACTCCCAAATGCCCGTTAAATCTTGTCAACAAAGAATTCGCAGGGTTGGTTCATGGCCTGGCGGAAGCTTTGGCGAGACGCGGCCATGTCTTGGGGAAGCTCGTCGAGGCGGGCAGGGGCGGGAGGGAGGGGCTGGCCACGGCTGGAAATACGGGGATCAAAGGGGTTCGAAAAAACCGGGATTTTTTTTTGAAAATGAGGGCAGGCTGGCAGCGATGTTTTGGGAAGTTTTTTGGGAGGTTGGGTTTCGAGAGAAAAATGAGAGTAGGAGCGAGAGGAAGAGGGAGAGAGACATGTGGAGAGGGACAGTGAGAGAGAACGAGAGAGAAAGAGCGAGGGAGAGAGATCGAGAGATCGAGAGATAGAGAGAGAGAGAGAAAGAGAGAGAGAGACAGAGAGAGAGAGAGAGAGAGAGAGAGAGAGAGAGAGAGAGAAAGACGGAGGGAGCGAAAGAAAGCGAGTGAGGGTGAAAAGGCTAGAGAAAAATAGAATTCGAGAGCGAGCGAGAGAGAGCGAGCGAGGAGAGACAGAGAGAGAGATAGAGCGAGAAAAAGGAAAACTCACTTTCTCCTATGATCACTCCCGGACCCACCGCTTCCGGACCCTCCAGAAGCCTGGGAATGCAAATCCGGGCCGGCTCCTCGCGGCAAAACGGGAAATGGCGAAACGGGCATCGACGCATAGCCGGACACCTGCAAAGATTATGTTATTTCTGGATTCTTTCAGCTCTTAAACTTTAAAAACTATCATGTTAATTTTATTGAAATCGCAATTCTCTATTCCATGCAGGTTTAATCGATTACGCCATTTATTTGTTGTTTTTTTGCCATTTTCCCGGCTTTTTGCTTTTAAAGGTTAGGTGCTTCATACATTAATAAAAAATTACCGCATGCAAAAAAACAACAAAAATGCGCTTGTTTGGTACGGCAGCTTTAAAATTAAAATTTTACTTTTTTTGCTGTGATAGATCCAATTTTCATCATTTTCAGGCGTATTTTCGCAATTTTGTGGTGCGTGAAAAAAACACTAGACGGCGGACAAATTGGTGCATTTTAATGAACAAAAAATACTGGTGTAAATATTTTATTCGAGCATGGTGAAGATACAAAATAAACACATGGAAATTTGCGTGGAAAAAGGGGGATATTTTGGTCCAGTGACTAGGCGAGATTTTTGGTTCGATAATCGAGGGGAAAGTCATGGGTTTTTTCGTAAATTTCATTTTTGAGCAGCACCAGAGGGTACGGTAGCCAAATTTGCATAGGATTAATTTTAAAGGGCCGGGAAAGGCAGGGTTTTTGTGGATTTTATTGGGGCTGGATTCTATATGGAATTTGCCGCGTCGCGATACGCGAAATGATGCGAAAAGGCGCAACCAATTACGCAATGAAAGTACGGGCGTGAGGAGCGTTTTCTCCTTCAAAAATCAACCTTTCACGCCTTTAAAAAGAGCAATATATACCGTAACCCGACAGCTAACAAAACAACGTAAAAGAAATTTTCAATTACAGTACCCCTACGCCCCCAGCGGGCTACGGTGCCTTTTTGGCTGGCCGCCAAAATGCAGGCGTACCGTAGCCCAGCGGCAGGGGGCACAAAATAAAGAGGCAGCTTACTTTTAAAGGGCCCGCGAAGGGAAGGGACAGATTCGTTGCGGGCCCCAAAAATTCGATATTTGCTATTTTTTAGATTTTGTTGGGTGTTGTACTGCTCATCCGACCCCGGTAGATAAGAAAAATCTGACAAGGACGAGTGCAGGGGTAATTTGCATATATGAAACTTGCATATGGCGGTTTAAAGGGACCGGAAAGTCAGAGGCTCAGAGGTTGGAAAATCGCCAAAAATCGCTCGAAAAAAATCGAAAATTATTTTTATTGCCTAAGCTGAGGTCCAAGCTTAAGCCTAAGGCTAAGCCCCAAAAATTTCAGAAAAAATTAGAAGGGGCGGAGCCGCCGCTGAACTTCTCAGTCCCTTTAAAGCGGCCCTAACCGCTGTGGATACATCTATAATTGGTCATGCGGGTGAGGTCTAAGCCCAAGGCCTGAGCCCAAGCCAAGCCTAAGCCAAGCCAAGCCAAGCCAAGCCAAGCCAAGCCAAGCCAAGCCCAAGGCCTAAGCATAAGCCAGGCTTAACTCAAGTGAAAGCAAAGCGTAAGCCAAGCCTAAGCCTAGGCCCAAGCCAAGCCCAAGCTTAAGCCAAGCCTAAGCCCAAGCCCAAGCACAAGCCCAAGCCTAAACCTAAGCCAAGCCAATTCTAAGCCAAGCTAAGCCAAGCCCAAACCGATGCCTAAGCCTTAGCCCAAGAACAGGCCTAAGCCCAAGTTTAAGCCTAAGCCAAGCCCCAGCCTAAGCCAAGCCCCAGCCTAAGCCAAGCCCAAGCCTAAGCTACGTGATGCGACAAATGACACAAGGAGGGGACAACACAGGAGTACAGCGGACAATATTATGCACATAACATACAAAAATGATATCAAGGGTGAGCAAATTATATATCCATCACATAGAGACGGGTGCCGTCGTGCGTCGTGCCCGCGTGCCGTACCTTTATTTTAGATTCAACGTTTTTTTTGCAAGTTTTTAGAACGACTAAAGGTGCCGGAAAGCGCGAGAATCGACCCCTGCTGTCGACTAGGTCTAGACAGCTACGCGACACGCAAAAACGTGCGGGCAAAGTTGATTTTTCGCGCAAAGTCGGCTGCTAATGGCCAGAAACTTGGGCGAATACGTCACTTGGCGCCCTGCGTAGCTGTCTAGACCTAGTCGACGGCCCTGGGTCGATTCTCGAGTTTTCTACTCCCTTTAATGCCCGGATTTTTTCATAAAATATAGAAAAAACTGTGCCGTGCAATCCTAGCTTTTGAAAAAGGTTTCAAAAGACTTTTCAATTTTAAAGCATTTAAATTAAAAAATTACCCTTTAAAATCCTTTAAAAAACGCTAAAAAATATGACCAACCATAGAGTTTGCGGCGTGCTGCTGATTTGCGTGGGCGGGGTGTGGGTGTTTTGGAGGGCCCTGGGGTGGGATGAGGCTCTGGCCGGCTTGCCATTGCCAGCCGAGGGCTCCGCCAGGCTCGGGGGCCGGTTGGCGATGTCGGGCAAGGTCTGAAGGAGAGACAGTTAGTCCTGCGTTCCCTTAAAAAAACTGTTCAGCATTTTTGTTGGTCGCTCTCTTTCTATCTTTCCCTCTCTCACACTTGCTCTCTCTCTCTCTCTCTCTCTCTCTCTCTGTTCTCTCTCTCGCTCCTTCTCGCTTTCGCGTTCTACCTCCCACTTTCTCTAGCTCACTCTCCTTCTCTCTCGTTCTCTCGTTAGCTCTCGCTTTCCCTCTCTCTCTCGCACTCTCTCTCTCTCTCTCGCTTACCCTCCCTCTTCCTCTCGCTTTCTCTCGCTCCCACTGACGCTCTCTCTCTCTCTCTCTCTCTCTCTCTCTCTCTCTCTCTCTCGCTCTCTCCCCCCCTCTCTCCCTTTCTCGCATTCGCGTTCTACCCCCGTACCCATTTTCTCCAGCTCTCTCTCACCTCATCTCTCTTCTCTCGTTATGTCTCTCTTTATCTCGCTTTCTCTCGCCCTCTCTCTCGCCCACCCCAAATAACTCACCAGCAGCCTCCGGCCCCAACACATAGTAGCACTGTTCCGTGAAGGTGCACTTGTTGACGACGTGGGCGATCAGCTTCTCGTTGAGCAGTTCCATCGCGTATCTCCGGGCGTCTCTCCGCTCTCGCAATCCCTCGACATGCTCCAACAGCCAATCAAGCAGCTCTTTGCCTAAGAAAATCAGGCTTATACCTCTTAAAGGGACACGGACAGCTCGGCCCCCTGGGCTGTAAGCCCAAAAACTCACCCAAAAAGGCGTTGGGCACCGGGATTTTCAGCCACGTCCGGTCCTTGATGTCCAATCCGCTGCCCCGCATCACCATCGCCTCGACGACCTGCAAAAATTTGATAATTTTTGGATTCTAAAGGGGCTGAGAAGTGCGAAAATCGACCCCTGCCAGAGATTAGGTCTAGACAGCTAAAAGCCGCAACTTACCCGTTTCTTGTCGGTATTTGTATCCAGTCGCAGCGCGTGCACCACAGTACCCTGGCCGGGTTGGGAGCCGCTGGTTACGGTAGATGAGCTGCCAGGGCGGATACCGCCGGGGTAGTCGCCCGGTATGGGAGTTGGGGCGCCTTCGGAACCTGAAAATTGGGTATTAACTCAAGGAATTTAAGGGCAGACTAGCAGAGATCATTTGGGAACAGAATGGGCAGACTAGCAGAGATCATTTGGGAACAGAATGGGCAGGCTAGCAGAGATCATTTGGGAATGGAAGGGGCAGGCTAGCAGAGATCATTTGGGAATGGAAGGGGCAGGCTAGCAGAGATCATTTGGGAATGGAAGGGGCAGGCTAGCAGAGATCATTTGGGAATGGAAGGGGCAGGCTAGCAGAGATCATTTGGGAATGGAAGGGGCAGGCTAGCAGAGATCATTTGGGAATGGAAGGGGCAGGCTAGCAGAGATCATTTGGGAATGGAAGGGGCAGGCTAGCAGAGATCATTTGGGAATGGAAGGGGCAGGCTAGCAGAGATCATTTGGGAACAGAATGGGCAGGCTAGCAGAGATCATTTGGGAATGGAAGGGGCAGGCTAGCAGAGATCATTTGGGAACAGAATGGGCAGGCTAGCAGAGATCATTTGGGAATGGAAGGGGCAGGCTAGCAGAGATTCTTTACGAAAAATCCTTACCCTCAACGATTGACGGCATTCCGCACATTGCATTCGTATGCCGAATCCACGCCTGCGTATCGATCGGCCGCACCGGTTCATCCATTCTAAAATGCAGGTTTCCTGAAAAAAAGCTGCTTAAAAACTTACAATTGGTGTCTGGGGACCGTGAAGCAGCTCTTCTGGCCGCCGTCGAACGACTTGGCCACGGTCAACCGGATGGGGCCCTTTCGTGCAACGGCATCTCTGGAAAGGGACCGGTTTACGCTGATCTTTCTCTTTCTTTCTCTCTTTCTCTCTTCCTCTCTCTCTCTCTCACTCTCTCTCTCTCTCTCTCTCTCTCTCTCTCTCTCTCTTTCTTTCTATCTTTCTAGCTGAATTCTTTAGAACGGCACGCACCTGAGCACATCTACCGCCTGATCATTTGTAAAATTGTCGAAGGCGACGTCGTTGACCTGGAGAATCATGTCACCGGCTTCGATACGTCCATCTATCGCCACGGCACCACCTGGAAAATTAAAATTAAGCGGAACGGATCTACACGTGGAATTCCCAAATGATCTCTGCTAGCGTGCCCTTTCCATTCCCAAATGATCTCTGCTAACCTGCCCCTTCTATTCCCAAATGATCTCTGCTAGCTTGCCCCTTCCATTCTCAAATGTTTCTGTCTCTATCTCTCTCTCTCTCTCTCTCTCTCTCTCTCTCTCTCTCTCTTCGCCCTCGCTCTCACTCACCTTTCATAATATTGGCCACATATATCCCATTATCTCCTCTCGTCGAGCTTTGTCCAACGATGGAGATTCCGAGGAAGTTGACGGTATCCATATTCAGCGTCACCGTCACCACATCCAACGACATTGACGATTCCGTAATCGACGAGAAGGAAGAGGCCCTAAAAATCAGTTTTTCCAGAGCTTTGGGTGTTTATGGGACCAAAAACGCGAGATTCGACCCCTCCAGCAACTAGGTCTAGACAGCTACGCGACGCTCCAAAACACGCGTTTTTGCAATGACTAAGCCTAGTCGGCGTTGGGAGTCGATTCCAGCATTTTAAGTTCTGTTAAAGGGGCGTGGAAGGCAAAATTTGGGCTTGGTGGCGGCGTGGAAGGCAGGGATAGGATCGACTTTGCAGAAATTTCAAAATCTACCTGCTTGGCCTACGGTAGTTGACGCGTTGTTTCCGCCGCCGTCGCATATTTTCGGCTTGCCGGGATACTGAGGTGAAATCCGTCGTGGTCGAGCCCCTAAAATCGTCATTTAAGCGGAAGAGGGAAAGATGGAATCTATTTTTTTATTTTTTTTTTAACTTGTTTGTTTACTTTTTAATGTTTAATGTTTAATTTTTATTTTGATTTTTTAACGGTTTTTCGATTACAGTAACCTGGGCCTAATCTGTAGATAGTATTCATCGGAGGTGGTCGACGTCGAGAGCCCGTCAGAGCTCGGGTGAACCGAGAGCGAGGAGGCGAGGCTCATGGCCGCGCGTTTGGGTTACGGTATCAGGGCACCAAATAAGAATCCGTCGATCTGCCCGTCAAATTACGGTAGATAGAGCGCGAAATGGGGCAGGAAGAGGAGGTTTAGGAAATCTTTTTGGGAATACGTTTGGGACCCAGAATCGATTCCGAAAGTTGCGTTATGAGGCCAAAAACGCGCATCTTGAGGCCGCGGGCCCCTGTCCCCCCATCCGTCATTTGGGGGATTACGTAGTGGGCAGGGGTTTTACCGCATCATGCCAAATGCCAATTCCGAGGAGCAGAAGCATGCCAGAAAACAAAGCAAAATAAAAGGAGGACGAGCGAATGCTGCTACCAATTAAAAATTATTAGGTGTTCAGCTTGTAAACGTTAAAAGACAGTTATAATTTGCATAATTTTAATGTAAATATTTATTTCATTTTTATTTTATATTTAGCTATTTAAAAATGTCACCCACCGATCGTCATCATCCGAAAAGACCCTCGCGTCGCTCTCGCTGCCGATCGTCGATTCGGGGTCGAATTTTCGGCCGCCGCGATGTCCTGAAAAAATTGAAGGTTACGGTAAGTCACAAAATTTTAAATACCCTTTTTAATTATTTTACCTAACCTTAACTTTAAGTGCTCTTTAAATTATCTTGGCTCGATTTTGCACTTTTATCAAAAATACTAGGTCCGAATTACGGTATTCCGATTACAGTAACCGGCTCTGAGGCTCAAATTTTACTTCCGCACGGGTTTTTAGAACAAATGGGTCCAGTAGCGCGCGAAGCCGGGTTTCGCTAATTGCCAAAAAAATCTCGAAAATTTGCGCTTCCCGGGTCCCTTAAAGGGGCTTGAAACGCCGAGAATCGACGTATTTCAGTGCGTAGCGTAGCCGTCAAGGCGCAGCGCAAGAAAGGGTCGATTTTCACACTTGCCGGTGCCTCTAAAAAGGTCAGAAAACACTTTAATCTACGTATTTTGGTGCCTGGCGTAGCTGTCTAGACCTACTCTCAAAGGGGGTCGATTCTCCCACTTTCCGGGCCCTTGAAACCCCAAAAATCTCCAAAATCAATGCGCAAATTCACCGATCAAATAAAAGCTGGCGTCGGCGCTCAGCTCGCTGGTGAGGCTGAGATGGGAAGTGCGGTGCAGAAACCCGATCAAATGCCTCCGCGGGCTAGCATCCGGTGCCTCAGTCTTTCCACAATGTGTCGTGTGCGATCCCATATATCTCTTGCCCCTCTTCGCCCGCTCCTGCCCTCCTTCAACTTGTTGGTCCTCTTCGTAGAGCGGTGGCAGGAGGTTCGCCTCGACCTGGGTCATCGTCCGGCTTAGCGGTCTCGGGCCCTGCACACGGCGGCGTCGCTCGGAGTTTGATTTTCTTAGAATTTGATGGAGGTACTGTAGGTCATCTGTTTCCTGGGAATCCGGGGATACGGTAGGTTCACCCACCCGGGGTACGGTGGCCCGGTTTCGGGCGAGTTTTCGAAGCGATTGGAATTCTCGAGAAATTGACGCCTCCTCGGCGGTGTCGTGGGTTTTCCGCAGGAATCCTGATGCCGGATTTTCTGGGGTTACGGTATGTCCAGTGCCTTTTTGCCCCGATACCGTATTCCGTTCTCCAGGGCTACGTTGGGGTACAAAAGACGCTTGGGGTACGGTGGAATCGGCAGGATTCCGCTGTGATACTGTAGCCGTTTGACCGTCAACTACCGTAGCCCGCTCACCAGGGCTACGCTGGAGTCCAAATGACGCTGGGTGACGGTTCCGGTACGCTCCGCTCGATTCCCCAGAAACTACGGTACCCTCTTCCTCTTCTTCTTCCTCGCCCGGCTCGACGATGCTGGGAATGCTTAGGGTAGACTTTCCCAAATCCGAAGCCACCGTATCGGCCCCAGGACCATCCACCTGAATCCCGAATTTCCGCAAAAAACTGTCCGGATTCCGATGGCGTACAGCTTCCGGGGTGGCCCTTCTGATGACGATCGACGGCGTAGGAGAATTCCCATTCAACGGACTCAACGGCCTGAGCGCCAACTCGGGCTCATGTTTTCGGCCTCCAGCTCCTCGCCGCCTAATTTTCGCCTCAGCCACCGTAGCCTGGGCACTCGGGAGCGCGGAGGCCAATTTTGTAGTTTGTCGCAGCCCCTCGATAAGCGTTTTTTGGGTTTTTTCACCCTCCTTCTCCGGCAACCCCAACAATTTCCGGGTCGACTTTGACGGCGAGAGACAGGCCTGCGCTTGCGTCGACGAGCGCTCCCGCCTGAACTGCTCGAAGTTGTCGCCAAAATCGGCGACCGCGCCGGACTTCTCCAAAAACCCGGGCGTCGTCGCCAGGTCGATTTTCGCGTAGTTTGGCGAGACTGACGCCTCGGAGTCGACGTTCAGCGTCAGCTTCGTGTTGATGTTTTCCAACTTCTTCGGCTTTTTTCCGGGTTTCTTGGGCTTTTCCTTGGCTTTTTCGTGGCTGGAATCGGAGGATTTCGAGGGTACGGTAGCTCCAGAATTTTTCGAATTCACCGGGTCCCGGCCGGAATGGGTTACGGTAGGTACGGGAGTGCCAAAAAATGCAAAATCGGCTCTGTCTCGACCGGAAATCGCTCCTGTGGTTCCAGAATTTCTAGAATTTCCGGGGTCCTGGGCGGAAGCGGATACGGTAGCTCCAGAATCCCCTGAATTCTTCTGGCGCCAACCGGAAACGGTTACGGTGGGCACAGTCGGATCGGAATACCCAGAAGTAACAGTAGAAGCCGTCCCCGAGTTCCCTGGCGTAATCGATTTCTTCGGCTTCAACTGATCGAGCAGCCGCCGGCCCAGCTTGACCTCCTTGGCGTTGGGGGGCGGGGCGTCGATGGGGGTGACCTGTTGGTGGGATCGCCCTCTTCGCAGCCGCGGGCTGTCCGTCCACGACAACTGCCGACTGCTAATGACGCTGCTCTCCGACTGGCGCTTCTTCAGCTTGAGCGCCTCGAAGTCGATGGGTTCACTGCGTTTCATAGATCCGGCTCGGCTCGGGAGCAGATCAACGGTGCTGGGGATGCTCAACAGACTCTTGTCCTTCTTCCCCCGATGCCACCACCTCCGGTCGGAGCCCGATTCCGAGGTGTTGCTATTGACAGACTTGTCCGATTTCCTCCTGGGCCCGAGCCCCCAGTTTTCGAAGCTCAAAAAATTCGACTTTTCCGACTTTCCAACCCCCCAGCCATCCTCGTCAAAGATTTCCGATTTTTCGGATTTCCGCCTAAAAATGAGCACGGGCTTGGCGAGGGGCCCGGTGAGCCCGATGATTTTCGAAGCCGGCTTCGTTTCGGCTTCACAAGACTCCCCCGATTTTTCTGGCCTCTGGAAGATTGAGTGCAGATATTTCGTGGAGGTAATTGCCCGTTTTTTGGCGGGTTTTTTGGGGGAATTCTCGGGTTTTCTGCCCAGGTTGAGGGCGTCGTCCGGCTCGTCGATGCTCATCGACTCGGGCTCGGCTAGTGGTGGCACTCGCTCAGGGGGTTCGGGACTGAACGCCTTCTCCATCCGGTGGACAATTTGGGAGACGCGGGATCGCCCCGTGTCGTTTTTCTGGCGCCGGGCCTCGGTGAGGAGGAGGTCTTTGAGGAAGGAGGATGAGGTGGGCTGCTGGTGATCGCTCGTCGGGCGACCGCGTCGCGGCGGGGCCGTCGTCATTTCGGACTGTAACGGAATAGGATACCGAGCAACGGAAGAGCATGAGAGATAGAGAGAGAGAGAGAAAGAGAGAGAGAGAAAGAGAAAGAGAGAGAGAGAGTCTGGACGTCTAATGGACGTCCAGGCCTAAGATAAGGCAGCAAAACAAAATGGACATGAACCGTAGAGTTGAAGCGCAAAACTGGACCCTGAAAAGTACGGTAGCTAGGGCAACGCTTAGGTCATAGCTCCAAAAAGCCCAGGTTTTACAAAAATCCCAATAAAGCCTAAGGTTAAGCGTAACCTAAGCCAAGCCTAAGCCGATGCGAGATAAGCCGAGATCGCCCGAGCCTAGTGAAGGAAGAAGAGGGCGACTTTTTCACAGTAGTTTTCCGCGAAATTTATTGGCCCCCGGCAAGACCATCCATTAGGGACCATCACACTCCAATGAGGACCCGGCAGTTTTGCGGCGCAAGTACACCCGGGCTCAAAGGGCCCTAAACTTTTTGAGTCCTAATAATTATTGGGGGTCTACCGGCATAAGGCACAGGGCTTGACAAATTTATGAAATCCAAGAGGGGACCTATTCGGGGGCGGGTGGAGGAAATTGACGGAAATTTGGGCGAAAGGAGTCTATTTTTGCAAGAAAAAACGTTAACGAAGCTTGCATGGGCAGACTAGCAGAGATCATTTGGGAATGGAAGGGGCAGGCTAGCAGAGATCATTTGGGAATGGAAGGGGCAGGCTAGCAGAGATCATTTGGGAATGGAAGGGGCAGGCTAGCAGAGATCATTTGGGAATGGAAGGGGCAGGCTAGCAGAGATCATTTGGGAATGGAAGGGGCAGGCTAGCAGAGATCATTTGGGAATGGAAGGGGCAGGCTAGCAGAGATCATTTGGGAATGGAAGGGGTAGGCTAGCAAAAATCATTTGGGGATTGGAGCGTGGCAAGCTAGCCGGGACCCTTACGGAAGTCAAGAGGTGAGCCAAGGGCATACTAGCTGTGATTCTTGAGGAATTACATCGGGACAGACTAGCAGAGATTATTGAGGATTGCTAAAACCGTTCATCCCACTACGGATCAATACAAATGACCGATGAAAGATTACGTGCGAGTTTTGGGTGGGTCTCAAGGGGGAAGGAAGAGGGTGATAGTGGACGAACTCGAGATTTTCTGGGGAGACTTCTGGCGGATAAGTGGGATATGGGATTGCGAAAAAGCGAGGGGGGAGAGAGCGCGAGAGTGAGAGACGAAGGCACACAAACACGACGACACTATCACCACATCACCACACACAGAGACATCCCCGCACAGATCTGAGCGAAAAAGCGCTCCGGGATTCCGAGACGCTCCTCCCGACCCAACTACGGGACACTCCAAAAGACACCGCGCAACATGTGCGCGCGTAGCTCTCAATAAGTCGCACTGTTTGAACACGGGTTCATCGTCCAGATTTCGGGTTTTTTGGGGAGGAGCTGTGGGGGGATAGGGGCTAATGAAAATTCTCAACAAAGAGAGGCAACTAGCAGAGATCATTTGGGAACGGAAGGGAGGCTAGCAGCGATCATTGGAGATTTCCCCAAACGCTCGAAACAGTGATAAATTGATCGGGATTGACCTGGCCAACCCAAGGGGTGGGGGTGAGAAGCGCAGCCCTCTATTTGCTTCCGGCCCGCAAAAAGTGGGTTGACACTTTTCGTACGGTCAATGAGAGCCCAAGGGGCAGGGCACAGATTCGTCATTTTGTGTATTTTATGCATGGATGGCAGGCTAGCAGAGATTATTTGGGAAATAGGCGCTAAAAATTACGTTGAAAAAATTTAGAAAAACCGAGATTGCTCGATTTGGGTGTGGCAAGCTAGCAAAGACCATTGGGGGAGCCTAACAGGGATCTTTTAGAATTCTGCGCCGTTATTGGGTACAAAGCGAACTAGCAGAGATCATTTGGGAATTCCGGCGAAATCCAATAGACCTGGAAAAAGACGTATGGCAAGCTAGCAGAGATCATTGTGGATTGGGGGCAGGCTAGCAGAAATATTTTAGGCCGGACATTCTAATAAAATTATCGAAAAAGCCACCATTAAATTGGCGGAGGGCTGGTTGAGGGTGGAGGTGGAGATGGAGGGAGACATGTGGCGTTTCCGCGGGGCACCATAAAACACCCACAGCAACAGAAATCCCAGGGCCAAAATCCACACACACGCGGTACACACAGAGAGACGAGGAGAGGCATTACGTGAAGGGAGGAATGGAAAGGGCATGAATTAAGGGGGTGGCAGGCTAGCAGAGATCTTTTGAGGCGAGACAGAGAAAGAAAGAGAGAGAGAGTAGAGAGAGAGAGAGAGAGAGAGAGAGAGAGAGATAAATTCGATGTTTCGGTTTGCAGACTCGGCACTCGGAATTCCATTTTTTACAAAAGCCCCTCATCAGGTTGCACCCCGTCCCCCGGATTTTATTTGTTCATCAGCGGGGGTGACGCTGTTAAGCGGCCGTTTGTATACAAAAGAGCTCGATCAGCCCGACTGTCAACACGGAATGTCGTGTAGTTTTAACTATCGACCAGGTCAGCCGGAGCGCTAGCGTAGATCATTTGGGAATGGAAGGGGTAGGCTAGCAGAGATCATTTGGGAATGGAAGGGGCAGGCTAGCAGAGATCATTTGGGAATGAAAGGGGCAGGCTAGCAGAGATCATTTGGGAATGGAAGGGGCAGGCTAGCAGAGATCATTTGGGAATGGAAGGGGCAGGCTAGCAGAGATCATTTGGGAATGGAAGGGGCAGGCTAGCAGAGATTATTTGGGAATGGAAGGGGCAGGCTAGCAGAGATCATTTGGGAATGGAAGGGGCAGGCTAGCAGAAATTATTTGGGAATGGAAGGGGCAGGCTAGCAGAGATCATTTGGGAATGGAAGGGGCAGGCTAGCAGAGATCATTTGGGAATGGAAGGGGCAGGCTAGCAGAGATCATTTGGGAATGGAAGGGGCAGGCTAGCAGAGATCATTTGGGAATGGAAGGGGCAGGCTAGCAGAAATTATTTGGGAATGGAAGGGGCAGGCTAGCAGAGATCATTTGGGAATGGAAGGGGCAGGCTAGCAGAGATCATTTGGGAATGGAAGGGGCAGGCTAGCAGAGATCATTTGGGAATGGAAGGGGCAGGCTAGCAGAGATCATTTGGGAATGGAAGAGTGTTTAGGAAATTTAAAAATCTGACTGGCAACGCGGTATCCCTATTTTTATTTCAGGTCCCTAATCTACCTACACTTCTTTTTTTCCCAGTTTCCTCCCTTCCGTACGGGCCATTAGGAGACCCCGGCTCGTGCTCCACCAAGTGCAAAAAATGCCCTTTCCCCATCAAAAGTCGGGCCGTTCAAAAAACCTCTCAAATAGCCCCGCCGTCCGGCCAATTCCCGTAAACGCTAAATCACCCCCGGCGGCACCTGGGTGGGCTAGGTGGTACGAAAAATTGGGCCCGCAAGCTAGGATCCACGTTTAAAGGGATCAGCAAGAAAAAAGTAGCATTAGAGCATAGCGTCAAGAGTGATGGTGCGGAATATGGGCTCGAGAAACCGGTGATGGCCTTCCTGGTGTTTAGAAGGCCGGCAAAGCGCCAGAAAAGTTATAAAGCTTAGACTCAGCTTCAGTTTCCCGCCCAAAGGGTCTCTGCTGGCCTGCCTAGACGGAAATGAAAGGATCTCTGCTAATTTGCCTTGGCGTTCAACTCCTAAATGATCACTGCAAGCCTGCCCAAATCTTACTACGATCTAGCGATCCGCTGAACTGCGAATGTGCAAAACGTTGGGCCCTTGACCCGCGGTGGGACTGTTTATCTGTGAACGGTCGGGATCAGCGAGAGAGAGAGAGAGAGAGAGAGAGCGAGAGAGAGAGAGAGAGAGAGAGCGAGAGAGAGAGAGAGAGAGAGAGAGAGAGAGAGAGATAAGTGAGAACTTTCACGCGCTTCCCATAGAAACGCTAGGGGAAAGTGTCGAGTGGCCGCCCTCAAAACTTTGGCTTTTCGGCTTTTGCCCCGAATAACATAGCAGGGAAAACATGAGAAAAAAAACAGAAAAATTCACTTTGAAGTGGCCAGGCTACAGTATATACAGTAGAAAACAGAGATCAGCCGGGAAAAAAGCAAAAAATCGGTAATGAGGGGAAAATTCTGAAATTACAGGATGATTTTCGAGAAATTCTTTTACGGCGAATTTCACCGTATTTTAATTGAACCCAATAGTGCTCATATTTAAAGTAATAATAAATATTTTCCAACAAAAGCTCCACAAGTTAAACAGCGGGAGAAATGCGTTTTTCGAGCCGCGTACTGTAATCATGATTTCCGGCCAAGATGACGACATTCAAAATGACGCAGCCAAAATCTTACGGTAATTTGGTATTTTTCGGCAGCTAAATTTTTCGTTTTGAGATTTTCCAGTAACGTTGGTCCTTACTCTTTCAAAAAAGGGGGGCGCCCTAAAAACCGACCTTGCGACGGGTAGTACTGTGGGTTATGGTAGCGCTGGCCCATCGGCGCTTTCCCATAGGCGGGTGGGATACCGGAGAAGGTCGATTCCGATTCCGTCGAGTACACTGGAATACAG
Organism: Mesorhabditis spiculigera; assembly: GCA_958295435.1. Taxonomy (NCBI): domain Eukaryota; kingdom Metazoa; phylum Nematoda; class Chromadorea; order Rhabditida; family Rhabditidae; genus Mesorhabditis; species Mesorhabditis spiculigera. The sequence goes on from CATQJA010002663.1 coordinate 1,118,055, forward strand.
AGTACGGTATGTAATTCGCATAAAATATTAGATATTGATTTTGTCGAATCCTAAATGGGCATTCAGTTCAAGTTTCGTGAGTTTCTCTCTCTCTCTCTCTCTCTCTCTCTCTCTCTCTCTCTTCTCTCTCTCTGCTTTCTTTCTCTCTCTTTAGTTTTCTCTCGCTCTCTCTCACTCAATATCTTTCTCAAAATCTATTGCATTCTTTCTCTCTTGTTCTCTCGCCATCCTACTCATTTCCTCGCTCTCTCGCTCTCTCTCTCGCTCTCGCTCCCTCGCTCTATCGCACATTCGCTGCTAAAAAACTCACTGCTCGAATCATAATGGTGATATTTCTGATGTCCATGGTACGTCGGGGCGGGGCCGGGAACCTGAAAAAATACATAAAATCGGAATTCTGCCCTGCCAACTACGCGAGGCTTCTATGCACGGGAAGGTGAGTGGTCGTATTAAGAAAATTATTTGAGAATGTGTATCATTAACAGATTAACGTGTTAACGTATTCAACAGATGAAATTAAACGTGTAATCGCTTCCATTAATTCAATTATCGTTCTATTTGTGCATGCCATTTTATGGATTAGGGACCAACAAACCTTCGGCAGCGTCTTTGAGTGGTGATGCTAAATTTTATGTAATTTTTGCGCTTTTTATGAGGTATGTTTGTTTTTGTGTTGTAGGAAGAGAGAGAGAGAGAGAGAGAGAGAGAGAGAGCGAGAAAGAGTGAGAGACAGAGAGCGAGAGAGAGAAAGGGAGAGAGGGAGAGCGAGAAAGCGAGAGAGAGAGAGAGAGAGAGACAGAGAGAGAGAGAGAGAGAGAGAGAGAGAGAGAGAGAGGGAGAGAGAGAGACTCACAATTCGGTGCTGTTGATGCCCTCGATTTGATCCGATGAGACTGCCCTGGTCGGAACCACCGTGACTTGACCCGCCTTCCGTCGTCTGCAGAAACAGCAGAAATCGACCGTTCGACGATTTCGGCAGAATTTGGAGGTCGTCCCGGAGCTCGAGCTTCACGTCACTGCAATTTTTGCTTGTTTTATTGTCCTTTTGATCCGATTAAGTTGAGACGAAAATGCCAGAATCTACCCCTTCCATCGACTAGAACTAGGCAGCCAAGCGACACCTTAAAGCCCGCCCGCAACCGCATTTGAGCTGTTCTTTTAGTACAGCGATCAAAATTAGATCGGAACACTTTTTGGCGAGCCGCGTAGCTGTCTAGACCCAGTCGAGGGAGAGGGTTGATTCTCGGGTTTACTAACCCATTTAAAACCCAAAAAACTATCCGTGAAACTCACGATCCCAGATCTGCGTCGTGCGTCATCGCGTAGAACTTGAAATTGTTGTGCGGCAGCACGCGCTTCACGTCCTGGAGAGTGATCAGTTCGGGCGGGACGTGCACCTGGAATTGCAGAGATAATTTGGGAATTGGACGGACAAGCTAGCAGAGATAATTTGGGAATGGAAGGGGCAGGCTGGCAGAGATCATTTAGGATAAAGTAGTCTTACCTCAGTCATGAACGGTATCGTCTCGTCGTCCTTTTGGTAGTAGACCTTGGTCGTCGAGTGCGTCAAAAAGTTCTGGGCCTGGCTTTCCCCGCCCGGCGAGTGCTCGCCGGCCGAAAGTTCAGAGGCCGATCCCGGAGCTGAAAATAACGATTTTTCAATGTCGAATAGAGGCAAGCTAGCAGAGATCGTTGAGGAACATGACGAAATTTTTGCTTGTTACTCACTTCCGGCCAGATCATCGATCGTCAACCGTTGCGTGGCGTCGAGGATGTTTTTGTGGCCGGGCGGTCCGGATGAGCTGGGCTCGGCCATGTTTTCGGGCCGCAGCTAGGCTTAACCTGAAATTACGCGGTCGGAATATTTGTGGCTATATAAAAATTCATTAAATAGAAAATTCGGACAAAATGGGAAGGCTAGCAGAGATTCTTTGAGACGGTGAGAGGTATTGAGAAACACAGGCTAGCCAATTCTCTGAAAAAGCTATTGGGAGCAGACTGGAAGAGATTCTTTGGGGAATTTTATTTCGGCAAGCTAGCATAGATTATTTGGGGAATCGAACGGGCAGGCTAGCGGAGAACCTTTGAGGAATAAAAAGGGACATGCCATGCCGTTAGAGGCAGAGAAAGAGTGGACGAGCAGAGATTCTTTGGAAGAGAATGAGCAGGCTAGCAGTGATTATTGGAGAAATCAACCGGAAATGCTAGCAGAGTTGCTTTGGGAAATTTTATCGGGGTAAGCTAGCATCGATTATTTGAGAAATAATAGGTAACTTTCCATGCTTAATAACGACGGGATTTCAGATGAAACGACCTAAACGCTAAATTCCAAAAAATTCGTCGCGGGTCAAGCCCAAGCCCAAATGCAAGCCTAAGCCTCAGCCCAAGCCTAAGCCCAAGCCTAAGCCCAAGACTAGCCCTAATAAGCCCAAGCCTAAGCCCAGACCTAAGCCTACAGCGCCAAGTATGAAAAAGCAAATTTAAAAAACAATTCGGCTATTATTTGTCAGTTGAAAGTTTAAAATCTTTAAGGTAAGAATAGCAATGAAATTACAAACTCCAAAAAAATGGCGACTCGGATGAGTCAGGATGGCTTGGCCGGGGGCTCGATGGCCCCCAGCCAGCGGCGGATAATTTAGCCCATGGTGCCTTCCCTTCTTCCCCTTCTCCGGCCAGTTTGAAGCGGGGGGAACGATAGAGAGAGGGGGAGAGAGCACGGCAGAGGGAGAGAGCGCAGACAGCCCGGGCAAGAGAGCCGGGCGCGTCGCGTGCCGCGCGGCGCGGCGAGAGAGCGGGGCGTTTTGGAGGGGGCAGGTAGTGGTCAGCCTTTGACCAGCTGGCCCGGTTGGGCCCCCGAGCAAGGGCCAATTACAGCCTTCGCGCCCCGGGGGCCCAGTCCGCGAAAAGTTGGGCAATTTTTGGGCGGCGAGTAGAGGGCAAAAATTAGTAATTATATCCACGCGTAAATTTGTTATGCCATTTATTATATTTAATAAATATTAATTCAATAAACATAATAAATGTTGCTATACAACATAATCTTTTATTAACGCGACGCAGTGCTTCTACTATAATTTCTTAAAAATTCGAAAAGATCGCGAAAATTTGGGCAATTTTTGAGCGGCGAACAGAGCGCAAAAATTGGTTATTACACTTAATAAATATCTGTTCTTCTAAACAACATAATATTATATTAATCCCAAAGTATTTTTATTTAAATTTAAACAAAAAAAATCCAAAAACAGCGAAATTCGACAAGATTTTTTTGTCGGCGAATTTGTAGATTAAATCTATGTTAAATTGATTAGAGGGCGAACATAATATTGCGTTAAAAATAATTTATTATTAGCCTCCTGGAGGTATTAAAATGTATTCATGTGCAAACCGAATCTAGACGAGAATTGAAAAATTTAATAGCTGAAATTGTTTGGTAATATTTAATTAAAGAATTTTCTGAGGCTATGGTTGACCGACAGCTAATTCCGAAGTGATACGGGAAACATGGCCGGCGGCAATTTTCTCGGCCTATCGTTGACATGCCCGGAGGGGATATTGGAATGGACATCTGAGGGGTTGGGATGCAAATTAGCACCAATTTTCGGGTCAGTGGTGAGAGAGCTAGAGAGAGAGAGAGAGAGAGAGAGAGAGAGAGAGAGAGAGAGAGAGAGAGGGAGAGAAAGGGAGGGAAAGCGAGAGAGTGAAAGAGAGGGATGGAGAGAGAGAGTGCGAGAGAGATAGAGAGATGACAATAGAGAGAGGGAGCGTGAGATGGAGAGAGAGGGCGAGAGAAAGAGAGATGGCGATAGAGGGTGAGAGAGAGCGAGAGAGAGAGAGGAGGGGGAGATAGAGGGCGCGAGCGAGATGGAATGATGGCGATAGAGAGAGGGAAGCAGAGAGAGAGAGCGAGAGAGAGCGAGCGAGCGAAATTCAGAAAAAATAGTAGCAAATTCTGGTTGTTGCTGACTTTGATATGCTCGGGATTTGATAGCGTCATTGACGGCAGTATACAAAATTGAGAGCGAGAAAAAGAGAGAGCGAGAGAAAGACCGAAACCATGACTTTCCCTTCCCCCTCCGGGGCACCTTATGCCGTGGAATATGATGGAGCCTCGGCTTCCTCCTCACCCCCTGCGGTTGGTCAGTCCAGATGTGTGGCTGCCCCCATCCATCCCTCAACCATTCCCCCCTTTCCTAATCCAATCCGTCCACTCGGAGCGTCGCGTAGCCCGCACACCAACACCCACCAATCGCGTAATACTTGGCCACGGCTCTCACAATCATTACTCCCCCGAGGAGGTCATTTTGAGGTGGCAGCCGGCCACCAGAATTTGCTAATCTGGAAGCGGGATCGGAGCAGAGGGAATAGCAAGCGAAACAGTTGCGAAGTAGACAATATTACGCTCAGAAATGCCCTTTTCCTCTCTCTCTCTCTCTCTCTCTCTCTGTCTCTCTCACTCTCTCTGTCTCTCTCTCTCTCGCTCTCTCGCGCTCTCTCTGTATCTATCTCTCTATCTCTATCACGCTTTCACTCTCCCGCTCTCTCTCCTCCCCACACGATCGCTGCTAGCCTGCCCAAACCCGCTGGACGACAACTTCCCCAAGCTTCTCTGCCAGCCCGCTTCGGCAGAAAGCACCGTATTCCCTCAACAACCCCTTTAAAAGACGAAACACGTGATTTCCGTACCAGGAAGCTTCTCATGGCTCCGGAGCCCCGAAGATGCCACCCAGGTTGTTTTCTTCAGATGAGTGTACGGAGTGCGCGTGTGTTTGAGAATTTGGGGGTGTAGATAGAGGTGAGAGAGGGAGAGAGAGAGAGAGAGAGAGAGAGAGAGAGAGAGAGGGTGATATACCCGTGGAAGAACACGAGTGTCCCTCGGCCTAAACAAACAGATATCACCGATCAGCATGCGGGAAAGTCACCTGCCTCGAAAATTATCACGGGATTTTCGGATAGGGACCTTTGTGGAAAACTGGCAAGTATAACTTTATTAAAAATATGTCGAAAAGGCTAGGTAGGTTGTTGTGGCGGGAGATGTTTCTCGATCCAGTCCAGCCCGTCATAGATTCCGTCTCCGTTATGGGCACAGGTTGCTTGGATGTGCCGCTGAAAGGGGACAAATGGTCTCTGCTAGCTTGCCTTTCTCTCTCTCTCTCTCTCTCTCTCTCTCTCTCTCTCTGTCTCCCCCAATAATCACCGTCATCTACCCACCCTATGACTCCGATTTTCCGCCAATCCAAGCTTCTCTGCTAGCTCGCCGGCCGATAGTGCATTTGGAAGGTCCTAGAATGCGCTCAGAATTATTGGGGTTCATTTTTGAAGGGCCACTGAAGGCAATGTCCAAAAAAGCGCGCGCACCTGCTTATTGGCCAGCACCAAGAAGATCGTATTCTTGAGGGAATCTTCTGTAGAAAGGCTCGCCAATTCTTCGGCAGCTTCTTTCAGCCGCAATTCATCGGAAGAGTCGACCCGAAAAGAGAGAGAGAGAGATAGGGAGAAAGAGAGAGAGACAGAGAGAGCGAGAAAGCGAGAGAAAGAGAGAGAGGGAGAGAGAAATCGAGCCTCAACGTACCACAAATACCACGCAATCCGTGCCTTGATACTGGTGTTTGCGAAGAAAAGAAGGCCCCACTTCCCAGCACATTAATGAAAGGCTTTTGTAATCCACCGTCTCGACGATAACGCATGGAATGCAGATTCTTATATATAGCCAGAATGCTTAGGCTTTGCAGAAGCAGTTTCTTACCTGTTGTTGGTGTAGTTTCCATCACTTCCCCCAGCTTCAGCTTATAAAGTAAAGTGGTCTTCCCAGCTCCATCCAGCCCGCAAAATAATATTTTGGCATCCCGCCGGGCTGGAGCATTTGAAAAGTATTGAAGAACACTGTTGATCAAGCCCATAAAAACCCGGGAATTCTGAAACGAGCAGAGAGCATTTGGGAATGGAAGGGGCAGGCTAGCAGAGATCATTTGGGAATGGAAGGGGCAGACTAGCAGAGATCATTTGGGAATGGAATGGACAGGCTAGCTGATATCATTTGGGAATGGAAGGGGCAGGCTAGCAGAGATCATTTGGGAATGGAAGGGGCAGGCTAGCAGAGATCATTTGGGAATGGAAGGGGCAGGCTAGCAGAGATCATTTGGGAATGGAAGGGGCAGGCTAGCAGAGATCATTTGGGAATGGAAGCGGCAGGCTAGCAGAGACTCCTTGACAATTTCCGATCGAACCCATCGAAGTGTCTTGCTTAGCGCCAGAAAAGCGGCTTATCAATGTGCCGAAAGCTATCGCCCAATAGCCGCCAAAACGCAAGGGTGCCAGAAAGTACACGCCATGTATTTCCGGCTTGTCCTTGCACGCACGCACCACTTTCACGGCAAAATGACATTCTTGAAAAAAGCTGGTTGCAAAATATTGTTTTCTACAGTATTGTACTGTAAATTGTACTGTAGCGAAAAATGGGAAAAATTTATTAGTATAGTCATTTATTTTGGGAGATTCCGCTCGAGCCAGTCGAGTCCCTCGTAAATCCCGTCTCCATTATGGGCACAGGTTGCTTGGATGTGCCACTGGAAGAGGAAAATGGTCTCTGCTAGCTTGCCTCTCCACCTCCCTCTCTCTCCCTCCCTGTCTCTCTCACTCTCTATCGCTCTCTTTCTCTCTCTCTCTCTCTCTCTCTCTCTCTCTCTCCCAATAGCTTCTGCTATCGACTCACCTTATGACTCCGATTTTCCGTCAATCCAAGCTTCTCTGCTAGCTCGCCGGCCGATAGTGCATTCGGAAGGTCCTAGAATACGCCCAGAATTATCGTAGCTCATTTTAAAGGACCATTGAAGACAAAATCCACCAAGCCGGCCAACCTGCTTATTTGCCATCAACAGGAAAATCGTATTTCTGAGGGAATCTTCAGTAAAAAGGCTCCCCAATTCTTCGGCCGCCTCTTTCACACGCAATTTGTCGAGGGAATCCACCTAGAAATACCCGGGGTTAATACTGTAAAGCGAGACGGTAAATACCACAAAAATAACTGCATCCGCGTTGTCGAAATAGTACTTCCAGAGGGGGCGGATCTTGGTCTGGCCCCCGACATCCCAGCACGTCAACGAGATCTTCTTATACTCCACCGTCTCGACGTTGAAGCCTGGAAAGGTGGCAAATGATCTCTGCCAGCCTGCCCCTTCCATTCCCAAATGATCTCTGCTAGCCTGCCCCTTCCATTCCCCATGATCTCTGCTAGCCTGCCCCTTCCATTCCCAAATGATCTCTGCTAGCTGCCCCTTCCATTCCCAAATGATCTCTGCTAGCCGGCCTTGATTTGCCACAGCGTATCGCTAAAGTTGTTTATGATTAAAAAAATCTAAATAAAACATAGATTTCCCACCAATTGTCGGAATCGTGTTGACAATCTCGCCGAGCTTCAGCTTGTAGAGCAGCGTCGTCTTGCCCGCCCCATCCAAGCCGACGAGTAGGATTTTTGCCTGCCGCGTCCCAAACCGATCCCACAAATCCTTCAGTCGACTCATCAGCAAACCCATCTCCGGGAAAATGGCAGAATTCAAAGAGTATAGAAAATATTAAGCTTTGACGATATGGCTGCATTGCCTCTGTGCCCTTAAATACTCGCTAGACATTCTTCCACGCATTTCAGGGCCGGGTGTCCCGGAATGAGTTGGCCGCATTTTAGTCACACAAGGCGAAGGGAACGCCTATCGTAACACAGCCCCCTCCCACTACCCGGGCGGTGATGAAATACGGAGTAGCGCGAAGAGCCCGCAGTTTTTTTGAGCCGGTGAGTCCCGTTCGAGCTGAAAATGTTCAAATACATCCCAACAGGAATTTAAAACGACAACTGGAATTTTCAGTTAGCTTAGGGTCGTTTTTGATTTCCACAAAAAATAAGCGTCACAAAAATAACTGATGGAGCGGGAAAAAGCGTCTCTCTCGCTCTCTCTCTCTCTCTCTCTCTCTCTCTCTCTCTCTCTCTCTCTGTCTCTCTCTCTCTCTTTCTAGCTCTCTGTCTCTATCTATCTATCTATCTATCTCCCTTTCTCTATCTCTCTCAATCACTATATCTATTTCTCTCTCTCTCTTCCTCTCACTCTCGCTTCCTCTCTCTCCCTCTCTCCCTCTCTCTTTCTTTCTCTCTTCTCTCTTCTCTCTCCTCTCTCGCTCTTTCTCTCTCTCTCTCCATCTCTCACTTCACAGTTCTCTTAGGGTGCCAAATTGAGGGTCAGGCCGATTTCAATTCCCCGCCAAGGCAGATGTCCATTCAAATGTTACCCAGTCAACAGGTGGTGGCTTAAAAGTTGCTATGCGATAAAGCACTTTTACTCGTTTTTTTGCCGTTTTTCGCGGACGAGCATGAGGTACTTCTTTGGCATCAACTACCTGCCGAATTGTCTGGTGATGGCTGCGCTCGACCATCTGCCCACCCGTGATTTGGAAACTTTACATCGCGTCAACTGGGACTTCAGGTGACTTCACGAGGCTAAATTATCGCCTCGGCCGTGCGGGGGGGGGGTAACGTAAAGTCTTACCCGACAAAGCTTCAGGGCATGCATCACGAGACGCGGCGTATTCCCGCGTAGAGTGGAATCCATCTCCATCACGGCCCGAATCCGGAAGCCGGAGCACGCGAAAGAAGTGGGCGAGCAAGAACACAAGGTTCGATTTTTCTCGATTTTCGTAGTTAGACGTTCATTCTGCCAATCGGAGCACCATCTTTTTTTCTCAAAAACTAGTTTTCAAACGAAAAAAATTCCAAATTTTTTTCGACAACAATTTTTCGGATTTTTTTTGAGATTTGGCTGCACGAGACGCAGATTGTCATCCGTGATTTCGGCCAAGGCACCTTGACTTTCAATAGCCACAGCTTCTACAGGTTGGTAAAATTTCGAATATCAGGTTGGAAGGAAAGTCCTGTCGCCGAGATTTTAGAAGGCTGGCTAAATTCGTAGATAGCTCGATTCTGGACATGCAATATGTAATTTGGCAGCTCTGGTCCTGAACCGCTCCGGGAGGAGGGTCCTAGACCGCCAAAATGAGGAAAAACCGAGATACAGGCCCGAGAAGTTTTTGGAAAAATTAGGCAAAAGTGTTTTTGCAAAAAACTTTTCGGACCTGTATCTCGGCCCCCCCCCCCTTGATTTTGGCGGTCCGGGACCCTCCACCCGAAACGGATCAGGCCGAGACCTACAAATTGACATATCACATGTCCAGAATCGAGCTATCTACGAATTTAGCCAGCCTGTCAAAATCTCGGCGCCAGGACTTACCTTCCAACCTGATACTTTAATAAGCTAACAGGGGAAAGGCAAATGCCTATTCTCGCAATTTGAAAAACGCTCGCGGCCACCCCGAGACTATCGACCACGGCGAACACGATCGTGCATGCAGAATTTGCAGAGTTTTCAATAGAAATAAACAGAAAACTTGTTTCCTATGCTGTTTTTACTATTCCTAAGCGTAAATACTTTACAAATTTTCGTTAAAAAATGCGAAAAACCTTGATTCTCCACCCTAAATGGCCGATTTTCGACCGAAAATATCGCCGAATTTTTTTATGGTTAAAAAAATTTAGCTGAAACTATAGTTAAATTTTACTAAAAACACTTTCAAGAAACATCTAATCTAATCTTTAATTGCAGGTTGAACCGCTTCCCGTTCTCGAGCCTAATTGACCTGATCAAGTCAAGCGTTAGCATCACGTGTCGCGAGCTGGATGTGGAGCTGATTGCCACTTACGATGGCACGGTAGGTTTAAACGGGCACAGACGGCATACGTCAAAAGGGCTCCCCGACACTTGCGGCGCGGACACTTGCGGCGCGGTCATTTGCGGCGCGACACTTGCGGCGCAGCATTTATTATTTTTAAATGTTGTAAATTTAGCATTCTTTACGGAATTTGTTTGTAATTGCTGGATTTGTGTTCAAAATAAGCAATTTAACCGACCCGCAGTCGGAACGCCCCTGAGGGCGTCAGGCAAGGTGGGCCGTCGCTTCGGATGGGCTGCCGCTCCACTCTTTCTAAATCGGGGCGCCTGGCCGCTTCGCGCTCCGCGGGCGCGCCGATTTCGAAACCCTGTACGAGCTCGCACCCATCCGAAGCGACTAGGCCCCGGGTGGCACGAAGCCTTTTTTTAGTCGCAGAGCGGAGGAGGTAGCGGCAACTTTCCCTCCAAATTGAGTGACTTCGGTCGCAAACCCGACTTTTTATAATTTTTTAATACCAAATTCGGATGCAGCCTATCAAATAACATCTTAAACTATTGTTATATAGCTTATACTAAATAACCGCAAGGTCGCGCCGCAAGTGTCGGGCGCAGGTGTCCGCGCCGCAAGTGTTGCGGTACCGTCAAATGGTTACGCCCTCAAAAGGGAAAGCGGTGACCTTCACCCATCACATGATTCCGCGGTGTTCGTGAGTAGGCTGGCGGATAGTGCGCCAGACGGCGGGGTGCAGACACACCGGGGAGGGGTGGGGCGCGGAATAGGCGGCGAAAGAGTGAGACTAGGCTATAGGCCACGGGGGAAGAGAACAGGGGGGCGGGGCCAGAGCGCAGATTCTCCCTTCCCCTGTATGGGTGCCATCCTGTCCCGGTCAAACGAACACAACGGGTAAAGGGCGGAATGCTGTGCCATACGCCTGGGTGCGGAAGCAGCAAAAAAAACGGTTAACCTTGTAGAATGCAAAAATGTGTGCGGTAAAGGCGATCATAGTCTCTGAAATACGCAATTACAGAAGTGGAATGAGGAACCAGCTTGGATTGACGATCGATCCCTGAGGAGCAACGATTTTTTTGAGGTATTGGTGAGATAGAGATGGATGGTGAGAGAGAGCAAGAAAGAGAGAGAGAGAGAGCAAGAAAGAGAGAGAGAGAGAGAGCGAGAAAGATAGTGAGAGAGAGCGAGAGAGGGAGAGAGGGAGCGACATGCGCAAATCATTAATGTTTCAGGCAAGCCCGATTTTCCGTTGGGTGGCAGCCGTCAAAAACTCGAACATTTCGGTGCCTAATCATGCCATATTTCGCAAGCTCATCCTGAACTATCGCAATGGCTTCGACGATATTTACTTGTGCGAGGTAACGCCCGCAACTAGCTCTCTTTGCCTACAGGCCCAAAAAATGCTTTGTAACCGCATAGTAAATATTTTTGAAAGGGCTTTTAGGAAAAAACGTAACTATAGTTTATGTGCACCAAAAACCTAGAAGAATTTTTGCCAAAGTTTTGGTCGAAAATCGGCCATTTTTAGGGTGAAAAACATGGGGTTTTTTTTGGCTTTTTTTTAAGGGTGGAAAATACGGGGAGCGCCGATCAAAATAAACACTTACCCCAAAGTCTAGTTACTTCGAAACGTTTTAGGCTCGAATTTCTATCTATCCGTTTAGGCAAACTTCGTTGCGCGCTGCGATGAATGTCGAAACGTAAGCTTAACCTTTCTCCGTGCGAAAACGAAATTTTGTGGGCGCGTCGATTACATGGCGTAATAGTAATGCCATATAAGGCACCCAATCTCTCGATGTCGATGATTCTCAGATCAAATTTCATACTTGAACAGTCGGTAAGACTCCAGATAACCCCCCCCCCTCCCCCACCTTTGTATCTCGGCTCCCTGTTCATCTACACGTGTGTAATGTATACCAAAATGTTCGTCTTGCTCTGGCGAGTATTTTCGGTATACTTTACACACCTGTAGATGAACAGGGAGCCGAGATACGGTAGGTGGGTGGGTCGGCTGCGGGGGGATTATCTGGCGTTAAGCCAGAAAGCCTAGTATGGTCCAAATTCGGTGAGGATTCTAGAAATAGCGTCAGGATTTCGAAATTCAAGCGTTTTCGCGCCGAAACAGGGGACAAAAGATCATGCGGCGCGGTCGCGTTGCGGCCGCAACTGGCTCTTTGCCAAGAATCCACGCGGGGGGCCGTGAACCAGACTTCGGAGGCCCTTGAGAGGGATACGGAACCCATTGGCTATTCCGGGGAGTACAAATGACGCTTCCAATGGCACGGGGCTAGAGCGTAGGTTCGAACATTTCTAGGTCAATTCGACCCTGCTGAGTTCAAAATTATCGAAACCAGAACCCAAAAATTACCCTTAGGGGGTGAAAAATCGATTTTTTGGAGACCAAACTCCAGCCGGCCGGCATTCTGTATTTTAGGTGGCGGGCAGGGGAGCCGGTTGGGAATGCGTGGAGTGCGCGCAAGTGTGGGCCCTCATCCCCGATGGGATGAAGCCGAGTAGAAAACGAACTCGAGAAGTATCCATGACTATCGAGTTCCAGGATAACGACGTGGTCGGGCAATTAGCCGAGGTGGGTGTTTGGAAAATGAAAGAAACGGGCAAGACTTTACCTTACGCCCCCCCCCAGCCGCAGGATCTCATAGTTGTCGATATTTTCGCTATTTTTGTCGGGATTTTGCAACGCCATTTGATAGAGCGTCGAAAAATATACTCATAGTTTTTATGGCAGCTTAAAATATTGTAATATAAAATAGTTCTAGCAAAAACAAAAATACCGTCTAAAACTGGGTTAAAAACTAGTTTTCGAATTTCTATTTTTTTTTTTTGACATTTTCGATACGCCATTCGATAGGGCAAGAAAAAATATATTAAGAGTTTTAATGACAACCGAAAATAATGTAAAATTAAATAGTTATGGCAAAAACCGGCAAAATTCGGATGACTTGTTTAATTAACACTATTTTAATTGTATAAATTTTAATATTTATTTTTTCCCGATTCCCGGCCAGGGGAGAGTAGCTGGGACCTAGCACTACCGAATGGTGGCCTTAAAAAAATGAGAAAAATTTGTCCTCCTAAAGGCTCCTATTATCAGAACCCCAAAAAAAACAATAGATTTTGCGTTTGTTCAAGCCAAGCCGAATTTCATCGTACCAAAAAAGGCAAAACAATCTGCTAAAAAAGCACCCGCCTCTAACGGTCCGCAGTCAGTCGAAGTCAGAACGGATGAATTTGTCACCAAAACGCAAAAAGCAAAAGTCGTTGAGCCGGTGCCGGGAATCGAACCCGGGCCTGGCGGGGCGACAACCCACCCGTCCTGTACCACTAGACCACACCGGCCAACCGACCCGGGCCGCCAAATGCTATTTTTGTTGGATTGTGAAAATTTTCACCCGAGATCGTAGGGGAGCTATTTTTGTGCTCCGATCAGTATTTTAGAAAAGTGAGACTTTTATTTTAGTAAGTTTTAGGAAAATTCATCATTGCTAGAAAAAAGGTTTGTCATTTAGTTTTTCGCATTAAAACCGTCTAATTCTAATTCTAACCAGCTAATAAAATACAGGAACTCCCAGAAAAGCGCCCTAACCCGAGAGGTCCGGCAGTCGTGTCCGATTTCTATGATTTAGATATCTATCGAAAGCTCTAGAAATGGCGAGAAAACAAGCTTTTTTCGTTATCCAAATGCAGTGATTTGATTGTATATTTTTTATGGCTAAAAACTGTGAACAGAGCTGATTTATGCGAGATCCGCTTGTTAATTGAAATGCTGGCACAGAAAAAGAGAAATCTTTTTAGCAAAACGTTTAATATCAAGAAAATGCTAAATAATTAAAGAAAACGAAACCCGCTTGTTTCCTCGCCCCTAAATGGGCTTTCTAGGGGTGTAGAAACCATCCCATTCCGAGCTTCTTCCGGACCCCTAGGAGGGGTGCTTTTTTTTGGGGCACCCTGTAGATTTGGGTAAAGTCACCGGGTGAAAATTAAAATCAGAATATTATAAAGCCATTAGTCTCAAGCCCCACAACCGAAAGGTCTCAAATTTGTCGGTGTTTTCGCTTATTTTGTCGTCGTTTTTGCAACGCCATTCGATAGAGCATCGAAAAATATATACGAGTTTTAATTTGAGCCTACAATAATGTAAAATAAAAAAGTTATAGATAAAACATTCCGGCAGGGTGGGGGGGGGAGTAAAGACTAACGGTCCAGTACCCATTTTTTTAGTAACTGACAAGCAGTGCCCAGGCATTTTCGACACCGTCACGTTTCAGTTGGCATTTTGTCCACGGAGGCGCGCCAGTGAAGGGCTGATGCATTCTGTTACGTCCAACTACGAATTCCCGGCCCACGTGAAGGCGGTCACGGAGTTTTTGGTAAGACGCTTCTTCTACCAGTAGAGCGGAAATCGGCATTTATTCAGTCAGATTTGAAGACGAGGGTGCGCCGGATCCATAAAGGGGCCATGGAACTGCTTGATGAGACGGAAGCAGACGCACAAACGCTTCTCAAATGGATTGAGAAGCACGCGGTGCGTTTTAGCCAGATTTGGGAATAGAGAGAGAGAGCCTAGGCGCTTCGCGCTCCTCGGGCGCCCCGCTTTCGAAACACTGTACGGGTGACTTCTGTCGAACACCCAACTTTTTACAGATTTTTTCGTAAAATTCGGAAGCAGCGTATAAAACAACTCGCTAAACTATTTTTATCCAGCTAAAACTAAATAACCGCAAGGTCGGGCCGTAAGTTTCGGGCGCAAGTGTCCGCGCCTCAAGTGTCGCAGCCGCAAGTGTCGCGGTACCCCGGATCAGGCCCGGAGGAGGGGGGGCAACGGGGCAAGTTCCCCCCCAAATCGGCCGAAGGCCGAAAAATTCATAAATTTAATAATTCATAATTCAAAAACATTCATAATGATTTTTTTTCGTGAAAATTTTTTTGCCTGCGGCGCTTTTTATAGCTGTTTTTAAGACTGTTTTTACTGTCATGGCCCTAAGTTTTTCAAAAATTTTCGCCTGCGGCGCTGTTTTTGATAGTTTTGATACGTTGCCAAAAAAATTTTTTGGAGTTGCCCCTCCAAAATCGGGGATCGCTACGGCCCTGCCCTCGATCGATCTATCACTTGGAACGTTTCCCTGTATGGTGCTTTGTTTCAGCCCTACATAAAGGCCAACGGGCGATCGTTGTTTCGCGTCCACGTCTATGGTAAAAGTAAGTAACAAGGATATAACATGAACGGTGGTAGACATACAGTAGCGTGCAAAAAGAAGGCAAACGCCCCGGAAGCTGTTAAAAGCGGCTTCTTCGTTATATTTTGGGCCAGACGGAATGTTTTCAAGTATTTTCGACGCTGTAGACTCCGATGAGCTGGGTCGGGGCACTCATATCATAAAATTGTCATTTGCTGTGGGATTTCGCGAGGGTCATTTAATAGAGCGTCGAAAAATATGTGAAGAGAATTCATTTCAGCCCGGAATAATGTATTGGAAGCTTTATAGCGACTAAAGGGAAATTTATCAAAATCCATGGGGCGTGCAAAAAAGTCGCGTGTTTGCACTAAAATATCTCGACCTCTATTCGTTACGAATTTTTCATCGTTTTTGAAATAGGAACAAACTTTGAAGCGATAAAGTATGGAACTTTTGATACGTTACGGGGACATGTAGGGACGGGAGCCCCTGGGCACAACGCGCGAACTCCGGGATTCCTATGGCGCGCCCCAGTGACAGTACCCCCGCCCCCCGGGCCCACCCCCCGTTTCCCTCGCGTAATGGCCCGATTCGTTGGTAAAACATACAAAGAAGTCTTTCTACAAAGAAAACAATTGAAAAGTGAAGTGTAATACATTTTTAGGGTAATTTTTGTCTTTTATGCTCTCTAGTAGGTTTTCTAGGTTTTGTTGTGGTGCTTGTTAGTTTATGCACTTTGTTTTCTAGATGCCAAGTCATCCATGCCCGCATTGCTCGTTTGTCTTCGATCGGCCTTACAATTTGAAACGGCATTGCGACCGCTTACATGGGGGCTCGCCAATCCCCATTATCCCCAGGAAAAAGGGTGATAGCGTCAAGTGCCACATTTGCCAAGCCCGAATGCGCGACGAAGAGGCCCTCGAGGACCACGTTTCCGCTTACCATAGCTTCCCAGTGCCTGAGATAGAGCCACCCGCCCCTGGTTTTTACTGTACTGAGTGTGTAGTGCCAGCGAAGAATTATGAAGACTTTGTCATGCATTTTGCGGGGTCCCACGAAGATTCGGATACCCAGTAGGCTTTGTAGAATTTTGTTACACTCATTTTAGTTTTGAAATCAATGAGTTGAAAGTAGCGCGCGATCAGTTGAGCGACTGGGTCAAAGAGTTTGAAGAGCGTCACAATGCTCGATTTGCGGTTAGGACGTCCAATGATAAGCATCGATATCTGAAGTGTGCACAAAGCACTGATAAGGATGGAGCAATTACATGTCCTTCTTTTATTCGGGTTTGGCTTGCTTCCTTTCTGCGATTGCCTTCTTCTAGATCAATTTTCTCGACGCTCAATCTGCCGAAATTATTTTTGCCGATAAGCACTCGCACGCGCCAGACATTCCCAAGCTTACGTTGCGCAACTCTCTAGTAGAAGATCGCATTGTCGCGCTTTTGCAACAGGGTATACTCCTGGTATTTGACTTCAGCTTCCCTTTAGACATACCACCTCAAAAAATCATCGACCAGTTCCGCGCTCCATTCCTTTCCGATGGAATAGCTGAAAACACGCCGAAAAACCGTGAATTCTACGTTACCTTGGACGATATCCGCTCCTGCGCCCAACGAAGCGGACTCGTCTCTGGAAAGCTTCACTCTGAAGATTTGATATCACTCGACCTTCGTCATCAGCGGGATTCTATTGAAGACGGATTCCTAAACTTTGAAAAGCCAACGGAATTGCCTTGTGCTAATGGTTTCAATATAGGTTAGGCTGCGTTGTTTTGCTAGATTGATATTTTTTAGTAATTGTAACGCCTTTGCAACAAAAGTGGCTCACAGAATACGGGCATAAGGGCGTCGTCATTGATGATACATATGGTGTGACCCTTTACGACTTACGCCTTGCTACGATATTGGTGCTGGACGAGCGAGATCGCGGTCTGCCCGTTGGATTTATGCTGTCGGCCCAGATGCGTGCAAGCGACGTCGTGAAGCTGTTCGAGGGGATCCAGTTTGTAGCCTTAATCAACGATATCTCTCAATCTAGGAAAAAGTGCCCTGATTTTGAACCCAAGTACTTGATGTCGGACGACGATTCTGTATTTTGGTCCGCATACAAAACCATCTTCCCCAACGCGAATACGCAGAAGTTGCTATGTAAATGGCACAATTTAAAGGCGCTTAATCGCAACCTTTCCAAACTGTCAGATGTAAGACATTTTCCCGCGCACAACAATGCTTTAGAAAACACTGGGTGATGAGTTGATGAAAGATTTACGGGCTTTGCACAACGTCGTTAA
Organism: Mesorhabditis spiculigera; assembly: GCA_958295435.1. NCBI lineage: Eukaryota > Metazoa > Nematoda > Chromadorea > Rhabditida > Rhabditidae > Mesorhabditis > Mesorhabditis spiculigera. The sequence goes on from CATQJA010002663.1 coordinate 1,135,259, forward strand.
CCGGGCCAACTTTGACACGCAACTCGAAAAAATTCTGATCTTTCTTGAAGGGCACGGTGAAACGGAATACCTAAAATATTTTAAGGTAATATACCTATTCCATTATTTCGCACTGTTTCCTAGCAATATCATCTTTCCCGCCAAAACGAGTGGGCCGCATGGGCAAGGATACGCGCACCATTCGCCACATCAATGGCAGCCGAGACCTGGCATCGAAGGCTAAAGCGTGATAACATCTACGCCAAAAGGAAGGGCCGTGCGGACGCACTAATTGACCGGCTGATCAGTTACCCGAAAAAATACGCCGCCCACCTTTGTGTCATGGACGCCCGAACGATGAATCCTACCAAGAGGATGGAAGAAAATGCACGGCGCCATAAACGAGCCGTTGACTTCTACCCCGCGACCAACTGCCAATCGTTGGACGAAGCTGTGTGGGGCGTCCAGTCCTTGTCTACCGCAGAAGTGCACAACGTTATCAAGATCGGCCCTTGCCATTGTTCAGTAGGAATTGGCGCGCGACACTGAATTAATTATAGGAAACCAAAAATTCACATTGTCTCGATTGCTTTGCCTGTCCATACGAGTTCTATTGCGAGTGCCCCAGTGACACGGTGAAAGGGGTATCCTGCGTCCACATTCATGCTCTCCATCTATCAGGTTGAAAATAATCTCTATTGACCATCTAAAAAAATGTTAGGTCTCCTCCCCCGCCAAATGGCTATCGCCGCTTCTTCGCATCAGGAATTTGATGATCCAATCCCAGAAATCCCGGTACAGAACGAAAACATGCCCCCAGAATCCCAGAAAAAGGAAGCCCTACAAAAATTTAGAACAGTAAGTATTAGACTACAAATTCATTAGAATCATAGACCCTAAATGCACTTTGGTATGCGGCGGCGGATTGCGACGTTGAGCTCCTTGAAAACTGGCAGGAAGACATTGAGGAAAAATTACGTACCATCACCAAGGAGAAACGCAAGCCAGTCATCGCACCAAGGCAACAGAATGATGTCCCGATCCGCGAAGCTTCCGCCAATTACCGCATGCAATCTAAGGCCGCTAAGCGGAAACTCGAGCCATAGATTGCGGGGTGTTGCTGTCTCGTTCCTTCCTTCTTTCCTTGTTGTTGTTCATTGTTATCTTGTTGTTGATCGCCATAAATATCACAGAAAACCTACTAGAGAGCATAAAAGACAAAAATTACCCTAAAAATGTATTACACTTCACTTTTCGATTGTTTTCTTTGTAGAAAGACTTCTTTGTATGTTTTACCAACGAATCGGGCCATTACGCGAGGGAAACGGGGGGTGGGCCCGGGGGGCGGGGGTACTGTCACTGGGGCGCGCCATAGGAATCCCGGAGTTCGCGCGTTGTGCCCAGGGGCTCCCGTCATGTAGGGTATCAAAATGAAGCTCTTGGGATGCTCTATCAAACCAGTGGCAACGATTATTGATCGGTTTAACCAGTCGTCAATAGGATCCTTAAAGATTTCCGTGGGATCTTCTACGCCAACAACTACCGGACATTCGGAACGCTGCGCGTTGTGCTCTTCGACCAATGAGGGGTGCTGGAATCCCGACGCACCGAGCACTAAAAATTTCGTTGAATACGCCGGAGCTTGAGATAAATTGTTGTATTTGTTGTTTGAAACACTGGCATTTTCTCAGCTTATTAGGGGACCCTTTCAAGTAGTTGGGTAGGTAGAGAGACAGAGAAAGAGAGAAAAAGAGAGAGAGATAGAGAGAGAGGAGATAGGGAGAGAGAGGGAGAGAGAAAGAGAGGAGAGAGAGAGAGAGAGCCAGAGAGAGAGGGAGAGAGAAATACTGAGCGAGGGAGAGACACAGAGGGAGGGAGAAACGCAGAGAGAGAGACAGAGAGAGACCGAGCGAGAGAGAGAGAGAGAGCGCGTGAAGGAGGGTCATACAAAGAGAGAGCGAGAGAGAGAGTGAGAGAGAGCTGGTGTGAGAGAGTGGGAGAGACGTTTTTGCATTGTAAAAATGGGTCGCATCAGAGTATTCCTAGGTGATTTTTGTCAGGGGAAATTTTCTGCGGTAAAGATGAGTTGACACAAAGTCACTACTTCTCAAATCATTATGTCTAAAAAACGTTACTTCTAAGAACATCACTTCTAAAAGTTGGTACGTCGTATTATCAGTTTTTCGGCACCGTTGGCCATGTTTGGGACGCCCCGTAGACGCTTCCCTATTGGTTTTTTGTCGAATAGATTTTTCAACGTTAAGATGTTGTTATTAAAAACTGGACGGAGTGAGGGGCCGAACTTAATTCTCTCCTGCATGGCAGATGGCCATTCAAATGTCACCCAGATTGCCGGAGGTGTTTGGATCAATTTGTCGATAGGTGCCGTGGGCCATTCCTTCAGCTACAACCAAGCGCCGCATTCTCCACTTGCCTCCCTTCCATACAACGTCGATCGCCATTAAATGTTTCCCGTCGGCCGCCTTCCGGATCCTTTGGTGATGGCTGTGCTCGATCAGCTGCCAATCCGCGGATTGCAGAGTTTGCAGCGTGTCAATAGAAAACTCAGGTAATCTTCTGATCTGTATAGGCCACAGGGGCCAGTGATCCGCATCGTGATCGCCTCATTTCCAGTCGGAGAATGGCTGTTTTCGTGTGCTTCAGCGATAGAGAGGAGCGAGATAGAGAGAGAGAGAGAGAGAGAGAGAGAGAGGAGAGAGAGAGAGAAGGGGGAGAGGGAGAGAGAGTGCGAGAGAGGGAGAGAGTGAGTGAGTGAGAGAGAGTGCGAGAGAGGGAGAGAGTGAGTGAATGAGAGAGATGTGCACTGATGTGTGAGAGAGAGAGAGAGAGAATACTGCATCTAATTAACGGCTACTTTAATCGGAGAACGGGGCTTCCAATGGAAAATTTTTCACCAAGATGGCGACATTTAACCGTAATTGGAAGATAAAACCAGGGTTGAAAACCGCTTCGCTCCGCAAGTTCAGCCGGAAATCAGCCGGAAGTTCGGCCTTGCCGCCGTGAAATCGTCAATACGGAAAAAACACACACTTTTCCCGAATTACCACCATAACGCCGAATCATATAATCCCGAATTTTCATAACTCCGATTTTCATAATCTCGAATTTTCATAATCCCGCCATTTCATACATTTTTTGACAACAATTTTTTAGTTTAGTGGAGGATTTTTGGTAGTGGGAATCAATTTGCGCCCAGTAATTTCGTACGGCCCTATAACGCAATATAAACCATTTTTATAGTATTTTTTTCGTAGTTTTGGTGCAGTTTTTAGATATAAAAAGTCTAGTAAAAAATTTTGGTAAAAAATGGCCAAAAAAGTTCCGTTTTCGGCGTTCCAAAAATTCAGCCTTTTGACATTCGGGATTATCAAATTTCCGGGTTTCTACAATTCGGCGTTATGAAAATCGACACTATAAAAATTCGGCATTATGAAAATAAGCCATTTTTCCCGCTGATAGGATAGGATTGTCGTCTGAGCCTGTCGATACGTAATTTTTAAAAATGCATTTAGGGCTCTGGTGAATGGACGCGGGCTGTTTCCGCGCAGATTGGAATGGCTCTCATTCGATGCAAGTCGGCCAGACTCAAATGATCATGGGAACGAAAGCGGCAGCGAAAAGAAAATGGTAACTTTTCTTTACTATAAAAGACGTTTTTAACTGTAGTTAACCAATTTTTTTCGGCATCACCCTAAATTTTTTTATAAATGGCGGATGCGTTTATAAATGGTTTTTAGCTCATCCTAGGCATAAAAACTACACACATTTTAATTAAAAAGTTTAATTTTAGGTCAAAAAAAATCCTATAGAACCTTTAGAATTGGCGGGGGGGGCGGGGGGGAAGACCCAAAATGATTAAATTTTCGACTTTTTCAAACATTTTTCTAACTTTTTTTGAAGGTTTTTCTACCTTAAATATAGTTAAAATTTACTAAAAACAATGTGAAAACACTTTATATTCGATCACTAGATCTATTGGGACCGCGAGGAAAAAATTTGGCTCCCCCCGGAATATGCTATCCTGCGGACGGTTACCGGCCGGTAACCAAACCAACGAGACGTCAGTGGACCTTTAATTCAGCTGTGGGTGGATGCAGTGGAAATCCGAGCGAAGGATGCAGACCGATGGGAGCTGGTGGTTCGAAGCCACAAGAACACAATCATCATCATCAATGAATGTTTTGAGCTGGTGAAGTAAGGTTGCAAATAGCTATCAAAATGAGAAGGAAATTCTGCGAAGGGGGTTAATTGCCTTGCTCGTCGCTTTCAGGCTTCCCCAATGATTTCGCGGTGAGGCAGATCGCCAAAATCTCCAACGGCAAAAATAGCAGGGTGCCTTTCCAGCGAATCGACCCTCGAATTCAATCGTTTCCTCCAATTTGTGGGAAAAGAACGCGTGGCTGTGCGGGAGTTAACGCTTGATGTACCTACGAATTTGTTACAGGTGTGTACCAAAGAGGTAGAAGCTCTATAATACCGACTTTACGGAAGGCCGATTTCCATAATGCCGATTTTCAAAATGTCCATTTCCAAAAGTATTCTAAACCTTTTGACAACCGGTTTAGGTTAGAGATGTTACGCATACCGACGCGACGTTGGGATAACATGCAAATTATGATGCAACGCGCAAAAAATCGTTTTGTTGAGCTTATTTTGTACGTTGCATCATAATCTGCATGTTATCCCGGCGTCGCGTCGGGATGCGTAACATCTCTAGTTTAGGTCCAGCTACCATTCGAGCC